>JAYESA010000006.1:29362485-29792485 GCA_036927795.1 Iris macrosiphon
TTATTGTGATTGAGTATTCATGTATATATATATTGCGTGGTTGCCCTCCTTTTGGAGAGGATATTGACAGGTTTTGTGAGATAGATATTGTGACCTAAACGGACCTTTACAGCGTTCTACCGCCAATTCTGCGGCGTAAGCTGGACGTACCCACGGCTCATGCCCGATTTTTCGGGTGCGGGTCGTGACACATTTTTGGTGGTGGCCCATGCAGGTCTAGTTTTTAGGTTTACTTGTAATAGGATATAGTATATAGGCTAGAGAGAGTGTGCTTAATCACAACTAGGACCTTTCCTGATTTTTTTTATTATCTTTAATTTTCCAGAAATTGTTTTCTCTTGCAATATTACTATTCTTCCTTGATGATATCGTATCTTGCACCGTTGGTGATGTGATCTCAGGTTCTGTTCTTCTTGATTCCATTTCCGTATTTGTTTTATTTGATTCTGGTGCTTCCCATAGCTTTGTGTCTATATCTTTTGCTGTTAGACACCATCTTGTTGCTGAACCTTTAGCTAGACTCTGCAAGATCACGACCGGGGGTGGCATCATCCTAGTCAGTAATGTCTGCAGAGACTGAAGAGTTACCTTGGGAGGCCGGGAGTTGAGTGTGTGCCTACTCGTAATACCACTTTCGAGCTACGACATTGTACTCGGGATGGATTGGTTGAGTATGCATTGTGCTAGTATAGATTGTCGTAGAGGCAGAGTACTGTTTAGTCCGTCGGGTGAGCCAGAGTTTTAGTTCGCCAGAGGAGCAGCGAAGCAGAGCGAGGTAGTCATCTGCGGAGCCCTGGTAGTAGAGCCGAGGTTGCTACATCCACTGATAGCGGAGTACATGGATGTCTTTCCGGAGGAGTTGCCAGGGTTACCTTCGGACAGAGATGTGGAATTCTCTATAGACTTGGTGCCAGGCGCGGAGCCGATATCCCAGCACATCTATAGAGTCAGCAACAGTGAGCTGATAGAGTTGAAGAAGCAGGTGGATGAGCTTCAGGACAAGGGATTTATCATATCTAGTTCTTCTCCGTGGGGTGCTCCGGTACTTTTTGTGCTGAAGAAGGATGGGTCGATACGGATGTGTATCGACTACAAGGCTCTGAACAACCTCATAATCAAGAATAAGTATCCGCTGCCACGTATTGATGATCTCTTTGACCAGTTGAGCGGAGCGAGGGTGTTTTCTAGGATTGATCTGAGGACAGGCTACCACTAGGTGAAGGTAAAGCGGGAGGATATTTCGAAGACAGCTTTTCGGACTAGGTATGGACAGTATGAGTTCATGGTGATGCCGTTTGGGTTGACTAATGCCCCGGTAGTGTTCATGAATCTGATGAACAAGGTGTTCCATCAGCATCTGGACAAGTTTGTGGTGGTATTTATAAATGACATCTTGGTGTATTCGAAGACCCCAGAGGAGCAAGAGGAGCATCTGAGGATAGTGCTGGAGACTTTCAGGAAGGAGAAGCTTTATGGAAAGCTTTCGAAGTACGAGTTCTTCCTTGACAATATTGAATTCCTTGGTCATGTGGTGGCTGGAGAGGGGATCTCGGTAGATCCGAGAAAGATCATGGCAGTTGAGGAATGGAGTGCTCCGAGTTCAGTAGCCGAGGTCAGGAGTTTCCTGGGACTGGCAGGTTACTACAGGAGATTTATTCAGGATTTTTCCCGGATTACATAGTCGTTGTCCAGGCTGACTCGGAAGGACATGGAGTTTGTTTGGTCAGAGGAGTGCCAGATCGCCTTTGATGAGCTGAAGAGAAGGTTGACGACAACTCCAGTGTTGAAGTTGCCATCAGGTTCTGGAGGATTCACTATCTATAGTGATGCATCAGGAAAGGGACTGGGTTGTGTGTTGCAGCAGAAAGGGAGGGTGATTGCCTATACTTCTAGGCAATTACGTCCTCATGAGAAGAACTATCCTACCCACGATTTAGAGTTGGCATCGGTCATCTTTGCTCTGAAGTTGTGGAAACACTATTTAAACGGAGAGCGTGTGGAGATCTTCAAAGACCACAAGAGCTTGAAGTATGTGTTTACCCAAAAAGAGCTGAACATGAGGCAGAGGAGATGGTTGGAGTTGATGAAAGACTTCGACATATTGTTACAGTACTATCCAGGGAAGGCTAACGTAGTTGCGGATGTACTGAGCAGGTATCCGGTAGCTATGTACCTGACTACAGATCATTATCTTCTGGCAGATCTAGAGAGCTTGGGCATTGAGGTGATATTGCTTGGAGTTGAGATACAGATGTGGGGACTGCAGATTCAGTCAGAGTTAGTAGACCGGATCAGGGCTACGCAGTTTGAGGATGAGTCCCTGAGGAGCATCAGGGCGCAGGTTCAGATTAGATTATCAGATGACTTCACCATTGCTGATGATGGTTCATTGCGGCACGGTACCAGGTTGTGTGTGCCGAGTGGGTCGTTGCGCGAGAAGGTTCTTCAGGAGGCGCATCGATCCCAATACTCTATGCATCCAGGTGCCAACAAGATGTATAAAGATCTGAGAGAGCATGTATAGTGGTACGGCATAAAGCGGGAGGTAGCGCGCTTCGTATCCCGATGCTTAGTGTGCCAGCAGGTAAAGGCGGAGAGGCATAGGTCAGGAGGTTTGCTCCAGCCATTATCCATTCCAGAGTAGAAATGGGAGCATGTGACCATAGATTTTGTTTCTGGACTTTCCCGTTCTCCAGGCGGGAAGGATGCGATTTGGGTCATCGTAGACTGGTTGACCAAATTGGCCCACTTTCTACCATTTAAAGTGGGTATGCCTATAGATAGACTAGCAGAGATGTTTGTGCGCCAGATAGTCAGACTACATAGAGTTCCTGTGAGCATAGTATCAGATCGGGACAGTCGCTTTACTTCGTATTTTTGGAGGAGTCTGCAGGCTAGCTTGGGCACTCAGCTCAAGTTTAGTAGTGCATATCACCCACAGACAGATGGTCAGTCAGAGAGGGCCATTCAGACACTTGAGGATATGCTTCGTACTTGTGTTTTAGATTTCAGAGGCTCTTGGGAGGATCACTTGCACTTGGTAGAGTTTGCTTACAACAACAGCTACCAAGCCAGTATCGAGATATCACCATTCGAGGCATTGTATGGATGGAGGTATCGTACTCCGTTATCATGGGATGATGTAGGCGAGAGAGCTTTGCTTTATCACGACCCAATTTCGTAGAATCGTTGAGGCGTCCCCCGAATCGTGTCCGTCGTGCGGGCCTGGGGTTGCGCCCGCACAAGGCTTTAATGATTTGCATAGCAAGCACATATTCAGAGTACGCAGATAAATTAAAATACAGATTTGAAACATGGAAAAGTTCTCTTTATTGATAATAAATATCTATTACAAACTCTTGAACGAGTCAGCTAATATGCCGCACGGGCTTACAAAAGTATTGACTCAAAATGAGATAGCAGTCCTGTACATTACATCCCTTTACTAAACTTTAAAATGTATAGACCTCCAGGCTGGAGGACGGTTTTGCCACGAAGCTGCATTTGTGTATGAAGAGTTGCAAGCTCCTGGTTCAAAATGCTTCAAGGACGGCACAATCAGGATACGCCAACAGCTGGACTGGATCGGAAAGACGACTTCGGCTCCTCGCTCGGTTCGCCTTAGTACGAAGAACCTGTTTCAACGAGGGTCAGCATGTCAAAACATACTGGTGAAGGCAAGCTAACCGAACTATACCAATCAACACATTGTTTGAATGGAGCATGCATATTTTGTGGGTTTCTATCTTGCCTTAGTTCATTTACTAGCAACAGTATATATGTATAATACTGAAATAAACTTGCCACCGTTCGGTGGCTTTTACCTGTCCGTCTGAACTACCTGCACAATACTTACCATGCCTTTCCTGCCACGAAGACACAAGTTAGTTTGTAACAGCTTTAAATATACACGTTGGTATCACTGGCTAGAAGCTATTATGGACAATAGTCATTGACGAGGATGTATGCAACGAAAGCACGTGGTGTGCTGCAAGCATCCCGTCAATCACGTAAGACTAAACGTTGAGTTCCGCCCGGACCGGATCGGTGCCAGTGCCCCAGCGACCATCTGCGGAACCATTTACCTTGTGCACAAGTTGCCCGTGATCAATCGTTTATAGCACGTTAAACATTTATGCAGTTGAGGCAACACGTTTAACAAGACAAGTAATATTGCATAATTTGTTTTGCATAGCCTCCTTGAATAATTTGTGCTTAACTCAATTATAGAAGAAGATTAATTCTAACTAAAATTGAAGCATATATAGAACATTCCAAGCGAACAAGCATGCACATGAGTAACCGTTCCCAAGTTGAATGACAAGCAATACAATCCAAGTCTATTCCCTTTTTTATCTTGGTATCTTTTATTATTATTGGTATCGTCTGATCGGGACAACAAGAATGTAAGAGTTTTAGATGTGAAGACTTGGAAGCAGGGCTAGCTAATCGGGATGGTAGCCACTCACTTAGATTGTTGGAAGGGATAAGGAAAGAGGCGTTTCACGACTCCGCTCGCAAGCCGCCTACTGCTCGTTCACCTGCATTATGAACAGCTCGATCAATACCTCTTCCACTTTTCCAATCTCGGAATTGAAGTGCAGTTCAATGAACGAAAACAATAAAAACCATCGAAACCGTTCAAGGAAAACAAGCAAATCTCAAAACCAACTCAAAGTACGAAAGCAACAAGAGACATCGAAAACCGAGGCAATAAAAGATAGCAGCGGAGAGGTCCCTCCTGACTCTGCCGCTAAGTCGATCCCGGGGGCACGGTCCACTGAATATGGGAATCGATTCTGAAGAAACAAATCCATAACGAGGACGAGTTCTTGTTTCAATCTATCCCGATCGAACGATATCGTCTTGTGTTTCTTAGCCGCCCTCTCCGCACCGGGGGAACGGGGCGCTACATCCTACCCAACCAATTAGAAGTTTCGTCCCAAAACTTAGGAATAGAACCAATCGTTAGGGATTTGGATGTTGAGGATGGCTAGCAGAGTAGAGCGGACAGTGTTGCATTGTGTGATTTGGGTCTCCACAAATGAGGCATAACCCGAGTTTCTTCCGGCACTGGTTGACGGCATGCCCCTATCTTTTACAGAAGAGACATATTTGGTTGGCATTTGCCCTCTGCTGACCACCGTTGTTTCGGCACTTTGTAGCGGTATTCTCTCTCTCGTCGCTATGGCGTTTGTGATTGTAGGTATGCACAGCGCCGGTAGAAACGTGAGGATATTGTGGTTCAAGTGATAGGGCGTGATTCATTACTTCATGCATTGTTCCATACTGATTAATGACCATGTGCACATGAATGGCAGGGCGCAAACCGCCTTCAACCTTCTAGTTCGACTCGCTGCATCAGGTAAATAGGCCCTAGCGAATTTGAAGAGTTGGTTGAATTCGGCAGAATATTGCTTAACTGTCATACTGCCCTGCCGCAGCTGCACGAACTCATTTTTTATCTGACGTTGTACTGGAGGGGTATAAACTCTTCTTCAAATGCGACATAAAAAGTCGTCCACGAGATCGCCTCCTCTCCGTAATCAAATTGGAGAGATCGTCGATGCACGTCCCACCAATCGTGTGCGTTGAGGCAGAGCTGTAGTTGCACGCAGGCGACGCGCTTCTCTTCGGGAACCATTAGCAGAGCGAAGTAGTCTTCAAGTTCGGCTAGCCAATCTAGAGCTACCACTGGGTCCTCAGTCCCGTTGAATGGGGTGTGGCAGACTTTCTTGAAGTGGCCAAAGTCGAAGGCAGTCACGTCCCTCGGCCTTGGAATTTGCGGTGTCTCTACTTCAAGCGCGGGTTATTCCACCGGAGTCGGCGCTCTTGCCGTGGAATGGTTGGAAGCCAAAGTTTGAACGATCTGTTGCAGGGCATCTACCTGCTTCTGTTGGACTGAGAATCGGGTCTCTAGATTGCTTTCGAACTTGGCTTGGCGAGCATCATCTCTTTGTCGTTGTGCTTCTAACATTTGCATCACTCGCTCTAGCGGGTCGACTTGAGATATGCCACGCTGGCTCTAAGAGCTTCCCAAAATGCCCGAACTACTTTCTTGGCCTTGCATTTCGTCCGGTGCTTGCGCTACAGATTGCGCTGGTGCCATTCCTTCAAAAGAAGGTAAATTACATTAGAATCATAATGTATTATGGACTTATTGCATGAATGTATCTCATTTTGGCCTAGCGAGTTCAAAAGTTCCTACAGGAATTTGATCGCTAAAGGAACTTTTCCAGCGCGAAGTCTAAGGAACTTTGAATCTGTGCTCCGATACCATTATGTCACGACCCGATTCTGTAGAATCGTTGAGGCGTCCCCCGAATCGTGACCGCCGTGCGGGCCTGGGGTTGCGCCCGCACAAGGCTTTAATGATTTGTATAGCAAGCACATATTCAGAGTACGTAGATAAATTCAAACACAGATTTGAAACATGGAAAAGTTCTCTTTATTGATAATGAACATCTATTACAAACTCTTGAACGAGTCAGCTAATATGCCGCACGGGCTTACAAAAGTATTGACTCAAAATGAGATAGTAGTCCTGTACATTATATCCCTTTACTAAACTTCAAAATGTATAGACCTCCAGGCTGGAGGACGACTTTGCCACGAAGCTGCATTTGTGTATGAAGAGTTGCAAGCTCCTGGTTCAAAATTCTTCAAGGACGGCGCGATCAGGATGCGCCAACAGCTGGACTGGATCGGGAAGACGACTTTGGCTCCTCGCTCGGTTCGCCTTAGTGTGGAGAACCTGTTTCAACGAGGGTCAGCATGTCGAAACATACTGGTGAAGGCGAGCTAACCGAACTATACCAATCAACACGTTATTTTAATAAAGCATGCATATTTTGTGGGTTTATATCTTGCCTTAGTTCATTTACTAGCAACAGTATATATGTATAATACTGAAATAAACTTGCCACCGTTCGGTGGCTTTTACCTGTCCGTCTGAACCACCTGCACAATACTTACCATACCTTTCCTGCCACGAAGACACAAGTTAGTTTGCAACATGTTTAAATATACACGTTGGGATCACTGGCTAGAAGCTATTATGGACAATAGTCATTAATGAGGATGTATGCAACGAAAGCACGTGGTGCGCTGCAAGCATCCCGTCAATCACGTGAGACTAAACGTTGAGTTCCGCCCGGACCGGATCGGTGCCAGTGCCCCAGCGACCGTCCGCAGAACCATTTACCTTGTGCACAAGTTGTCCGTGATCAATCGTTCATAGCACGTTAAAC
Source organism: Iris macrosiphon (assembly GCA_036927795.1). NCBI lineage: Eukaryota > Viridiplantae > Streptophyta > Magnoliopsida > Asparagales > Iridaceae > Iris > Iris macrosiphon. Next base: position 29,369,736 of record JAYESA010000006.1, read on the forward strand.
ATTTATGCAGTTGAGGCAACACGTTGAACAAGACAAGTAACATTGCATGATTTGTTTTGCATAGCCTCCTTGAATAATTTATGCTTAACTCAATTATAGAATAAGATAAATTCTAACTAAAATTGAAGCATATATAGAACATTCCAAGCGAAAAAGCATGCACATGAGTAACCGTTCCCAAGTTGAATGACAAGCAATACAATCCAAGTCTATTCTCTTTTTTATCTTGGTATCTTTTATTATTATTGGTATCGTCTGATCGGGGCAACAAGAATACAAGAGTTTTAGATGTGAAGACTTGGAAGCAGGGCTAGCTAATCGGGATGGTAGCCACTCACTTAGATTGTTGGAAGGGAGAAGGAAAAAGGCGCTTCACGACTCCGCTCGCAAGCCGCCTACTGCTCGTTCACCTACATTACGAACAGCTCGATCAATACCTCTTTCACTTTTTCAATCTCGGAATTGAAGTACAGTTCAATGAACAAAAATAATAAAAACCATCGAAACCGTTCAAGAAAAACAAGCAAATCCCAAAACCAACTCAAAGAATGAAAGCAACAAGCGACATCGAAAATCAAGGCAATAAAAGATGGCAGCGGAGAGGTCCCTCCTGACTCTGTCGCCAAGTCGATCCTGGGGGTACGGTCCACTGAATATGGGAATCAATTCCGAAGAAACAAATTCATAACGAGGACGAGTTCTTGTTTTAATCTATCCCGATCGAACGATACCGTCTTGTGTTTCTTAGCCGCGCTCCCCGCACCGGGGGGACAGGGTGCTACATGCTTGGCCCGGAGATGGTGGTTGATGCAGCGGAGAAGGTCAAGCTCATTAGAGATAGACTTCGGATGGCGTAGGACAGGCAGCGGCATTGGGCTGATAGCCACCGGAGACCTTTGGAGTTTGAGGTATAGCTCAGAATCTAGATTTTGTTCTTGTGTTTGCTTGTGATTGCTTGTTTTAGACTAAGTGCAAAGACCTTGTTTGTGCTAGGTTGGAGATCTGGTGTTCCTGAGAATTTCTCCGACGTGGGGCACTATTCGCTTCGGTGGAGGCGGGAAGCTTAGCCCACGTTTCGTCGGACCCTTCAGTATCCTTGAGAGGGTCGGCACTGTGGCGTATAGGCTAGATTTGCCGCCTACGCTAGAGGAAGTTCATGATGTGTTCCACGTATCGTAGTTGAGATGGTACGTGGCGGATCCCAGTCACGTATTGGATCACTCAGAGATCGTGGTGGGCCCTACTCTTAGCTATCCAGAGCAGCCGGTGGAGATTCTGGATCGGCGGAAGAAGGTGTTGAGGAACCAGACTATTCCCTTGGTTCGCGTCGCGTGGAGGCATCACTCTCCAGGTGAGTCGACCTGGGAGAGGGAGGATAAAATGCGCGAGCGATACCCCAATATTTTTGAGCCCTGAGGTATGGTTCTTTTCTTTCCCTTGCATTCCTTCCTAGTTTCGTATTTTAATTTCGATGACGAAATTATTTTAAGGAGGGTAGGCTTGTCACTACCCAATTCTAGAAAATAGGTTTTTTTATTTTTATTTGGTAAATTGTGTATTGTATATCATTAATTATATTTATATTTAATTAGTGATTGTGTTATTTTTATTTGATTGTTTTAGGGTTTTGGCTAGCCTGGACCCATGTCAGACCCTAGTGGATCCATGTCCGACCCAACCCACACCCTTGTGAGACTTATTTTTGGGTTTAGAATATTTATTATATTTTTAATAGGTTAGTTGGAGAGATTGAGAGTTAGTTTGAGTACTTTTGGAACCCCAAAACCCAAAACCCAATTTGCATGACTTTAGGAGAGGGCATTTTGAACTTTTGCATTATTATAAACCCTCTTTTATGCTATGGCCGGCCCTTACTTCCCAGACCCGACCAAAACCACATCCCCCCCCCCCATTTCTTCATCACTTCTTACAAGTGACTTAGTGTGGAGGCTAGATTTGGAGGCTTGGAGCTTGAGGGTGGTGATTACAAGTGAATTGGAGACTTTGGCCTTGGGATCCCAACTTCCAAGAGGTAAATCCTAACTTTTCCCTTACTAATTGCTCTAATATAGTGTAAATAGTGGTTTAGAACCTTCCTATACCCTAAGGCTACCCGTGGGAGAAAGTTGGAACTAGTTTGGTTGTGTTTGGAGACTTTGACACTAGGTTTTGTATCAATTTCGGGTAAAATCCAATATTGGTCCAATTTTAGGTGATGCCCTAGGTTAGACGGACCTAGGAAGATATTTTTGGGTGTCTTGAGGGTTAATGCGTGTCTCCGTTCGGACACGTGAAGTCGTATCGCGAAGAAACGGGCGTTTCGGGCGTTTCGGGCGTTTTAGGGGTTTTCTGCGTCGCCAGTTCTATGTGCGTGCATGTTTTTGCCACGGGCCTAGAATCGACGAGTTAGTATTTTTTTCTACGATCTAGACATCGTTTAGAACCCGTGGATAAATTTTGGGCCAATTCTGAGTTGGTTTGGTGTGCGTTTCAGGAGGTTTTGCGAACCGCACACCACGTGTTCGTCGAAATGACCGAACGGCCATTTCGACTTGGTTTCTTAGTTTCGGGCTTGGAAACGCGTTGGGTTTGCTTTGGAGAGTGTGTGCTAGAATTCTCAGATTATATTTTATATATATATAGGTGTTTGAGTGCGTAGGGGTGGTTGTGTGCGTGTTGGTGAGTGTTGTGTTGTGTGTTGTGTTGTGTGTTGTGTGTGTTGAGTGTTAGAGTGTATATATGTGTCTATATATATATATATATATATAGATATGTGTTGTATGTATATATATATATGTGTGTGTATATACCTATATTTATGTTTGTGTATGTGTATTAGTGTGAGTGTGTGTGTGTATATATATATATATATATATATATATATATATATATATATATGAGTGTGCGTGCGTGTGTGTGTGTGTATATATATATATATATATATATATATATATATATATATATATATATATATGGATTGGTGTATTTATATATATATAGATATGTTTATATATATATATATATATATATATATATATATATATATATATATATATATATATATATGTAGTGTGTATATAAATATATACATGTGTATGTGTATATATGTGTGTGTATGTGTGTGTGTAAGTATATATATGTTAGTGTGTGTGTATATATATATAGTTGTGTATATATATATATATATATATATATATATATATATATATATATATATAGTTGTGTATATATATATATATATATATATATATATATATATATATATATATATATATATATATATATATATATATATATATATATATATATATATATTATATATATATATATATATATATATGGGAGAGCAGTGCACAACGCGCTGCTGTGCACACAGCAGCAGCAGGCCCTAGCAGCAACAACAGCGTAGCGTGGCCTGGCTTAGCACAGCGTGTTGCTCTAGTAGCTAGTAGCGAGAGTATATATATATATGTATATATATATATATATATATATATATATATATATATATATGTATATATATATCTAGATAGTTAGATAGATAAATAAATAGTTAGATTGATAGATAGATAGATATTAGATAGATAGATAGATAGATAGATAGATAGATAGATAGATAGATAGATAGATAGATAGGTAGTTATTATCTATATGTATAGGCATATATACATATAGCTAGATATATACCTATAGCTAGGTAGATGTATAGATACTAGATATAGATATATATGTATTTGAGAGTGGGTATAAGGTATTATATATGTGTGTTTGTGGATATATCTATATATATGCATATAGATATGTAGTATGTATATATATGTGCTAGATATACATATTTTAGCCTAGATTATTAACTAGGAATATGTCTATATTCATAAATAGCTAACTAGAGGGATAGTTAGAGGGGTATTGGAGGATATCTCAATACCTTGAGATATCAAGGTATCTCAAAACCTTGAGATATCCAAGGTATTGTGTTTCGAGTGGGGTATTTGAGCAATTGCCTAGGAATAGGTTTAGAGTTATTTTTATATGTATATGTGTATATATTTACGCGTGTTAGCATAGTTTTTAGCGGGTTTAGGCGGGGTGCGTAGCCTAGGTCGAGGTATCGGATACCGAGGGTATCCCGGTATCTCGAGGAGGCGAGTTTGAGGGTTTACTAGTTTAATGAGCTAGTTTTGACCTAGAATTTTAGGGACACCCTACTTTGACCTAGCTTTGACCATAATTGTCCCCGTTGACCGTAAAAGTCAACGTTTGACCTAGTTTTGATCTAGAGTTGACTTTTTGGACCCTAGGTTTACGTTTTGACCCAATTTTTACCGCTTTGACCCGTTCGACCTAGAATAACCCCAGAATCCTATTTTTAATTATTTTATATCAGTTTAAATCCATAGAACCCTATTTAATCTTGTTTTTCATAATAGGTTCTTGCGACACCGGTCCAGATCTCGATCCTCATCAGTTGCTCAGGACGTCAGGCGAGTACCTACCTCTGATAGTTTTCATTTCATGATAGCATTTATATCACCTGTTCTAGAACTGTAATACTTGATTCTGACACATTGTTACACGAGATAGTACTAGTGGATCCCGTCATGAGATGTTATCCCCCTTACCGTGTTCAGCGGGTACTCTATCACGTGTATTTTATCATATGCTTCGGGTATTGATTCTCATGTGCTATCATGTGCTTCTTGTGCTCTCGCCTTCATGTGCGCAAGCTATTTATCATGTACGTAGTGTGTCATGGTTGGATCCAAGAGTATTAGTAGGGGAGGGGAGGGGAGTAGGAGTTGGTTATGTGATCAAAGTCAAACAGTATTCATGTGTATGTCGGTTATGCAACTCACGCATAACGGAATTATCGTAGTTTATTCATGTGCAATCTAAGCCGATCACATAACGAACTTGTGCTCAAGGCACTTAGCTAGTATTTATATTTTCTCACATGCAGTTACTTCTCTACTTGTATTGTTCTCCAGTTTTACATTGCAGCTACTTTATCTGCTCTATCATGTATTTATTTCCTGTGCATCTTGTATACTTTTTTATTGCTAGTCATATACACCTTACCATGTATTTGGAGTTACTTTCAGAGTTATGTACTTCGCTCCAGTCCTGACTGGGCATATTTTTTTTAGAGGATCCTGAGGATTTCTGCCCGACGTTCTATGGGCCGGGTGTCGAGGAGTGTTGCGACCCCGAGACTGAGGAGGAGCCCGGCGAGGAGACGCCGTTAACGCCCTAGTTATCTAGGTAGGTTTTGTTCCCAGTTTCTATTTTGGATGATTGTACTTATTATTTTGCTGTTGTGAGGTATTGTAGACTGTAGACTTGGACTGTATTTTGGATATTGTCTTGCTCTGTGTTTTTTTGTTTCTTTGTGATATCATATCATGCTTTTACTTTTCCCCTAGTTATTGTGATTGAGTATTCATATATATATTGCGTGGTTGCCCTCCTTTTGGAGAGGATATTGACATATTTTGTGAGATAGATATTGTGACCTAGAATGGACCTTTACAGCGTTCTACCGCCGATTCTGCGGCGTAGGCTGGACGTACCCATGACTCATGCCCGATTTTTTGGGTACGGGTCGTGACATACGTGGTCGCCGAGAAAAAAATCTAATGGCTTACGATGCTGATCTGTCCAATGCCGATGTATATCTTGCGTAACCCGAAGTCGTTCTCTAATTTTTTTGACAACTTCTACTATCTGCGTGATCATATCAGGGCCTACATCTTTCGCTCGCCAATGTCATCCCATGCCAATGGTTGTAAACTCCCTCACCCAAAATAGGTATTTTATGTATATTTTATATTATTATATTTATTATAGATGTTGAATTTATTTAGAATATTCTCTTAGTTAATTAGAAAATAATTTTTTTTAGTATATTTACTTATATAAATATTTATTTGGAATTATTTTAGGCTATTTTAGATTATTGGGATTTTTCCATAATTTTTAGTTAATTAAAAACTAGTAACACTAATTTTCTAGGACTTTGAAGAATTTATTTTATATTCAAACTTAAATAAAAATATCCTAAACTTTTATTTTAGATTCTAAATAATAAAATATATTTTCTATAATGTTTTGGGAATTTTTTGATTATTTTTAGCATTTATTTTGAGTTAATTATCAAAAACTGAATTAAAAACTATTTTTTGAAAAAGAAAACCCAAAAAGAAATAATTTCTGTCCAGTCAGCAAACAGGGGGCCCACCTGTCAGCCTCCCGCAGCAAACAGTGCCGGGCCCGCCTGTCAGTGACTGCGGGGCGGGCAGCGTTGGATGGCTGCCACGTGTCAAGATCTGAGCCGCGACTGCTTTCTCTCTCCTCTATATATATATTAGTTTAAGTTTATTTCTAGGGTTTTTCTTCAGCCGAATTTTGGAGAATTGCCATCTAGGGTTCCTTCATCTTCCAGAAGCCATTGCGCATAGCTCCGGACTGCAAATAAAGCCTAGTTTTTTGTATTAGAAAGATATTGAGGTTAGCTTTCTGATTATATAATTTGTTTTACGAAATTATTATTATTAAATTCTGGAAAATTCGTAGAACACAGCATATCCGAAAATAGACGTGTTTCGATGTTTTCGTGATTCCGGGAGAACCAGGAATCAGAATCATGAACCGTTTAAAGTTTCGGAAAACTAATGTCGAGATCATTGACATATGTTTTTCCCAGAATTTATTACGAAGTATTTTTATATTGTTAATTCTGTAGAACTTCTAGGATAAAATTTAACCATCGGTGCACGATACGAAACTTGTATGTGCCATAATTTCCAAACAAATTTGAATTCGGACGAGCCGTAAATTTTAGCATATTTTTGACGCTGAAATCTACAGGAATTCATGCATGAAAGTCAAGTTTGTGTCAGTTGACTTTTTGGTCAACAGATTGCCTCGATTTGCGTGCTATGAGTCTCGAGTCGATAAAATTCAATTCCTTTGGACAAAATTTAGGTATTAATATAAAAATCAGAATAATAAGATTAAAATAGAATTTTAGAGTAATTATTATAGAATTAAATAAATTAAAATAAATTATCCTTTGACGTGATGAATTTGTAATACATAGGCTATTTGGACTGTGACTTAGACTCTGATTCATACCAGCAGCAGGACCCCAGGCAAGATACCTTGCTAAATTATTTACAGTACTCTGCATGCTATTTATATTTTTTTTTATTTATTTCATTTCTGTATAGTTCTTGCATGTGTAGTTTTTCTCCAATCATTACTATGTATTAGATATGTTGACACACACATGGCACCTAGTATCATAGAGGACAATCATTAGGCGTATGGGCTTTTAACCACTCTGGTAAACCATAGTAACTAGCACGCACTATGGTGGTCGTGTCCGATGGTCGCTACCCCCGAGGTATGTCGATTGATGGAGTCCGAGGGTCGCTATCCCAGAGGTATGTCGGCTGATGATGTCCACTAACGAGCGTGAGGTTGTGAGGATTAGATCGAGTAGCCTACCCTTGCCCATACGTCGAAAACTTGTCCTCATTTGCATTCATATAGATTGTCTTGTACAGCGTACTTATTTATTTTCAAATTATATACATGTTTACTGTATTCAAATTGGCATGTGTTTTGTGTATCTTGTTACGTCCCTCTGAGGACCTGGTCCCCTGCCAGGTATATCTTCTCTTGAGTATTTGCAGGAGTACGGGCCTGGACCTGACGTATTATTTTCTGTCGAGGAGGTCTTACCTTCTGAGCATCGTTGATTATCTGGCGATGGATTCTTTTAGCTGATGGACTTCTGTCTTCACATTATTTTACATTGGAGACTTTATACTCCTCTCTCATTTTAGTTTTGGATATAGTCATGGGTAGTGGATTTGTCTCCACCCGACTATTATTTTAGATATTTTAGACTCCTTATTCTAGTTTAGTATTTCTTTTCTATGACTTGTTGTGTGGATAAGATTAGCATATCTGTGACTTGTGACATTATATATACCACATGTGAGTTTATATTCATATTACAGCGTACGTATGGATTATGGTTTCCATATATTGGTGTTGCCATATCCATGCGGCTGGCATGCTTACGTGTTCCTAGTCCTACGTATTTGGGACTGGGGCGTGACATGTTTTTGTGGTGGCCCATGCAGGTCGAGAGCATATTGTCTCGGTTACGTTACTGTACCGAGCAAGCCTGCACCTAGGACTAGAGTATAGGATCTCATCCACAATTGACTATGATTCATCTTCCTCCTATCTGTTCTATTTGAACAATTGTATCCTGCTTGATTCATGTGCTTCCCTAATAGTTCCTTGAGTATAGCCTTCTGCTGAGAATATAGGAACCCCTATTATTAGGATGATAATTAGAGTAGCATACCTATTAAGATTACAACGAGGATATAGACACACCACTAAGTTTAGAATATCTAGTGAACCTAGAATTCCTTATCTATAGATTGGTTTACCATTATCCCTTGATGTATTATGAAGACTTAAGAGTAGTATAGATATTACTAGAGTTAGTTAGAAGCTTACCATAATGTTTGACCCTAGTATGGAGGAACCAATAGAAAACCAAAAGAGAATATTAGGACTGAACCTAACCCTCATAGTTAGATAGTATTGGAGAACTATAAACTTAATCATTGTCTTGTTATTAGTAGACAGCACCCTAGGAAGCCTAGAGGAATGCAATCAACACTTCTCCCTTGATCATACCTCGAACATTCAACTAGTATACCACTCCCCCTTGGAAAACCATGATGCTACCTAGAGCCCCTCTATTTCACATATTGTTCCTCTGTGACCTTAACGTTCGCTAATTGTGCGACGACCAAAATTACGTTCTTCTTTTCTTTATCTTTCAACTCGTGCCACCTGACACTTCTGATAGTAGGCCAAGTAATTTATTTCTTTGTTAAGGACACATAGTTTGCTAGGATTATAGTTGTAATCTTGAATTTTAAAATTGTGTGCTTAGTAGTTAGAACTTGATAGTTAAGTTATTCTTGTAGATTGAGACCTGGTGCTTATCCTTTAGTTTTAAATTGCGTAACTTGTACCACACCTCAATACGAGTTATATTCCCTTTCCCTTGAAGCCAGTAACTGTCCCATTCTTACTATTGACACTTGCACTATGACTAAGAGTTAAGACGACCATGACCTATGTAATATAAGAGGATACCCTAACAAGTACCAAGACCCCTTCTCGAAGACCTTAACAGGAGCTTCTACGATACCCTTAAGACTGTCACAATATTAGTTTATTATTATAAGTTGGGTAGTATACCTCACAACCTAGCATCACATAGTCTTTTGCCCTATTATTGAAGTGTAACTGAATGACATTAACTATGTGCTAGCATAAGAAGATAATATTTTATCAGACTGTAGAACTTAGAGGCTATACCCCTACTTTGTCGACCATCGACTTAGACAAGGAATTAGTATGACAAATATAGAGTTTGTGGAGTCTTATCTTTTGTGAACTTGAATTGTTATGTACCTTCTTTCATCATAATCCAGCGTATTTATGTTTGTTGTACTACCTTGACTTATGCTGCTATTATAGCCTAGTTTTTGTAAGCTTATTCTTTTATTGAGCTTGCTCATGGCATATGTATTATTGGGTGCACACAATGATACAATTGCCTAGTCAGAATCGGTGTATTAAGGTCTAGCTAACCTTAGTGTGCTTGGTTCGCTCTTCGCATGACTACTTTACATGGATTGATATATATGGTAGTAGACAGATATACTTGCCCTAGATATGTCTGACACATCGTATCGGTTACATAACTGTACTGATACGAGCAGGTAAATAGGAAATTACCAAAAATAAGATTTCAATCCACAACTGTCCTGACAACTCTCTTTTCGATTCTTTAACCTCTTTGAACCTCGTACTTGTATTCGGTCACCTTCACCTTGAGTTCTTTATTATTTCTCTCCGTCTTCCCCTATTTCGGAAAGACGAAACCTCGTGCTGGTATAAGTTGACACTGATAGTACTAGATATACCCCATAAGGCTAATCACATGACTTAGTGACATTTTTTATAATTGATTAAGGGTATATCATAGGTGATATGTTTGGTGTTAAAACTTTGATAATTGAATAGCATGAGTAAATAAATTAAAGAATATTTTTCTTAAAGTATATAGCCTTCTGTGATAGATGGGTAAATTCTAAGTTGGGTAGCAGTGCATTGGCAACTCGAGAGGAATTTTTTTAGATTGTGATCGAGTAAGATTAGATTGGGAGAGGTTCAAGCCATTTAATTTTGAGAATTTTAGAAGAATGACTAAGATTATGAGGATTAATAAATTTTAAAAAATTTGATATTGAGGACCCAATATTTATACCTTAAGTACATAATTTAAATTTTTGAGTATTGAAGGTAAAATCATCAATTTGAATTTGAAGGATAAATAGATAATTTCAGACTTGAACATTGGTGGACTGCATTTAAATTATTTTTCAATTTGATGATTTAAATAAAAAAAATTTGATGATTGGACTACCTATTTAAAATATTGAGGATGTGAATGGAATTTAAAAAGTTGAAAAAAAAAATTTATAAGTGAAAATAGGAATAATATTGGACTCGAATTACTTCTAGAGGAGATTATGATACTTGGAGATCGTGAGGTAAAATTTGATATGGATTATTTAAATCTTGAAGATATTATATGGATTTAATTTAAATTTGGATATTGATGAGTTGGAAAAGTGAGAAGAGATTACAATAGGTTGAATTTTGATTTGAACAATGATTATCTTAATTTTGAAATGATCGCGATAGATTTGAATAGATTTTATTATTTAAATTTTTGGAACAGATTGCGATTGACGTACCTTATGTATAAATGTGAAGGATTTAACAAATTATGTCTTATTTTAATTTCGAGGACAAAATTATTTTAAGTTGGGTAGATTGTAAACTCCCTCACCCAAAATATGTATTTTATGTATATTTTATATTATTATATTTATTATAGATGTTGAATTTATTTAGAATATTCTCTTAGTTAATTAAAAAATAGTTTTATTTAGTATATTTACTTATATAAATATTTATTTGGAATTATTTTAGGCTATTTTAGATTATTGGGATTTTTTCATAATTTTTAGTTAATTAAAAACTAGTAACACTAATTTTTTAGGACTTTGAAGAATTTGTTTTATATTCAAACTTAAATAAAAATATTCCAAACTTTTATTTTAGGTTCTAAATAATAAAATATATTTTCTATAATGTTTTGGGAATTTTTTGATTAATTTTAGCATTTATTTTGAGTTAATTATCAAAAACTGAATTAAAAACTATTTTCTGAAAAAGAAAACCCAAAAAGAAATCATTTCTGTCCAGTCAGCAAACATGGGGCCCACCTGTCAGCCTCCCGCAGCAAACAGTGCCGGGCCCGCCTGTCAGTGACTGCGGGGCGGGCAGCGTTGGATGGCTGCCACGTGTCAAGATCTGAGCCGCGACTGCTTTCTCTCTCCTCTATATATATATTAGTTTAAGTTTATTTCTAGGGTTTTTCTTCAGCCGAATTTTGGAGAATTGCCATCTAGGGTTCCTTCATCTTCCAGAAGCCATTGCGCATAGCTCCGGACTCCAAATGAGGCCTATTTTTTGTGTTAGAAAGATATTGAGGTTAGCTTTCTGATTATATAATTTGTTTTACGAAATTATTATTATTAAATTCTGAAAAATTAGTAGAACACAGCATATCCAAAAATAGACGTGTTTCGATGTTTTCATGATTCCGGGAGAACCAGGAATCAGAATCATGAACCGTTTAAAGTTTCGGAAAGCTAATATCGAGATCATTGACATATGTTTTTCCTAGAATTTATTACGAAGTATTTTTATATTGTTAATTCTGTAGAACTTCTAGGGTAAAATATAACCATCGGTGCACGATACGAAACTTGTATGTGCCATAATTTCCAAACGAATTTGAATTCGGACGAGCCATAAATTCCAGCATATTTTTGACGCTGAAATCTACAGGAATTCATGCATGAAAGTCAAGTTTGTGTCAGTTGACTTTTCGGTCAACAGATTGCCTCGATTTGCGTGTCATGAGTCTCGAGTCGATAAAATTCAATTCCTTTGGACAAAATTTAGGTATTAATCTAAAAATCAGAATAATAAGATTAAAATAGGATTTTAGAGTAATTATTATAGAATTAAATAAATTAAAATAAATTATCCTTTGACGTAATGAATTTGTAATACATAGGCTATTTGGACTGTGACTTGGACTCTGATTCATACCAGCAGCAGGACCCCAGGAAAGATACCTTGCTAAATTGTTTACAGTACTCTGCATGCTATTTATATTTCTTTTTATTTATTTCATTTCTGTATAGTTCTTGCATGTGTAGTTTTTCTTCAATCATTACTATGTATTAGATATGTTGACACACACATGGCACCTAGTATCATAGAGGACAATCATTAGGCGTATAGGCTTTTAACCACTCTGGTAAACCATAGTAACTAGCACGCACTATGGTGGTCGTGTCCGATGGTCGCTACCCCCGAGGTATGTCGATTGATGGAGTCCGAGGGTCGCTACCCCAGAGGTATGTCGGCTGATGATGTCCACTGACAAGCGTGAGATTGTGAGGATTAGATCGAGTAGCCTACCCTTGCCCATACGTCGAAAACTTGTCCTCATTTGCATTCATATAGATTGTCTTGTACAGCGTACTTATTTATTTTCAAATTATATACATGTTTACTGTATTCAAATTGGCATGTGTTTTGTGTATCTTGTTACGTCCCTCTGAGGACCTGGTCCCCTGCCAGGTGTATCTTCTCTTGAGTATTTACAGGAGTACGGGCCTGGACCTGACGCATTATTTTCTGTCGAGGAGGTCTTACCTTCTGAGCATCGTTGATTATCTGGCGATGGATTCTTTTAGCTGATAGACTTCTGTCTTCACATTATTTTACATTGGAGACTTTATACTCCTCTCTCATTTTAGTTTTGGATATAGTCATGGGTAGTGGATTTGTCTCCACCTGACTATTATTTTAGATATTTCAGACTCCTTATTCTAGTTTAGTATTTCTTTTCTATGACTTGTTGTGTGGATGAGATTAGCATATCTGTGACTTGTGACATTATATATACCACATGTGAGTTTATATTCATATTATAGCGTACGTATGGGTTATGGTTTCCATATATTGGTGTTGCTATTTCCATGCGGCTGGCATGCTTACGTGTTCCTAGTCCTACGTATTTGGGACTGGGGCGTGACAATGGTGACCTACACTTTCTCCCATACAACACTTCGAAGGGTACCATCTGGATGCTGGCCTGATAAATGTTATTGTACGAGAACTTAACGAGATATAGGTGATCTTTCTAAGACCCACCAAAGTCCAAAGTACAAGCTCATAATATACCCTCCAATGTCTGAATGGTTCTCTCTTATTGCCCGTCTGTCTGATGGTGGTAAGCAGTACTAAATCTTAACTTAGTGTCCAAACTTTCGTGCAAACTCTTCCAAAAATTTGAAGTGGACCGAGTATCTCGATCTGATACGATGCTCACTGGGATGCCGTATTGTCTTACTATCTATCGCATATACATCTCCACTAACTTTTTTATGGATTATCCCACTCGGAAGGGAAGAAAGTGAGCTAATTTTGTTAGATGATCTACTATACCCAAACTGTATCACGACCAATCGGGGATCTAGATAAACCAGTCACAAAGTCCATCGTCTTATGTTCCCATTTTTACTCCGAAATAGGAAGCGGCTGTAATAATCTTGTTGGTATCTGCTGGTCGGCCTTCACTTGCTGACATATCAAACACCGAGAAAAGAATTGTACTATCTCACTATTTATCCCATTCCACCAGAAATATTGTTTGATGTCTTGATACATCTTGGTACCTCCTGGATGAATTGAATACTGGGAACTGTGCCTCGATCATTACTTCTTGCCGGATATCTTTACTTGGTACACAGAGACAGTTTCTGAACCTAAGAGTTCCTTCTTCATGAATAGTTAACTCTTTTCTGAGACCATATTCACATTTCGTCCGAAGCTTTTAAACTTTCGGATCCTCTGCCTGAGCTGCCTTAATCCTCTTTATAATAGTAGATTGCACATGTAAACTAGCCAATACTCCTATGTCTTATGGAAGTACTATTTTAATCCGTAATTCTTGAAGATATTCTAAGATATACAGCTATGATGTCAACATAAATGTACTATCTCTCATGCTAAGAGCATTCGCTACTATATTTGCCTTGCCTGGATATTACTGAAGTTCCATATCATAGTCCTTTATCAATTCTAGCCACCTCCTTTGCCTCATGTTCAAGTCCTTCTGGGTGAATACATATTTTAAGCTATTGTGACCTGTAAATATTTTTATCCGATCAACATACAAGTAATGCCTCCATAGCTTAAGTGTAAATACTACCACCGCCAACTCAAAATTGTGAGTCGAATAATTTTTCTCATGATCTCGAAGCTGCCACGATGCATAAGCTATCACTCTTCTGTGTTGCATCAATACACATCCAAGTCTTTTGCCTGACGCATTGTAATACACTGTAAACCCTCCAGAACCTACTAGAAGCGTGAGAATCGGAGCTGAAATCAATCTCTTCTTCAATTCTTCAAATGATGTCTGGCACTCTGCTGACTAGTCGAACTTAGCCTCCTTGCACGTTAATCGAGTCAGCGGTGCTAAAATTCTTGCAAAGTCTTCTACGAATCCTCTGTAGTATCCTGCCAATCCCAGAAAACTACGCACTTCAGCTGCTAACTTAGGAACTAGACAACTCTCTACGGCCTCAACCTTCTTCGGATCTACTGCAACTCCTGCACCAGAGATGATATGACCTAAGAATGACAGGTGATCCAACAAAAACTCATACTTACTGAGCTTTGCATATAACTTGCGTTCTCTTAGAATCTGTAAGACCTTTCGAAGATGTCCCTCATGTTCCTCTTCGCTTCTGGAATAAACAAGAATGTCTTATATAAAAACCACCATGAACTGATCTAGGTATGGCATAAAAATGCGGTTCATCAAATCCATAAATATCGCTGGAACATTAGTCAGTCTGAATGATATAACTAAGAATTCGTAATGCCCATATCGTGACCTAAATGTTGTCTTGGGTATGTCTTGCTCTCGAACTCTTACTTGATGATACCCTGATCGAAGATCGATATTAGAAAAAATCTTGGTTTTACTCAGCTGATCAAACAAATCATCGATCCTTGGTAATGGATACTTGTTCTTTACTGTTACAGCATTCAACTGTCTGTAGTCGATACGTAACCGTGATGACCCATCATTCTTCTTTACTAGAACCACTGGCGCTCCCCAAGGTGATCTACTGGCTCGAATAAACTTTTTTGACTTCAATTTCCCTATATGTTGGTACAATATGTCTAGCTCTAATGGTGCTATTTGGTAAACTTTATAAGATATTGGCCCTGCCCCAGGGATCAATTTTATACAAAACTCAATGTCTCTTACTGGGGGTAACCCTGGTGGTTCTTCCAGTAAGACGTCTAAGAACTCCTTAATTATCTCAGGGAGTTGTTCTTCTACTAACACTGTCGCTGTGATCCTCTCTTCATGTTGGTCTTATAAACCCCCTCACCCAAAATATGTATTTTGTGTGTGTATTTTATATTATTATATTTATTATAGATTATTTTAAATATTGAATTTCTTTAGAGTATTCTCTTAGTTAATTAGAAAATAAATTTTTTGATATATTTACTTATATAAATATTTATTTAGAATTATTTTTAGGCTATTTTAGATTTTTGGAGATTTTTCTAGAATTTTTTGGGTAACTAAAACATAGAAAACGTAAATTTTTAGAACTTCCATTATTTACTCTTAGACCATACTTGCATGTTGTTCCTACTAAATATTTATTTTAGGTTAAAATATTTAATTATATTTTTCTGTAATTTATTTAGAATTTTAAAAAATTTATTTGCATTTTTAGCCCGATGTCCTACCCAGAAAAGTCACAGGACAACCTTTAAATTATTTAGGATTTATTTGGATGTATATAGTCTTAATATTAGATAAATGCTAATTTAGTGTTAATAGATATTAATAAGATTATATATAAATTATTTGTATTATCTTTAATTCTATTTAAGATTATAAATTATTGAGATAAACTCAAACTTAGTTTAAATTAATTCAAATCCTGAGCCTACTGAGAAATCAACTTCATGCATATCCTATCCTTATTTAAACTGATCCTAATCATATCCAAATTAGCCAATCCTAGTCGTATTCAATTAAGTAGTCTACACCATTATAAATATCTATTAGACTTTTGGAGTAAAATCATCTTTCATATTTTTCTTCCCCAAACTCTTCTCTTTTTCGTCCAAAAACAGTCAAAATTCGTCATAAATTCAGCCTCATTTTCTAGTAGTTATGACGACTTAAAAAGATGATATCTTCTAGCTCCGAACTCTAAAAGCGCTCTAAATTTATTTTTTTTAGAACTATATTCAAGTTAGTTTTCTGATTATATAAATTATTTTAATAATTTATGAACCTATTTTTCTAAAAAAATCTAAAAGTGTCAGTTGTCCGAAATCAGACGTATTTTGGTATTTTTGAGATTACGGGAGATCTCGAACTCAAAATTATGAACCATTTGAAGTTTCGAAAAGTTGACATGATGAACCTACATAAAATTATTTTTCTAGAATTTAATATATAAGTTTAGTCTACTGTAAAATTTGTACAACGTAGACGTAAATAGAAAACTACCGAAAACTGTCATATATTCGCCCTTGTGGCCATAACTCTTTACCGACTTATGATTTTATAAAACCGTCGATTTCGGCATTCATGTAGTGCTAAAATCTATAGAATTTTATACACAAATCTAAGATTTGAATCGGTTGACTTTTTGGTCAACGGATTGCCTCGATTTTTGTGCCACGGATCACAAATCGGTAAAGTTGACTTTCTTTTGACCAAAATTAGGATTTAACAATAAAATTAGATTATAATAAGATTAAAATACTATTTTAGATTATTTTATTCATAATTAAAATAGATTAAAATGGAGTAACCTATTCACCCACTTTTGTAACCTAACTTGTTTAATTTATGTGACGGGTAGATCGGACGACGCCTTGAGTTGCGACTTCATCCCTTTTCAGACCAGGCAAAATACTTTGCCAAATTGCTTACCGTACTTTGCATGCTTATCATATTTTCATATATTTATTATATATGTATTTTCTTTCAGTCATAATTATATATTATATATATTGACACACACTTGACACATAGTATCATGGGAGGGAAGGACAATCAGTAGGCGTATGGGCTACCCACTCTGGTAAACCATAGTAACTAGCATGCACTACGGGGTTGTGTCGCGATGGTCGCTACCCTTGCGGTATATCGACTGATGGTGTCACGATGGTCGTTACCCTCGCGGTATGACGGCTGATGATGTTCATGGACGTGTATGTGAGTTATGAGAATAGATAGAGTATCCTACACCTACCTATATGTCAAAATAGTTGTCCTCACTATGCATTTTCATATAGATTGTCTAGTACAACGTACTTATATATTTTATGTCTATTATGCATGTTTTACTGTATTTAATTGGCATGCTTCTATATATCTTGTTACGTCCCTCTGAGGACCTAGTCCCTTTCCAGGTGTAGATGATCTTGACTATTCGTAGGAGTACGGATCAGGACTTGCTACTTATCTCTCTTTCGAGGAGGTCTTCTCTTCGAGTCTCATTGTTCATTAGATGTACATTATATGGTTTCTCTTATATCCTAGTTGGTAGTGGATTTGTCTTCACCCAACTACTTGTTCTTATCAAGCATTTTATACTTGATTCAGTTATATAGTTGATTGGGTATTCGATTCCGTGGATGAGATCTAGTTATGCCCTGTGACTTATAAAATAAATCTATACCACTTGTGAATGATTATTCATAATACAACATACGTATGTATTATGGTATCTATATATTGGAGTTGCCATATACATACGGCCGGCATGCTTACGTATTTCTAATCCTACGTATTTGGGACTAGGGCATGACATATTTTTGTGGTGGCCCATGCAGGTCGAGAGTATATTGTCTTGGTTACGTTAATATACTGAGGAAGCTTGCAAATAGGATTAGAGTATAGGATCTCATCCATATTTGACTATGACTCACCTTCCTTCCAATCCGTTCTATTTAAATAATTGTATCATGCTTGATTCATGTACTTTCCTAATAGTTTTTTGAGTATAGTCTTCTGCTATAATATAGGAATCCTTGTTGTTAGGATGATAATTAGGATAACATTATACTAAGAATACCACTAGAATATTGACACATCACTAAGTTTAGAATACCTAATGAACCCTAGCATCCCTTACCTGTAGATTAATTGACCACTATCCCTTGATATATTTATGAAGGACTTGAGAGTAGTATAGACACTACTAGGGTTAGTTAGAAATTTGACTATATTTTTTGACCCTAGTATTGAGAAACCAATAGAAATCCAAGGTTGAATATTAGGACTAAACCTAACTTTCATAGTGAGATAGTATTAAAGAACTATAAATTTAGCTTCTTGTCTTAATATTAGCAGAACAGTACCTTAGGAAGCCAAGAGGAATGAATATAACATTTTTCTTGATCATACCTCGAATACAGAGATTAGCATACCACATTTTCTTAGAAAATCATGATATTATCAAGAGTCTCTCTATTTAATTTTATATCTTATTCCTCCGAAACTTTAACGCTCGCTAATTGTGCGACGACTAAAATTTCTTTCATCTTTCAATTTGTGCCACCTAACCCTTCTGATTGTAGGCCAAGTGATTCCTTTTATGTTAGGATATATAGTTTGTTAGGATTATAGTTGTTAATCTTGAATTTTAAAATTATGTGCTTAGTAGTTAGAACTTGATAGTTTGAGTTGCTCATTTAGATTATAATTTTATGATTATCCTTTAGTTTCAAATCCAGTAATCTGTTCCACCTATCTCCATACAGGTTATATCCTCTTTCACTTAAGAGCCAGTAACTTTTTCATTCTTACATTAACGCTTTTGTTCTATAAGCACTAGGATTAAGACTTAAGATGACCATTACCTATATAATGTAATAGGATACCCTAATAAGTACCAAGATCTTTTTCTCGTATACCCTAACAAGAGTTTCTACTTTATCTCCATAAGGCAGTTACAGTATTAGTTTATTCTTGTAATATTGGGTAGTATGCCTCACAATATAGTATCACATAGTCCTTTTGACCCATTAATAAAGTATAATTGAATGACCCCAACTATAGGCTTACATAAGAAGATAGTGATTATCTAGACTGTAAAACTTAGAGGCCCATACCCCCATTTGGTTAACTAGAGACTTAGACAAGAAGTTAGTATGATAAATATAAAGGCACAACACCGGTCTTCTTGATAAACTTAAATTATTTTGTACCTTCCTTTATCATAATTCAGCGCACTTATATTTTCTGGACTACCTCCACTTATGCTGCTATTTTATAGCCTAGTTTTGTAAGCTTATTCTTTATCTAGCTTGTTCATGACATATGTGTTATTAGGGACGCCTACTAATACATTGTCTAAATCAGAATTAGTGTATTATGGTCTGATCAACCTTAATGCACTTGGTTTGCTCTTCGCATAACTACTTTACGTGGATTGAGATATAGTTGACTCAGCATGTTAGACGAATATACTTTTCCTTTAGACATGTTTGAGCATATCTTATCAGTTACATAACTGTACTAATATGAGTATGTGAATAGGAAGTTACCAAAATAGGATCTCATCCGCAACTGCCCTAACAACTCTCTTTTTGAATTCTTTAATCGCCTTGAACCCCGTACTTGTATTCTATCACCTCCTCCTTGAATTCTTTATCATTTTTTTTGTCTTCCCCTATTTTGGAAAGACGAACGCTCGTGCTTGGTATAAGTTTGATATACGGATAGTACTAGATATACCCCATAGGTCAATCACATTACTTGGTGACTATCTTTTGTAATTAAGGACATAAAATATGTGAGATATTTTATGGATTGAATAACACGATTAAATAATTTGAGAAAGTTTTTCTTAAATGTATAGCCTATGTAATAAATCGGTAAATTCTAAGTTGGGTAGAAGTTGCATTGTTAACTTGAGATAAATTTTTTTAGATTGTAATCAAGTAAGATTAGATTGAGAGATTTAAGTCATATTAATGTTAAGAATGTCACGCCCCAGTCCCAAAATACCGAGGGACCGGACGCGTGATAATGGCCAGCAGTACGCACCGATGGACAACCCCATTTAATGGATCCATCAGGGCATACTTAAGCTGTGATATAATAATAAGTAGATCCAGTGGTACCAGTCATAGTCTATACTAATCTCATCCACAACAGATAATCACAGATCAAATGACAAAAATAAAGTAAATAAATAACTGACAAATCTAAAAAAAATATCTCGGAGAACAATCTGAGTACAAGTCTGCTACATCAATGAAATAGACTGGAAAGTAAATAACTAGAAACTGAAAATAATGAGTATCTCAAGCCAATACTCAAGAGAAGTCCTCTGGTACGATCTCGTCCTCAGATCCTGGTTCTGTTCCAATGTAGGCACCTGCTCCTGCTAATGCCAATGCTCCGGTCCCGTAAACCTCGGGGTAGATCTCGTCTGCAATATCTGGGGACATAATCTGGATCCAGGTCCTCAGGGGACAGCAAGGTACAGAAAATACAAGCCAAAATAAATGCAGTGCAGCAATAAATGAACAATAGGGTGAATAAATAACCAGCTAAGTGATATGCAAATGAGAACATTATTCCATACTCGGGCTGAGACTACTACAGGATCAGTGTCGGAGAAACCCATAGCAGTATTTTCTCGAAGGGCCAGAACTGGTGCCATAGCTCTATGTCAGAGACTAAGACACATCCAGATGTCAATATATAATATAATCAGCCTTTCATATGGTAATACTCTCCCCACCCAATGAAATCTCACGTCTCATGTCCATGACACGCAGGATCAAGACTAATGCAACAAGTCATACTATATCTAAGAATATAATGTCCAAGTCCTGTATCCTATACAGAATCCCCACGAATATCTTGGGAAAATCCTGTCTCGTGAATAGTGTCAAGTGTCCTAAGTCAAGCGTACTTGGTAAGACAAGTACGAGAATATATAGTGTCACGAATGTCCATCTCTAGATGACCGTACCCAACACCGCGTGCGGTGTTGGCACACGACTAATAATCGGATGCTAAGTATGTCACACGGTCCTAGGTTAAGCATGCACAACAATGTAAAAGAATCAAAGAGATTATGCAATAAGACTGCAAAGTTTGGCAAGGTACACTTGCCTGTGGTCCGGGCTCCAACTGTAGCTCTGGTCTCCGTGTGATCTGTAGGTACTACTCCGGTTGCTGAAATAAACATCACTATTAGATTCAAAAAATATCAAATAGCTAGAAACGCCTGTCCTTACGTCCAATTTGGACACAAGGGCAAAACGACATTTCCGGGCCAAAGCGGGGTCTACATGTGGGCCACTTTGTACCGAAAAGCGTGTCAGGGTCAAAGGTCTCCAAATTCACCAAACTCAGTGTCAACAGGTCAGAAATGCTGATACGAACCCAACGGAACTTTCAGAATTAAATTCCGATGAGCCGATCACAAAATCGTCCGTCGAGCGGGGCCTGTGGGGCCCACGACACGTGATTTCGTCAACGTTCTCAGAATCGAACCAAACTTGGGTCACAGGACCAGCGTATCGATACGATTCCGATGGCATAAGTTTCGTCTCGATCCGATGTGTGTACACGAAGTTACAGCGTGTTCCAGAATCGACGGATACGGGGCGGTGTCGGCGGATACGCGTTGATTCCGGTGTGCACGCACACCCGAATTGACTTCTGCGAAATCCTACACGTCCGTATCAACGTCGCGTACGTTTCGGTAAAGACCGCGTGCGACCAAGTCATCCCATTTGGCGGAGCGTACTCAGTTCCGGGGTGAAACAGGGTCTGGTTTTTCCTGTTTTTGGATCGCAGTGTGCGATCACCACCGGACGCGATGCCCCGAACAGTTTGTCCGGGCACCGAGAGGGTCATACCGGCTTCGCAATACAATTTACGAAAACGAAATCAGAGCTACGAGGAGAAAGATGTGAATACCTGAACTGGTCTGAAAAACCGAGTTTCCTGCGTGTCCGAGTGTCGAGTCGGCGTCCTGTGTCCATTGTGCTTCTAGGGTCTGCTGTGTCCACAGCTAGGGTTTGCCGTGTCCGGGTGGCCGTGTCTGGGTCAGGGTTCCGTCGTGGCTCGGGGAGGAGGGAGAAGGTTGATGGGGGTGGTCGGCCGACTGGTCGGGGGCTCGAGCGTGGCGAGGTACAGCGGCGGTGGTCGTGCGGGCTGGGGTGATTGGGCTCGGGGAGGGGTGAGCCAGCGGAGGTCGTCCGGTGAGGGGATGGGCGGTTCTCGGGTTTGAGGTGAAGAAGAGGAGAGGAAGGAGGAGAGGCCTGGGGCGGCTAGGGTTACGGCAAGGGGGGAGGCGGCGCTGGGCAGTTAGGATGGCGGCGTCGATCGGATGGTCGACGGCGAGGACGCTGCGGCCGGAGAGAGGGAAGTGGAGCGATAGGTGGAGACGGGTGCTAGGGCAGCGGGTCGGGGAGATCGTCGGAGGAGATGACCGGAGACGGCGGCTGGGCTGAGAAGAGAGAGAGGGGTGTGCGACGTGGAAGTCGAGAAGGCGGCGGCATGGAAGTCAAGGCGACTTTATAGGCTGCGCCGCCGCGGAGTCGAGGCTGGATTAGGATTAGGGTTTCTGAGTTGGGTTAACGGGTTTCGGGTCGGGTTCGATTCAGATCCGACCCGACCCGACCCACTAAGAAATCGGTTTGGTTTGGGTCAGCAGCGGGTTGGTTCAAGTTGGTTGGTTTTAATTGAAATAAACCCGGTTTATTTCAGGGGTTTAAGTTGGTTTATTTTATAAATAGTTTTAAGGGCTTTAAACGGGTTTCCGGAGTCCAATAAATTCACCGAAAATTACCCCGTGCTCGGTTTTCCATTTTACACCATAAAATATTATTTCCATAATATTTTAATATTAATTAGTAGCAATTAAAAAAATCATCAAATTAGAAAATACCTAGGTTTTAATGACAGAAAAATACCGAAAAATTCCAGAAAAATTCTTGAAAAATCAGGGGGCTTACAAAGAATTTTTAGAAGAATGATTTAGATTATGATGATTTAACTTTAAAGATAAGAATGCCTTATAGAATAAATTTTAAAATTTTGATATTGCGGATCAAATATTTATAATTTAAGCACATGATTTAAATTTTGAATATTAGAGATTAAATTAACAATTAAAATTTTGAGGATAATATATATATATATATATATATATATATATATATATATATATATATATATATATATATAGCTCAAAACTTGAACATTGATGGATTGAATTCAAAATTTTACAATTTGATGATTTGAATTAAAAGTTGAATTTTGATTGTTGGATCACCTATTTGAAATATTGATAATAGAAATTAAATTTAAAATTTGAAGAGTACAAAATTCTTAAGCTGAAAATAAGAATACAATTTGATTAGAGTTGTTTATTATTTAAAATCAAAAAAAAATTATTATAGTTGGAAATTATGATTTAAAATTTGTTGTGGGTTATTTAAATCTTCAAGATGTCATATAGATTTGAATTATATTTGGATGGATTATTTAAAAAACCTAGAAGAAATTATGATAGGTTAAATTTTGATTTAAACAGTTGTTATTTTAATTTTGAAGAGATTGTGACGGATTTGAATAGATTTTATCATTTAAATTTTTGAGATGATTGCGGTTGACTTGCCTTAGATACAAATGTGAAAGATTTAACAAATCATTCTTTTTTTTTAATTTCGAGGAAAAAAAAATTTAGTTGGGTAGATTGTAAACTCCCTCACAAAAAATATATATTTTGTGTGTATTTTATATTATTATATTTATTATAGATTATTTTAAATATTAATTTTTTTAGAGTATTCTATTAGTTAATTAGAAAATAAATTTCTTGATATATTTATTTATATAGATATTTATTTAGAATTATTTTTAGGCTATTTTAGATTTTTTTTAGAATTTTTTGTGTAATTAAAACATAGAAAACATAAATTTCTAGAACTTCCATGATTTATTCTGAGACCATACTTGCATGTTGTTCCTACCAAATATTTATTTTAGGTTAAAATATTTAATTATATTTTTCTATAATTTATTTAGAATTTTAAGAAATTTATTTGGATTTTTTAAATTATTTAGGATTTATTTGGATGTATATAGTCTTAATATTAGATAGATGCTAATTTAGTGTTAATAGATATTAATAAGATTATATATAAATTATTTGTATTATCTTTATTTATATTTAAGATTATAAATTATTGAGATAAATTCAAACTCTATTTTAAATTAATTCAAATCCTGAGCCTACTGAGAAATCAACTTCATGCATATCCTATCCTTATTTAAACTGATCATAATCATATCCAAATTAGCCAATCCTAGTCGTATTCAATTAAGTAGTCTACACCATTATAAATATCTAATAGAGTTATGGGTAAACTCATCTTTCATATTTTTCTTCCCCAAACTCCTATCTTTTTCGTCCAAAAACAGTCAAAATTCGTCATAAATTCAGCCTCATTTTCTAGTAGTTATGACGACTTAAAAAGACGATATCTCCTACCTCCGGACTCCAAAAGTACTCCAATTTTTTTTGTTAGAACTATATCAAGGTAAGTTTTCTGATTATATAAATTATTTTAATATTTTATGAACATATTTTTCCAAAAAAAACTAAAAGTGTCAGTTGTCCGAAATCAGATGCATTTTGGTATTTTTGAGATTACGGGAGATCCCGAACTCGAAATTATGAACCGTTTGAAATTTTAGAAAGTTGACATGATAAAATTACATAAAATTATTTTTTAGAATTTAATATACAAGTTTAATCTACTATAAAATTTGTGCAACGTAGACGTAAATAGGAAACTACCGAAAACTGTCATCTATTCGCCCTTGTGGCCATAACTCTTTACCGACTTGTGATTTTATAAAACCGTCAATTCCAACATTTATGTAGCACTAAAATCTATAGGATTTTATACACAAATTTAGGATTTGAGTGGGTTGACTTTTTGGTCAACGGATTGCCTCGATTTGTGTGTCACGGATCACAAATTCGTAAAGTTAACTTTCTTTGGACCAAAATTAGAGCTTAACAATAAAATCAGATTGTAATAAGATTAAAATACTATTTTAGGTTATTTTATTCATAATTAAAATATATTAAAATGGAGGAACCTATTCACCCACTTTTGTAACCTAATTTGTTTAATTTTTGTGACGGGTAGATCGGACAACGCCTTGAGTTGCGACTTCATCCCTTTTCAGACCAGGCAAGATAGCTTGCCAAATTACTTACAGTACTTTGTATGTTTATCATATTTTCATATATTTATTATATATGTGTTTTCTTTCAGTCATAATTATATATTATATATGTTGACACACACTTGACACATAGTATCATGGGAGGGGAGGACAATTAGTAGACGTATGGGCTACCCACTCTGGTAAACTGTAGTAACTAGCACGCACTATGGGAGTTGTGTCGCGATGGTCGCTACCCTCGCGGTATGACGGCTGATGATGTTCATGGACGTGTATGTGAGTTGTGAGAATAGATAGAGTATCCTACACATACCCATACATCGAAATGGTTGTCCTCACTATGCATTTTCATATAAATTGTCTAGTACAGCGTACTTATATATATTTTTGTCTATTATGCATATTTTATTGTATTCAATTGGCATGCTTCTATGTATCTTGTTACGTCCCTCTGAGGACCTGGTCACTTTCCAGGTGTAGATGATCTTGACTATTCGCTGGAGCACGGATCAGGACTTGCTACTTATCTATCTTTCGAGGAGGTCTTCTCTTCGAGTCTCATTGTTCATTAGATGTACATTATATGGTTTCTCTTATATTCTAGTTGGTAGTAGATTTATCTTTACCCAACTACTTGTTCTTATCAAGCATTTTATACTTGATTCAGTTATATAGTTGATTGGTTATTTGATTCCGTGGATGAGATCTAGTTATGTCCTGTGACTTATGAAATAAATCTATACCACTTGTGAATGACTATTCATAATACAGCGTACATAGGTATTATGGTATCCATATATTAGAGTTGCCATATACATACGGCTGTCATGCTTACGTATTCCTAGTCCTACGTATTTTGGAACTGGGGCGTGATAGGTCTTCCACATATCTATCGAAGATGAAACCTTTCGTGCTTGGGATACTAAATAGTACCTTACCCTTATGGCAATCTATCGTAGCATGACCGTCTCTCAGCCAATCCATGCGTAAGATAACGTCAAAGTTACCCATAGGAAACTCGATCAACCGTGCTGGTAGTGAACGCCCGCATATTACGATCGGACTTGCTATACATATTTTACTAACTCCTACGAGCCCATTATTAGTGAGTATATTCAACCTCTTTGACAATGCCTCAAACTTCAATCTAATACGTGTCACGAATCATGCATAAACAAATGAATGAAATATACCTGAATCAAACAATGCTACAGCAGGAAAGGATGCGACAGAAATGTTACCTGCCACCACATCGCCCGATGCTAAATCCTTATACAAAGATAAGGTGAATGCCTGCCCTTGGCCCTGCTGTGCTCCTAGCTGTTGTCTCCCTTGGTGACACTGTTGTGGCCTCTACTGGCCCTGCTACTGCTGGTACATCTCATCGTGCGTCAGTGATGGACGCTAAGCTAATGGCCTTACTGATATTTCTGGCCTCTCTCCTAGACTGCCCCTGGTGCTGGCAGTGCTAGTAACTATTGGACTGGCCCTCCTGGCCTCTACATCATCAAAAA
The DNA here is from genome assembly GCA_036927795.1 of Iris macrosiphon. Taxonomy (NCBI): domain Eukaryota; kingdom Viridiplantae; phylum Streptophyta; class Magnoliopsida; order Asparagales; family Iridaceae; genus Iris; species Iris macrosiphon. The sequence continues at coordinate 29,396,793 of JAYESA010000006.1, forward strand.
ATTAGCAATTCAGTGATCTGGACTGCCACACCTATACAAAACCCATTGGTTGTCCTACATACATCTTTAGTATGGCCTTCCTTGCCATAGTAAGTTTAACCCACCAGTGCTTCCTGGCATTGTTGTTGTTGTCTCGGCTGCTGCTGAGCCGGTGATGTCACCGTCAAAACTGCAGCCCCCCTCGGTGCTGAATCATGGATGTGAACGCTAGGTGATGGTGTAACACCCCGTTCCGTTCTAGCGGCCTGCCGACTCAAACGGCAAAAGTGCAACTGTCCCGACCTGCTTTGCCTTAAACGAGAGGGAAAGGATATCCAGACTTGTCCCTATAGGAATCCGGCTTAGGCTTTCATAGGCTCGCTTGACGTATCGCTCGACCGAGGCGAATCATCGCTAAGGTGGATGGCTACGGTGAACTTGTCTTTGCTTAGCCAGCACACATAAAATCTGGAATGTTCATGCTAGTCGCTAGGTGAATCACCCCTGCATGCTAATAAGAATCCAACGCACCTAGCTAAGGGAATAATCCCAACTTGTATTGCTTATGCTAGAACATGGAAATTGAAATACTGTTAATATACGGACCCTCGCATGCTAAGTTCCCTAATGGTTTCATCTCTCGGCTTACCTTCGGGTCCGAGCAAACGTGTCTGCTTATGTCCCTTAGAACACGTGCTTGCCTGCTTACGAATGTTTAACGTGATTGTATTGTGCATGCATTCTTGTTAGCCAGGAGACTATCAAATAGTCCTTCTGTGCAATTGAACCTGCAAGTATCCGGGACCGTCAGGTCACCCAAGGCAAATCCCCGAACCAGGGGAATGCATCAAGCAAGAATGAATATGAACGTGAATCACACTTAAATGATAATCATGCCAAGTATGCATCTGAACGAGGATCGTGTCTTGTACTGATTAAATCCCAGCTCATGGAGCAATGTGCTCGTTCAAAATAAGTTTGTTTGTGTTCCATGATTATCATGTCAAGCTTTGGATAAAGGATAGACCCTGACCTGCATGTTGCGGACTACTTGTACACAAGGATTTTTGGCTTCCGCGGACGGTCGCCGGGGCACTGGGACCGATCCGATCCGGGCGGAAGAGTTTGTATGGTCGTTTGTCACGGACGGAGTGTTATGTAGTGGGGCTCGCCACCTACGTTGCATATCGCTCTTAGTCTCGAGACCATAACCCGTCCTTTATGGCTATGCCAGCGACTTTTGTCATATAGATAAGTCATCCCCGCTTAGCGGCTATCCGCGTGCGAGTCATTGCATAGCATCAATGAATAACTGAACACCTGAACGATCATGTTATAAGAACCCTCTTGTTTGCATATGCTATGCCTCCTGAATGTTTATATTTACCGTGCTTAAATTAATAATGTTTGCCTTGGACAGGGAAGGTAAAATAGTAAGTTGGTAAGTCTCGTCGTGTTTCCTCTCATATCGCACGGCGTACTGCCACACGAGTTAGGCTATTCAATATTTGCATAAAACTGATCCTAAGGCAACTAAAAAGACAACTTAATAGTTGTACACGGTACTTATATTACATGTTTGGATTTATCGAGTGGGCGAGTAGCTTCCCCACCAGTGCATTCAATGTACTGATAATCCACCAGTTTGTGCGCAGGGTGCGGGAGAACCTCGTTCGATGCGGATGCCTCCTTCGTACGTGCTAAGGCATGGAAATTACTCCGAAGCAATGGTGCGACCGGAACAGAAGCACATATACAAGATATAATGTTGGAACATAGCCCGAACTCGCCTGAACATCGCCAGAACATCGTCTGTACAATCATTCCACAATTATAGACACTTGGCATGCTTTTACTGTTTCAAAGAGAGAAGCTTGAGTGACTTATAATCTCGGCTATACGCCGCCTGTAACACATGTTCATATCAATAAAGAGTTTGCTTTACTTCAACTTGTGTTTCAATGCTTCCGCTATATTGTCGACTCAGTGAACCTGTTACCGATCGCCTATGCGTTCATGACTCCACTGCACTCGGACAATCTGTGCGACTCTGTAGCTTAGAACTCTTACCGCCAGCCAATGAATCATGGCCTTGCACGGGCGCGGTTCACGCTCGTGCGGCATCACGCCCGAATGGGTCAAGCGATCGTTCCGTGGGAGCGCTGGCGAGGTTGATTCCCGCCTAGCGGGAACGGCCGATTCGCCTGCGGGAGATCGGGGCATGACAGATGGTGCTGACATCCGAGTTACTCCTCCACCTCCTCCTCCTCCACTCTGAGCATGAGATCTCTTCTGGCCTCCTGTTCTTGCTGATAACCTTTACATAGTAAGCTTGTGCCTCCGAAATGCTATCAATACATCTTCATAAGCCTGGTAGTCCTGCCCCTCTACCAGTTGTAAAATCTCCAGATGAAGTTCTTGCTAGAACCTTATTTATCTATCCGACTCCGTAGCCACCCTAGTTGGAGCTAATCTACTCAGTCTGCAAAACTCGGCTGCATATCCATCTAATATTCTACCGGCCTGCTTGAGACCGATAAATCTCTGTTGAAGCTCATACTGTGCTACGAATCCAAAATATTTAGCCTTGAATCAAGTCCTGAAACTATCCCAAGAGATGGGATGCCTCAAGCCAACCTCTACTGACGTCCACCAGTCATGGATAAGGTCTTGAAGCTGTAACTTGATCAACTTGTTCATCAGCCGGAACCCTTGCTGCTGCCAAAGTAACCTCAATATCCTGTAACCAGGCATCTGCTGCGATGACGTCCTTCGTGCCATCGAAGTACCTTGGGTTAAGTCAGAAAAATCTAACCGATGCCCCTGAATCAGTCATTCCTTCTCTTTCCAGGGCAGTCTGCAAACTCTGACTCAACAAGACATTCTGTTCTTGCTGTTAAAATTGCTGATGCTGTTGTACCGTCATCTGGTGTTGCTGCAAAGCCATCATTCCCCGAAGGATCTCCAGTAATGCCAGGGTGTCAAGTACCACTGGTACTACTAGGGGTACATATATTTCAGGGGCTGGTTGCTCAATATGTCCCACTTCTGGTTCCACTGTGCCAGCTTGTTCAATTTTTGGATTTATTCGAATTTGACTCTGAACAGGTGCTACCTCACATTTTTGCCCAGAAAAATCCTGTCCTGCCATGCCTGCTACTCCATCAACTGAAGAAGCCAAGGACAAGAACCATCAAGAATAGGACAAGAAGGATCAAGTAGGCAAGCAGTTTAACAGTTCAAGCGGTGGTATCGAGGAAGATGAAGCAAGATATCAAGGGGGACAAATTTTGATTGAGACTCCTATGACCATAACACCCCATAAGTCTGAAAAGACAGACCTGCATGGGCTACCACTAAAACTTTGTCACACCCCAGTAACGGAATACGGAGACGGACATGGCCAGCTCCCCCGTACAAGATATAGAATATCGTACGAATGTCACGAATGTAACTAGACAAGGGGTACATACTACAAAAAAGTCACTTAGGGTCACATAGAACATCTATTGTCTCAATCGGTCAAATAAGAACAATAAACATAGAACATACATGACAAGGAAGTAAGGCGTCCCAAACGCCCTGCCACAATATTCAAGAAACTAACTGTACAAAAATAGGAAGGCTGGCAGAGTAACAAGAGTACATGACCATGATCAGATGCAGTCTGATTAATTATAATGATGCAAAGAACTAAATATCTAGATTCACGGCTAACAAGTTCCGGTGGCTAAATGTCCAAAATAAGTAAAATATGAAATAACGAGTAGGGAAGAAGAGTGTCACGCCCCAGTCCCAAAATACGTAAGTCTAGGAATACATAAGCATGAAAGCTGTACGTATATGACAACTCCAATATATGGATACCATAATACACACATATGTTATAATATGAATATTAACTCACATGTGGTATATATATTGTCATAAGTCACAGGGCATAACTAGATCTTATCCACATAATCAAATAACCAATCAACTGTATAATTGAATCAAGTATAAAATGCTTGACAAGAACGGATAGATGGGCGAAGACAAATCCACTACCAACTAGAATATAAGAGAAACAAAATAGGTACATCAAATGAACAATGAGGCTCGAAGAGAAGACCTCCTCAAAAGAGAGAAGTAGTAAGTCCTGATCCGTGCTCCTGCGAATAGTCAAGATCGTCTATACCTGGAAAGGGACCAGGTCCTCAGAGGGACGTAACAAGATACATAGAAGCATGCCATTTGAATACAGTAAAACATGCATAATAGAAAAAAATATATAAGTACGTTGTACTAGAAATCTATATAAAAATACATAGTGAGGACAATCATTTTGATGTATGAGTAGGTGTAGGATACTCTATCTATCTCACGACTCACACACGCGTCCATGAACATCATCAGCCGTCATACCGCGAGAGTAGCGACCATCGTGACACCATCAGCCGACATACCGTGAGGGTAGCGACCATCGCAACACAACTCTCATAGTGCGTGCTAGTTACTGCGGTTTACTAGAGTGGATAGCCCATACGCCTACTGATTGTCCTCCCCTCCCGTGATACTATGTATCAAGTGTGTGTCAACATATATATAGTATATAATTATGACTGAAAGAAAACACATATATAATGAATATATAAAAATATGATAAGCATGCAAGATACTATAAACAATTTGGCAAGGTATCTTGTCTGGTTTGAAAAAGAATGAAGTCCCGACTCAAGGCGTCGTCCGATCTATCTGTCATATAAATTAAACAAGTTAGGTTACAAAAGTGGGTGAATATGTTCCTCCATTTTAATCTATTTTAATTCTGAATAAAATAACCTAAAATAGTATTTTAATCTTATTATAATCTAATTTTATTGTTAAATTCTAATTTTGGTCCAAAGAAAGTCAACATTACGGATTTGTGATCAGTGACACGCAAATTAAGGCAATCCGTTGACCAAAAATTCAACCAACTCAAATTTTGGATTTGTATGTAAAATCCTATAGATTTTAGTGCTACATGAATGTCAGAATCAATGGTTTCATAAAATCACAAGTCGGTAAAGAGTTATGTCTACAAGGGCACACAGATGACAATTTTTGGTGGTTTCCTATTTATGTCTACGTTGAACAAATTTTACAGTAGATTAAACTTGCATTTTAAATTCTAAAAATATAATTTTATGGAATTTCATCATGTCAAATTTTTTAAACTTCAAACGGTTCGTAATTCCGAGTTCGGGATCTCCTAAAATCTCAAAAACACAAAAACGCGTCTAATTTTGGACAACTGACACTTTAGAATATTTTGGAAAAATAGGTTCATAAATTATTAAAATAATTTATATATTAAGAAAACTAACCTTTATATGGTTCTAACAAAAAAATAGAGCACGTTTGGAGTCCGGAGCTAGGAGATATCGTCTTTTTAAGTCGTCATAACTACTAGAAAATGATGCTGAATTTATGACAAATTTTGACTATTTTTGGACGAAAAAGAGAGGAGTTTGGGGAAGAAAAATATGAAATATGAGTTTATTCCATAAGTGTAATAGGTATTTATAATAGTAAAGACTACTTAATTGAATACGAATAGGATTGGCTAATTTGGATATGATTAGGATCAGTTTAAATAAGGATAGGATATGCATGAAGTTGCTTTCCTAGTAGGCTCAGGATTTGAATTAATTTAAAATAGAGTTTGAGTTCATCTCAATAATTTATAATCTTAAATAAAATTAAATATAATATAAATAATTTATATATAATCTTATTGATATCTATTAACACTAAATTAGCATCTATCTAATATTAAGACTATATATATCCAAATAAATCCTAAATAATTTCACAAATCTAAATAAATTTATTAAAATTCTAAATAAATTACAGAAAAATATAATTAAATATTTTAATCTAAAATAAATATTTGGTAGAAATAATATGCAAGTATGGTCTCATAGTAAATCATGGAAGTCCTAGAAATTTACGTTCCCTATGTTTTAATTACCTAAAAATTCTAGAAAAATCTCCAAAAATATAAAATAGCCTAAAAATAATTCTAAATAAATATTTATATAAGTTAATATATCAAAAAATTTATTTTCTAATTAACTAAAAGAATACTCTAAAAAAATTTAATATTTAAAATAATCTATAATAAATATAATAATATAAAATACACACAAAATACCTATTTTGGGTGAGGGGGTTTACAAAGAGACCCACTCATTTCCCTCAGTGGCCATTTACCTGGTGCGTGCCATTGTTCAGAGGAAAGTACGCTTGATCATCGGGTACTGGCTCTAAATCTGGCCATGCAAAACCAGTGGGGTTAGACCCCAAATAGCAAGTACCACAAAGGAAGCACGAATGCAGAAATAAAACCAGGTTATGAAATATATATATATATATATATATATATATATATATATATATATATATATATATATATATATATATATATGTCACTACCACATTCTAAAAACAGGAATATTTTCGACTTTTTATATATTATTAATATTATGGTATTTATATTAAATGATTTCATGACAGGTGTATTTAGAATAAATAATTGTCTGGTGTGTATTAAATATATTATATATTTACGGTGTTCTTAATGTGGAGCTAGTAGACTTGACCTAGAAGCCCAGTAGACGAATACCTGTCCGGATTATGTGATTATGTAGTTAATTATTTTATTTAGAATTTAATTGTTGGAGGTAGTAATTATTTACCGTAATTTATTTAATTGTTGCGCATTGCCGTTGCTTCGATATTTGGAGCGCTACCCTGGCTTTTGCCTTCCAACAAATTTTACAACCTTATCCTGGACATACCCGCCTTCCATTCTGACCTTTTTTGCAACTCACAATTATGCTCTCTGGTGCTTCATTTAGTCGCACAATATTCGTCGCGGACGTTTATTTAATTCTATATAAATTCTAACTTTGTATCGTTGTGCGTTCCAATCAAAATTGGAGGCAATCTTGACCCATTTCTCATGCAACCCAAATTAAGATAATATTCTGTTCTGAGTCGTCTTCACTAATGGTATTTGTGACCCGACCTAATTTTGGCCCCATGTACTTCTAATTAATTTTAGAACGCCAAGTGTATCTAATTTTAATTAATTAAATCAGAAACCCACTGCTGTGCAATTTTCCAAATTGTTGGGGACTTAATTGCAAAATTTTAATGAGGTGTCACCATCCTATTGGTTTAACCCAAATGAAGAAACCAACCCCCTATCTTTGACTAGTCAACCCAACACCCTCTCTCCTCCTTTATTTTGTTTGCATTTTCCCCATATTGAATCTAGGCCTTCCATTTCAAATGGAGCCATCCCCACCACACAACCCCTTATATGTTCCCTCAACCCCTTTCCCAAAGCAACCCCATCCCTAGGTTTGGCCGGCCCTAATTTCTAGGGAGTCACCTCACTCCTCCCACATACAAAAACCCAACCCTCTCCATATATTTTTTCTTCACAAAATCACACCACCATCACCAACACCAAAATAAACCACCACCCTCCTTCAACCTCCAGCCACCCTGGCCTGCTACTCCGGCGAGCCTGTCACGCCCCGATCTCCCGCAGGCAAATTGGCCGTTTTCGCTAGGCGGGAATCACCCTCGCCAGCGCTCCCGCGGAACGATCGCTTGACCCATTCGGGCGTGATGCCGCACAAGCGTGAGCCACGCCCGTGCAAGGCCATAGTTCATTGGCTGGCGGCAAGAGTTCTAAGCCACAGAGTCGCACAGATTGTCCTAGTACAGCGGAGTCATGAACGCATAGTGATTTGGTAACAGGTTCACTGAGTCGACAAATATAGCGGAAGCATTGAAACACAAGTTGAAGTAAAGCAAGCTCTTTTATTGATATGAACAAGTGTTACAGGCGGCGTATAGCCGAGATTACTAGTCGCTCAAGCCTCTCTCTGTGAAATAGTAAAAGCGTGTCAAGTGGCTACAACTGTGGAATGATTGTACAGGCGATGTTCAGGCGACGCTCCAACATTATGTCTTGTATATGTGCTTCTGTTCCGGATGCACCGTTGCAAGGCTTCAGAGGGAACTCCTGGCCTTAGCACGCACGTTGGAGGCATCCGCACCGAACGAGGTTCTCCCGCACCCTGCATACAAACTGGTGGATTATCAGTACATTGAATGCACTGGTAGGAAGCTACTCGCCCGCTCGACAAATCCAAACACGTAATATAAGTTCCGTGCACAACTATTAAGTTGTCTTTCTAGTTGCCTTAGGATCAGTTTCATGCAAATATTGAATAGCCTAACGTGTCGGGCAGTGCACCGTGCAACATGAGAGAAAACACGGCGAGACTTACCAACTTACCATCTCCTTCCCTGTCCAAGGCAAACATTGAGGCAACATTGTTAATTCAAGCACGGGCAAGTATAACATTCAGGAGGCATAGCATATGCAAATACGAGGGTCATTTTAACATGATCGTTCAGGTGTTCAGTTGTTTCTTGATGCGATGCAGTGACTCGCACGCCGATAGCCGCTAAGCGAGGATGACTTATCTATATGAACATGAGTCATTGGCATAGCCATAAAGGACCAGTTATAGTCTTAAACAAGGATAGAAAGCAACAAAGATGCAGTGGTGGTTGCAGATCATTCTGTCCAGATGCAGTAGACTATCGTGCAGTTTGTTATAGTCTTGAACAAGGATGGAAAGCAACAAAGATGCAGTGGTGGTTGCAGACCATCCTGTCCAGATGCAGTAGACTATCGTGCAGTTCCATCCGGATCGGAACGGTCCCAGTGCCCCGGTGACCGCCCGTGGAACTATGCCTCATTTTCGAGTTGTCCGCGACATGCAGGTCAGGGTCTCGGTCTGGTACAGGAACAAGTTCGATGCAGTATGTGTATATATTGAACAAGTCCGGTATGGAACGAGTTTGATGCAGTATATATACAGAACTTGTTGAGGCAGGATTCAGTGATTCAGTAGTGCTTGCCAGGCCAATTGATTCAGTAGTTTGCTCCATGAGCTGTGATTCAGTGATTTATTCAGTCAGGGTGCAAATTCCCTGGTTCGGGAATTGCCTTGGTGACCTAACAGTCCCGGATACTTACAGGTTCATTCAGGCACGGAACGACTACGTAGTAGTCTCCCGGGGATTGGATGAAAATACGGTAACATTCAAGCAGACAAGCATACGTTTCTAAGGAACGTAATCAGACACATTGATCGGACCCGAAGGTAAGCCGAGAGATGAAGCCGTTAGGGACTTAGCATGCAAGGGTCTGAATATAGGCAGTATTTCAATTTCCATGTTCTAGCAAGCAATACAAGTTGGGATTATTCCCTTAGCTACGTGCGTTGGATTTATTAGCATGCAGGGGTGATTCACCTAGCGACTAGCATAAATATTCTATATTTTATGTGTGCTGGCTAAGCAAAGACAAGTTCACCGTAGCCACCCACCTTAGCGATGATTCGCCTCGGTAGAGCGATACGCCTGAGCGAGCCTCTGAAAGCCGAAGTTGATTTCCTGTAGGGACAAGTCTGGATATCCTTTGCTTCTCGTTTGAGGCAAAGCGGGCTGGGACAGCTGCACTATTGCCGTTTGAAACGGTAGTCCGCTTGAGCGGAACGGGGTGTTATAGAGCCGACTCCCTGCTCCGGCACGGTCAGCCACTCCCCTTCCCTCGACTCCACGACGAGCTTTTCCTCCACCCACCGCCTCGAGACTCCGGCAGCCACCCTCGCCATCATCATTAACTCTACACCACCACCGTGAACTCCCCGACCTCTCAGCTCCGGTCAGCTCCCCCGGCGCGAGCTTCATCCCAGGCGGCCTCCGGTCAGCCTTACTCAATCACCACCACCATCAGAATCATCACGACCCGGCGGAGCCCTGACCCCGCTCCCGGCCAGTCCTGATCTCCACACCGGAGCGACCCATGTTCTTCTCTACCAACCCGACTCGCCATCTCCCATCCGGCCAGCATCTCGGCCAACCGAACCACCCCATCTCTTCTTCTCCGGCCAACTCCTCCTCCCATCGGCTCGACCACCCACAGCCATCCTAGCTCCTCAGCTCCGGCCACCATCGTCGACATCCTCCTGCATTCCCAACTCCCCTCGAGCAGCCAATGAACCACTCCGGCTTGAGTTCAGCGGCCACCCTGCTCATCTCCCGTCCGGCGAGCCACATCTTCCCGAGCTCACTCCACCTGCATCCTGACTCCGGCGCAGCCCCGCTCGACCACCACGACCACTTCCCTCCTCCGTTCACCACCACCGAAACTACTACCACCACCATCCTCATCACCTATCACCACCACCAGAACTATTCCACTACCTCCCGACTCCCTGCTGCTTCTACCCTCTTCTTCCCCGGCCACGCAGCCCGGCCTAGCCCCGCCGACTGCCACGCAGCCCTCCTCGGTCAGCTGCACTCCGGCACCACCACCACCCTATCACCACCGTGAGCTTCTCCCTCTCCTTCTTCCCTCCTTAATGCATCATGTAATGTATAGTGTATATAGATTAGTATAATGTACGTATGTATAATATATATGTATACGTGTATATATATTCATATATATACATGTATGTATATGTGTGTGTATATGCGTATATGTGTAGGTGCGTAGGTGCGTATATGTGTATGTGTGTACATATGTTCGTATTTATATGCGTATATGTATATATATAGATATATATACATATAAATATATCGTGAATTTCTTTATTTTATATATACGTATTCATGTATGTATATTAATATATCTGTATATATATATATGATATATGAAAATTATTGTATTAGTATATATATATATATAAACGTAATTTGGTATGTATATATATCTGTATATAGTATATGTATTATTTTGGTAGATATATATATATATATATATATATATATATATATATATTCAGTATATATATATTTTTTTCTGGTATACGTATAAATATTAGTTGTATATATATATAATATGGTATGTGTATTTTAAATATAAAAATGTATATATGCTATATACACACTTATACCTATTTTGTACGAAATTATTGATATACACTTATATATATTTTATGTACATATTTAATTAGTATATATATTATGTGTAATATGTATAATGTATATAGGTACTAGATGACCGAGTGTAAATACGGATACCCCATCTTTACACATGACCTTGTGACCCTGTGAGATGTTAGTTGACTGCCACACGTACGCTGACGTACTGGCGAGGCCCGTACCATTTTTGATCGTCTGTCGGATTGCACAGCAATTACAGACGCGACGCCCGTGCAACTTGACGCACACTGACCCTAGTTGACCAGTATCATACCTAGCGTAGTCCCGCGTTCAGTGTGTTTGATTGTGTGATTAGTGTAATGTCTGATGCAATGTTGTATTATTTTATTATATGTGTATAGGACTATTGGATCATCCTGCGAGACTTCAGGAGCAGGACATTTGTTTTCACCAGCTAAGGACCCAAGGCGAGTACATTCTCTGACAGTTTTTATTATGTTGATTATTTCTATAACTCTTGTTGTATAGCGTACATGACTCAGACACTGTTCTTTATACGAGTTGGCATCATTAAGACCTGTCACGTGGAGTCGTGATCTGGAATCCATCGTGCTAGCTGGAGGAAAACGGGGAAATATTAGTAGCTTATGTGATCATACCCAACTTTACATGCATCATAGCTCACCCAAGCCTCACATCGGTGCAGCCTTACCATTACATGTCTCATCACTGTTACATGTGGTTAGCCTGACTATTACTCGCATCATAGCTATCCGGATGGATTAGCCTGACCTCAAGAATGATTGCTAACCAATGTAATGAGTTTACCAGTCCCAAGCCGATCACATGATATGCTGATATTTCACACAGTTAGTTAGATGATTCTTGACATGTATCTTTAGTGTATTGATCTAGCATCCCCACATGTTCTAGTTTTGTTCTTGTATGCCTTTACATACTAGTTCATTATTCTAGCGTGTACTTGGATTTCTATTTCATTTCTAGATGTACATTATATGCTCCAGTATTCCTTATTCCAGTATTTCTGTTTCCAGTATATCCATGCTCGTCAATATTCCTTCTTGCCAGTTTTTACATCTGTCTGTATTTCTTTACACTGTATTATAGATTTATCAATATATGTGGAACTGCTGTTAGAGGTGTATTTCGTTCCAATCCTGATTGGATATATTTTTCCAGATCGTGACATAGTGGACTTGTTTCCGACACACATGGGGATTGGATGTTATTGATTGCAGGTATGGTTATTTTGTCATTAGACTTGCCTTGTATTTCATTGCTTGCTTCGATATCTCACCGTGCTTTAGCTTATGTGATTGAGTATTTTCAGCATTATATTGTGATATCCATGTCTCCTTATGGAGTTGGATATTCATGTGAGATTGATTAGATAGTTACATGACCTAGACAGCGTTCTACCGCCGATGCTGCGGCTTAGGCTGGACGTACCCATGCTCTCGTACCCCTATACCGGATGCGGGTCGTGACAATATATATATATATATTATATATATATATATATATATATATATATATATATATAGTTCTGTCTCGTAGTTTCGGTTCATAGGCTATCATGACACAATAATCTAACCTTACAACCAAACAAGGACAATGGTTAAATCATCGCACTATGATAGTCCACGTCCCTAGATTATTTGACAGTAGATACAATACACAAACATGCTCAGTTACACAATCGGCCAATCACTTGTACGACTTACTAGATGGAGTCTGGGTTATCCCAGAGATATTATACATATAGGAATCCTCAGATCAAACCAGGTACTAGCAATGTTAGCCGAGGCACAAATTGACGCATAGCACAAAGTAGTATGCACCGGTCCCTCGTAAGGCCACCGTGCTAAGATCGCATATAATACATATTATCATATAATAGTCGGATATTTCTATCCACTAATAAGGATTTAAATATTACCCATGGGGACTAGCCTGCACACCCCAATTCAGATGACTAGAGATGGCTAGTTAGGCACGATCTCGAGATTATATTCTCTCCCAATGCTCTACAAGTTTAGTTGCCTAGTTAACCCTAATGTTAACTGGAATCTCATGGCGTGGTCACATGGTATTCTCCTTATATGACGTATCATAGTACGACCACGCTAGATACGAATCCACTTTATCATTTGATAGTTTAATTTGGATTTACCCAGCGTGATGCAACAATCAACAGATCCTAGCCACGCTTGGTCATTGATTAACCCTTATGTCCATGCTGGAGATTGAGTCATATCACATATCATGTAGCTCATAGGTACACCGCAGTGTAAATATGTAATATAATCCTGTAGGAACACTTAGCACGTAGGAACACATAGCACATAGTAAGTGTATCAGTACGGATACAAGTGGCTAGGTCATGACGCATATATGAGTCTAATACTTTGTGGTCATCGAAGTCACACATACAACTCATAAAGTCCAAAGGAATATTCAACCAAAACTAGTCCAATAAAATGTATGCAAGGGGCCGCATGCACGCAGAAGGATCAAGGCCGCATGGGAATCAACTGCCGCATAAGATCAGTTGCCGCATAGAGTAGGCTGCCACATAGAGTCAGTTGCTGCATAGGATCAGTTGCCGCATAAAGTAAGTCAAAGTTTATTCCTCGGTTAATCGTGCAGAAATGACGGTTAATAAATGCGTGTCAGAAAAGTGACTGATGTGACTGATGTGACAAGCCAAAAAGTGTATCACGAAGAAAAGATAAAACCATAGAAAGATGTGCCACAATTTTAGAGTCTTGCATGCAAGGATGGTGGCCGCATACTCTGCTTGCCGCATAAGTGTCGGTGTCGCATGGAGTTCGATGCCGCATGGAGTTCCATGCCGCATGTAGTATTTTGAACTTAGCAAAATTCTCATTCGTTTAGCGAGTGAACACAAGTGTTCAAGGACACTTGTGTGATGGCAATCATGCGTACAACAAGATGGACACATGCTATCAGTATACGGCAAGAGCTTTGGCCGCATAATTCTCTCGGACCGCATAGCACTCTCAGCCGCATAGCTCACTAGCCGCATGAAGACTTCGTCTTCTCCAACAGCAGGTTCGGCCATGACGAAAAAACTCCAAAATTAGAAATTTATTTTCTTCATAAAAACTATATTTTAACTCCGAATTGAGTGAACCAAAAGCCAAAACGTTCGAACTGAAGTGCTCCATCCTTCCCAAAAACTATTTTTTCAAAAATACTATATTTTAATAGATCAAGGAATCCATGAAACCCTAAGTTAGAAAAGTAGATCTAAGCAAATCTATCTATCCAAACCGAGAACTCCAAGTATTAAAATCGGTCAGAATCATCATAAGCACATAATTAAGTAATAAAATGCAAGAAAAGAACAAGAAACGAAAATCAAAAGGTTTCTCCATATAGTGCAAGGTGTACTTGAAAGAAAGAGAAAAAAATGAAGAATGGGGGAAGAGAGAGAAACAAGTTAGCTTATATAGCTAGAGTTTGAGGTTTAGACCATGGGTTCAAATTCATGAATAAACCAACCCACAAATAAACCATGAACCATGCTAAACCAAAAAATGAATATAGTCTCCATGCATGCAACATAATCATCATGTGAGCAAGAAATACCCATGCATGCAACCTAATGATCATGTGAGCAAGAAATACTCTAAGCAGAAATAAATACAAGTAAGAAATAAATATATTCTAAAATACGTATTTCGGGAACGGGGAGTGACAACGAACCAAATTAGACAGGGACGAAGCTACCTTACCGCTGGGGTCGGCTCCCCCCCCCCCCCCCACTTTTTTTTATATGTTTATTTTTGTGTTAATTTTTTGAGATGAGTTTGTCCATAGCTAGTCGATCCCAACCTAACGAGAAATTATGGGATGGTCAGGACTCATCACTTGGCTAGGCTGGCTAGGATGAATGGTGAGCCCAACCACTAATTTTTTTAACACTTGGCATTAAAAATTTTAAAAAAATAAAAAAATAAAAAAAATAATATATATATATATATATATATATAAGAAATCACTTGCCATAAAATTTTAAAAAAAATAGATTTTTTTCTTCAAAATATTAAAAAAATACCTAGAAAATAGGAGAATTGTAGTGATTTAGTTGATTATGCCAAATGTCAAGAAGTTAGTCGCCGGGCTCAACATTCACCATAGCCGGACCACCAATAATTCTACCAACCTAACCTAGCCCACCTCAATTTAGAATCCTAGCTTCGCCTCTGAAATTAGACCTATAGTTCTGAGTACATAGTAGTGTTACAATACACTACTTGGCTGGGGTGCAGCTAAATGTACCTGTACTAAGAGCATCATTAGTAAGGCCCATCCCACATTCTAGATTCTAGATTTAAAATGTAGGAGCTAATTTTGTAAAATAGTAAGTCCCATTCCTAATTTCAATTTCTAGATTTCGGATTCCAATCCATCCATGGGAGCTATAGGTTGGGCCTCCCAATTTCTAGATTCTAGATTGTTGGAATCCATTTTGTAGAAAGTAAGTCCCAATTTGTAGTCCAACTTTCTAGATTCTAGATTTTACATTATTTTTTTTCTATATCAATTTTTGACCACACGATATTTGGGAACTGAGTTCACTTTATCATTTTATACTATTCTCATACAAATTTAACCCATTCTACATTTACCTTTTATTTTAAAATTTTAGATTCCAAATTGTATTGGAAAGTCCCAGCTACTGATGTTCTAAGTAGGCCAGGTCGATGAGTACTACGTTTCTCATCTTCATTAGACATGATCATTGACAAGACCACCTATAGATCTTAAGAAGCCATGCACCAAATTGACATAGTCCCACTCTTTAATTTGGGGAATTGATAAGGGCACTACACATTTTACTCGGGGCTAGCCCATTGGAAATTTAGAAAAAATTACAAATTTGCCATCGTGAAAGTTACTCGGGGCTAGCCCATTGGAAATTTAGAAAAAATTACAAGTTTGCCATCATGAAAGTTACTCGGGGCTAGCCCACTGTTATAATCAGGACTGTCAAAATTTTGACAGTCCTACCACTTGTAAGGACTGTCAACATTTTGGCAGTCCTAAAAATTGTAAGGACTGTCAAAATTTTGACAGTCCATTACCCAAAATTATAAGTTTGCCACTCTCATAGTTACTTGGGGCTAGCCCACACCAAAATATAAAAGTGAAATGACTTTCTATTTTGGGCATTCCACCTAGACTTAAGAGACCCTCATTCCACCAAGCCCAAACCTAAATTTGGAAATAGGTAGTTGTGGTTGGAGGAGGATTTTACTTTGGTGATACTCCAAGGAATATTCTTCCGGTATGTCTTCGACAACCTACGATGAATAAGTTTTGCAATTGTCCGAAAAAGATTTAGTTTATTTTGATTATTTTAGGAATAATACATGAAAAAATATTCGATGACGAAGTCGGATCGTCCAATTCAATAAATATGCACTCCGGACGTTCCGAAGAACAAGTTGGTTGTTCCGAAGCACGTACGGTACGTAAAACGACAACCCTAATTCGACAGTCACGAATTAGGACTGTAAAAATTAGACAGTCCTATATAAATATAGGACTGTCAAATAATCTACAGTCCTAAATTAATACAGGACAGTCATAAATTCGACAGTCCTATATAAAAGTAGGACTGTCATAATTTGGACAATCCTATTTAAAAATAGGACTGTAAAAATAGTGACAGTCCTGGATAATTATATGAAGTTATTAATTTTTATATTATTTTTTATTGGTTATAGGACCAACCTTGTTCAGATATTGTGGTACATCCTGCTGTTGGTGTTGATGTGGATGATATTTTCTCAACGGATATTGAATTTGCAAGCCATGAAGAAGCATTAGAGTGGTACAGAGAAGTTGGGAGACGACATAACGTAGTTATTATCATTGCAAGATCCATCCGATCTCGGCCGGGCCGAAAATATCTTGAGCTTAGATGCGAAAGAGGAGGTGTATTTAGGGAGCATCATAAAAAAGGGTATTGTTAAAAAAGAAATCCCTAAAAAAAACGTAGGGACTAGAAAATGTGGTTGTCCATTGAAGGTGTTGATTGTACAAGTTGAAGATGTGAAGTGGATAATCAAAGTTAAGAATGGAAGACACAATCATCCTATTCCAGGGACACTTACGGGTCATGCCTACGTGGCACGGTTGAAGGAGGATGAGAAAAAGTTGGTTGAAGAATTATTCCTTTCAGGATTTGCACCGAAACAAATTTATTCTGCTGTGCGACAAAAACAAGATGGGAACAAGTCTACCATGAGGACGATCTATAATAGTTTGGCCAGAGCGAAATGTAATAGTATGAAAGGAAGAATGGCGATGCAGCAAGTATTGAAGTTGCTTGGGGAGCATCACTACGTGGAGTACCATAGAAGACATCCACAAACTGATGAACTCCTTTTATTGTTTTGGGCTCATCCTGATTGCACATACTTGCCTCGGTCCTTCGCAGACGTCTTGGTCCTTGATTGTACATATAAGACCAACAAGTTCAAGATGCCTCTTTTTTACGTTGTCGGGTTTACGTCTACGGGTAAAACATTTACAGTCACTTTTTGTTTTATGAAGAGTGAGACAGTAGAGGATTACACATGGGCGTTGAGGAAACTACAATCCCTTTACACAGGTTACAAAGAGCCGTCTGTTTTTGTTACTGACAGAGAATATGCGTTGATAAATGCTATAGATATTGTATTTCCTCATGCGCATAGACTACTATGCACTTGGCATATAAATAGAAATATCCAAGCTTAATGCAAGAAAAAATTTAAAACCGTGGACGATAAAATTGACATGCTTCGCTTCGAAGAATTTTACAGTGATTGGAGTCTTGTATGGCGAGCAAGTACTACAGACAGTTACGATGCAGCGTGGTACATGTTCCAATAAAAGTGGGAGCCAAGTAACCCGACATGCATATCTTATATCAAAGATACTTGGCTAGAACTACATAAAGAGCAATTCGTCTTAGCATGGACCAACATGGTAAAGCATTATGGCACGATCCTAACGAACCGTGTCGAAGAAGCACACTCATGTTTAAAAAGATATCTACGGTCATCGGTCGGTAATTTTGTCTCTGTTTGGCAATCGATTCATTTGATGACTATTGCCACGATGAACGAGATTGTAGCATCATTTGAGGTGAGCCTCAATATTGCAAAGCATGAATACAAGCAAGAACACCTCTTGGATGGTTTAACCCATGTGGTATCTCACAAGGCCTTGGGGTTATTATTTGAGGAGATTCGTAGGTCGAAGTCGGTGGGTTATGATCCCGAGGTTTACGGTTGTTCATATCGACATTCACTCGGACTTCCGTGTGCACATGAGATCAACGAATACCGTCGTGAATCTATACCTATTCCAATAGATGGTGTTGATCAACGTTGGCGACAGCTGTCGATAATGTCGGCGGTGGAAGTGCAAGATGATTTCTTTGCGTTGCCCCAAGTTAAACTACTTCACGCAAGGTGGTGTGGCGCATCGGAACCGGAGAGAAGATCTATTGAGTTTAAAATCCAAGAGATTGCAGTCCCGGCAACAACTCGATTGCAAGAGCCATCCATTGTTCGAACTCCTAAGGGAAGACCACACTCAAGAAAGAGTAGAGCCAAAAAGAAGGAGGAGGAGTCAAATAAAAGAGATTCATCCTTATTTGAACATATCGAACGCAGTTTGGAGTCAAAGTCCATTGTTCGAACTCCTAAGCTAACTATTCGAAGGGGGAAGAAACAGAAAATGATAGATGCAGGCACGGCGGAGGGTGTTGAAAACTTTTCTGTTTCTTATAGTCTATACATTGAAAATTTCCTACCTGAGATACGAAACTTCATTTGGTCTATTGTTGATGTTCCTGCGGATGGCCACTGTGGATACCATGCACTAGCAAGACAACTAGGCTATTCAGTGGAAGCAGGATGGAGACAGGTTAGGACAGAGCTGTACGAGGAGTTGGAGTCGCGACTAGCCTTCTATAGCCAGATACTTGGCGAAGAAATTGTTGAAGATTTGTTGGCAGGCATACCTTGTACGAAAACAGTTACCGGACCAGACCATTATATGGATGTCCCGCTCGCTGCTTACGTCTTCTCTAATAGGTATAAGTTACCTATTATAATTATCTCACAAGGTATTAACAATACTTTCTTTCCAATGTGTGCCCCCCCCCAGCCAAACACCGAGTATCCAATCTATGTTGCATTGGGCTTGTCGGACAACACTTCGTCATCCCAAGGTTGATGGCTCATTCTCCTATTCTGCCACCTTCTACGCTTTGGTATAAACACGCACCTGAGAAAGCGATCGCATGGACGATACCCTACAAGGATGCAATGGCGGCCTATAAGAAGATGATGAAGATGGAGGATCCAAAAATTATGTCGTACAACTACTTGGATATTTTAATCGATTGATACTGTACATTGAAAATGTATATTGTGTTGATCCATGTATGTTTAAGTGTATATTGAACTATATGTTGTATGTTGTGTAATGAAATGAGTTATGAAGATTTT
Organism: Iris macrosiphon; assembly: GCA_036927795.1. Taxonomy (NCBI): domain Eukaryota; kingdom Viridiplantae; phylum Streptophyta; class Magnoliopsida; order Asparagales; family Iridaceae; genus Iris; species Iris macrosiphon. Next base: position 29,416,340 of record JAYESA010000006.1, read on the forward strand.
GATTGTATATTGCGCATTGCTACTAATAACTTAGGACTGTCATTATGGAAAACTGCCAGGATACTAGGACTGTCACAATTTTGACAGTCCTAGTGTAAACTAGGACTGTCAAATTGTGACAGTCCTAAAGTTTACCCACTGTCCAATATATATATTTATATAACTTTAGGACTGTCACAATTTTGACAGTCCTAGTGTAAACTAGGACTGTCAAAATTGTGACAGTCCTAAAGTTATAAATGTCCAATATATACATTTATATAACTTTAGGACTGTCACAATTTTGACAGTCCTAGTGTAAACTAGGACTGTCAAAATTGTGACAGTCCTAAAGTTTACCCACTGTCAATATGCACATTTATATAACTTTAGGACTGTCATAATTTTGACAGTCCTAGTGTAAACTAGGACTGTCAAAATTGTGACAGTCCTAAAGTTTACCCACTGTCATTATGCACATTTATATAACTTTAGGACTGTCATATTTTTGACAGTCCTAGTGTAAACTAGGACTGTCAAAATTGTGACAGTCCAAAAGTTTACCCACTGTCAATATTGGACAGTGGGTCAACTTTAGGACTGTCATAATTATGACAGTCCTAGTGTATACTAGGACTGTCAAAATTGTGACAGTCATACAGGTAACCCACTGACCAATATGCACAGTATGCAGATCAAAATAGTAACAACAAGGCAAAATTAACTCATAGTGTCACAACATGGCAAAATTAACTCAAAGTGTCACAACTAGGCAAAATTATAGTTTAAAGTTTTACAACTCAAATCCTCAATATCGTCAAAAGTCATATTCAATCAAACTTTTACAACTTTTACAGCTCAAATTTTGACAATTCTCAAAGGTCATATTCAGTCACACTTTTACAACTCAAAATGATTGTTCAAACTTTATGGCGCCTCTTCGTGCGTTGCTCTCTATTTTCTAAGAAAGGATATTCTTCAGCGTTGTCGATTTTTTGGAGTTCGTCATTGATTGTCATATAATTGGAACCCTGGCAACTGACGAGGCTTCTTCCCAACTTCTTAACTTTCCTTGCCTATTCATGAAAAATAAAAAAAATTGTTAGCCACAGTTACAAATATCAAACTTAAGGTCTACAAGTAGGCTCACCATCTTGACCAGTGCAGTATGCAAGACCGATTTGGGAGGAAGATCTGACGGTACACGCACAATATCCCCTCCGCGTTGGAACAAGGTCGGTAGTCCGACACCGGCGTAGTAGGCGAGGTAGTCGTCGCTGCACTCCGCCATATTGACTGCTGCTAGCCGGTCGGTATCTCTAATGATGTGGCGTTGCCACTCGGTGAAGAAGTCCGATACCCAGTTGAAATGTGCAGGTATATAGTTTAGCGGTTTTGTACCGCGCGGAGGATTTATCATTTGCAAAGTTCGCCTTGGGACAGTTTGTACGTAGCCAAACTGACGTAGCACTCTATCCGGCATATAAGCATCCTCGATTTCATGACAACTGATAAGACCATGATATAAGGCGACTGGTTGCAACGGACGGGTAGTCTGTCGCAAATCACGGTATGGATCCCATACAATCTGCACCGCATAAAATGTAGCATAACATCATTTAGCATAACGTAGTAAATTAATACCAATTAAGTACAATATTAGGTCTAAATTTACCTCTTCTGTCGTCATATCTTCAAGTGCATGCCGTAGAGCGGCTAATGTGTGAGAACGTTTGGCATCTTCTTTATTTGGCTTCCATCGGCACATTCTAAGCAGGTTCTCGTCATACTCTCGGTTCAGCTTCGCCCGCTGCAGGGTTGGAAAGTGCTCATATATCCATGCCTTCACGTTACCGGAAATATATTAGTCCAAAAATAAATAACACAATTTAAATTGATGTAAACAAGTTGACAAAGATATATCTATACATGGAGTAGAGTCTGGCATCCGAAAATTGTCTTCGAACCCACACGGGATGCCGCACCAAGCTCGCGGTAAAGGTATGCCAGTATACCGCTTCCCCAAGAAATTTGCTCCACCTTGTCAATGTTGTCCAAATTGATGAGATATTTGGCATTTATGGACGTTCCAGACTTATCGGTAATGCCGACAACCCCTAAGATGAACTACATATATCCGCGGGCCACATTTTCGCTATTATCAATTTCAGGGGCCGGCTCAGCGAATATCTCATCCAAATATTTTAGAGGAAGTCCGTAGGACTTCTTGAATTCTCGAAGACTAGTAAAACTAGTGGCATCAACTCCCAAACACCCTGATATATAATCCACCATATAGTCATAATAGTTGATGCTCGAATCATCAAAAGTATGATTCTGCATGGGACGACCATCAACCCTAAGTCCCAATATATGATGGACGTCATCAAGGGTAATCGTCAACTCCCCATTGGGTAGATGGAAAGTGTTGGTCTCTGGATGCCACCGTTCTACAAATGCTGAAATCAGTGCATTATCCACCGTCGTATATGAGTAGCTACCCAAATATTGTAGACCTGTGGGACTGATTTTTGACTTCACATCATCTCCCAGTAATTCATACCTCCATGTATTGCATTTTTGCCATGGTTGATTACCGTCAACATACGACCACTCTCCTGAAAAGTCAACAATTGGATGAAATTAAACCTCTATGTAAAATAAACTTTGAACTTACAACTATATATAAATTTATCATAACGTAATGTACTTATCGGATTGTTCCATATTTGGTATGCAATATGGTTTTCGATCGACGGTAACATAGAGCAACCGTTTGGACGAGTGTCGACTGGACTATCTGCCTGCTCAGAAGGTCTCGAACTATCAGTAGGCCAGTTTCCGAGAGTTTGTGGAAGACTCTCGACAGGACTATCTGCAGGCTGAGAAGGTCCTGAACCATCAGTAGGCCGATTTGGAATATTTGGCATGTCCTCATCGGAGGAGGAAGAAGAACCAGAAGAACTAGGAGGAGCACGTCTCTTCGAACGAAGGGCAATCTTCTTCGTCAATGGACGTTTCCTCACTTCAGGGCGTGCCTCGGCCTCGCGGATAGTCACGCCTGGTTCAATAGTACGCAAAACTGTGCGTTCCTTACGCATCGACGCAGTAGGGCGTCTTCTCATATCTTCATCCACAGTGTCCTTTCCAGGGGCATGACTATAAGACAAAAATTAATATATACAAAATTAATTTCTATTTTAACATAATAATTGAATTTTACATTGAGGACTGTAGCCATTTCTACAGTCCTGTAAGTATACAGGACTGCAGAATTTTCAACAGTCCTACTTTTTTAGGACTGTTGAAATTCCTACAGTCCCATATAGATTTAGGACTGTAGAAAAATCGACAGTCCTATATATATATATATAGGACTGTCGATTTTCCTACAGTCCTAATCTATATGGGACTGTAGGAAATTCTACAGTCCCGCCCTATACTGCTCGACTATGTCGAGGATTCTCGACATTGTACGCCATAAAATCGTGTTCGATCAACCAATTGAACGTCTAAACTACATCCTAAACTCCGCCAAGGACTTGTATGCCCTCATTTGAATAATGGAAAGAAAATCACTCAAAAATTTCAAAATGCAAGAGGATTTCTTAAAAATTTTCGACATTTTTGCAAATACAATAGCACAAGGAGAATGTTGATTTGTACCTTGGTTCTTTCGAGACTTTGGGAGCCATCGACAAGGAGGAGGAGGACAGTGAGATCGGCCGGCGGGAGGGGGGAAAGCTGCGGTCGGGTGGGGAGAGTTTGGGAGGGTTTGGAATAGTGGGCTAGTATGAGTAAAATGTTGGGTTAGTATAAGTAAAAGTTCCTCTTTAGTGGACTAGCCCCAAGTAAATATGGTAGTGCCCTTATCAAAAGCCTTAATTTGCTTCTCATTGCTGATCTTTCAAGCGGTCCTGTGCAGAACCAACAAGATGGATGGTGTGATGCAAAACAAAGACTCTTGATATGGGCACTACAAAATTCACTCGGAGGTGAAGAATTTGGACTAATCTGAATAAAATTTGAATGAACCTGAATAATTGTTTTTTATAATTGAACTAGTTTCAATACTGAACTAGTCCTAAGTATATTTTGTAGTGCCCTTATCAACAGCCAAAATAAAATGAGGAAGGCCATATTGACCATGAGAGCCAAACCAGACATTTATGGTGGCATGTGGGAATTTAATGCCAGTGAACTGATGTGTTCTTTATCACCTACAGACCTATGCCAGAAATCTGCTGCCAATTTTTGCACTGCCATGCACGGTCAGGTCAGTTGAGGTTCAGTTGATGTATTTAAACTCCGAGCTCTCTTGACTGTTATGGCTGGTAATTTTTTTTTTAACTTCTAACGTAGCGTTCGAAAATTTATGCACACTGTATTGCATATCTTTGGATCTATTGTCTTTTAATTTTTATTATTTTATAAATAAAAGAAATAATACGTTTCTGTGACTCGATCCACGGATCTTCTGCCATCCAGTCAGGATCTTATATCTCTTTTCGATAACAACAAGCGTCACTCGAATTCAGTGTGGTACTGGATGGCATTTATATGATCACACTAGTAACTGGTTGTTGCATGCAATATAGCTTGGCCAACATGCAAAGATATAACAAGTTTGGCCAACTATGAAACTAAGGGTCACTGATCTGTGAAAACAATTGTTACTGTAATATATAATATATAAATATATTATTGGTACCATAAAACTTAACGAAATTTTTTATAGGAAACATGTGTGAAATTGAGCTAAAAGAACAAAAAATTACGAAATATATTCAACATTCTACTTGTGAATTGTGATATATTTTCCCTAACCTTCCTACTTCCCTCCTTTAATGCTTTTACACATCCTTCACTGTCAGATGCCAGTTCTATCATGCCAGTTCTATCATGAGTGAAATTTGGCTGGGATATCCTTTGATCCAATCCTTTATTTTTTTAAAAGAAAGCTGTCACTTGCCAACAACCGCCCTCCTCTTCTTGTGAGTTTTCATTATTCAACTTCAACAAGCATAAGATTTTGTTTGCAAAGTATTTAGGAATCGAATGAACAGAAGGAAAATATACAACATACAACTTCTTCTCACGCAAAAATCCATATAAAATTACGGTTTTACATATGAACATTTCTTTACATCTTGTCCGTTTAGCAACAAAATATTTGACCAACTCCAGGTTAACCATAACTTTTGGAGCTGAAAGCAATTATGGACACTCGTACGGACTCCCACGAGTCTGACAAAGTACACACCAACTAGAGTCATTTTATCTCGTCGTCGAACTTTACTTTCATAGAGGATAACCATATTCTGAAATTCACTCAAGTGATCTGTAATGGACGAACCATCATTGTGCCTAAGACTAATCATCTGTCGGATCATAAACAAATTTTTTATCCCGATCTTCTTTGCATACCAGGATTCCAACTTCTCCCACACTTCTTTGTGTGTTCATTATTGGCGATGTGATCATTAAACATGTTCTCGTCCACGAAATTTTTGATATACCCACAAACATATATATATGCTCGAAATTTCAGTCCTCATCGAATTTTTTCTTTTATCTTGCTCCGCCAATAGTGATAGTTGGAACAATTTAGTTTTATCATACGTATTTGCTTCACATCCATCTCTTTTATTCGGTTTATCTGTCAATCCCTGACACCTGGCAACTACTACTTTGATACCACTCTGTTGAAATGAAATACGAAAATCGTTCCCAAAGTCGATAGGACTTGGTGGGGACCGAAGAAAAATGCACAAATCAAATATGCAAAAACCACACACACGAGCACAATGTAATCACAACGATATTAACGTGAAAAATTCTGACGAAAAACTACGAGAGGATCGTATTCCAACTCGTAAAAGTCTCCACTAATAGAATAAAGAGATATGTCAGCTTCTTATAAACTCCTCAATTGATCTACATGGATCACCGCAATACTTCAAATATGAAAAAAAAAATTACAATTATAATATAGAGCTACCGAAGACGAGTACGATGACGAACTAATGCAGAACTCCTTAAAGCGATCTCTTTCTCCAAATCAACCATAGATCTCCAAATATTTCTCCCTATCCTTGTGGAAAGTTGCAACTTTTAGAAACTCTCTCATTTGATCATCTGATAATGGATTAGGGTTATGAAACTCTTATTTAAAGTCCTCCAATTCCGAAATAATCAGGACAGTTGATCACGATTCAACGGTGTTAGTAAAACATCCGATTTTGACATTCACTCATGATACTGGTATACTGACGGTATACCGGCCGTGGTATACCGAAAATTGTCATTTCGAGTCGGAACTAATTGGAACAAAAGTAAAGTTTTCCTGGTACACCGACGGTACACCGGCAACGGTACACCGACAGCGGTATACCGCTGACACTGCTACATGTTTTTCGATATACTGACATGCGCTCAAATGTGCTACCTTTGTCGTCTTCGGCCCTCCGAGCCTCTCCGACACACGGATGACGCTCGTCGCGGTCCGAAATGTTATCCATATAGGTTGGAAATCCCACCCAGCCGGGGCTTCGGTCGCCGGCTCCCCTGTCATCAGGTCACCAACTTCCCTGAGTTTGGGCAACCAAAAGGTTCGAATCTTTAGTATTCTCTTATTTATCACCTGTGTCTACTATTTAGGCAGAATGCCGTCGCCTATTTTCGCCATCCTAAGGTGCTGCTAAATGGAAGGATCTTATCAACGTCAACCCATTATTCAATTGCAAGAAGCAGAAGATTTTGTTTGCCAGTAATTAGGAATTGAAAGAAAATATACAACACACAATTTCTTGATACCACGCAAAAATCCATATAGATGACGGTTTTACATATGAACATATTCTTGACACCTAGTTCATTGGCAACAAAATATTTTTCTAAGCGTCGGGAAAGAAATATGTTTGAAACAACTACATATCTCCTCAATCAATTCATGGGGGCATTTATATTGCTAGGCCTCAGCCCCACTCGTCTCCAATACCTACTAATTCCATTCCAGCATACACCAATGACGACTCGATGTTAATAGCACATATATTTGACAGTTAGGTGTCACAAATATATATATATACGTATATGATAGTAAAATTGTGGAAACTCAGGTCGAGGACTCCCGAGTAGGTTCTGCTACGTAGGCCCTCAGGGAAGGGGTCCTATTTACGAGCCTGCCGGAAGAGGCGACTCCGGGGATCTTCCCCTTGAGCCTCCTCCTCGCGACGTAGCCCCTGACCCACGGCGTCACGTCCTCGCCGATCTTGATCATGACGAAGAATACGATGCGGTACATGACGATCATGCTGAAGAGGACCATCAGGTCCAGCCACTTGGACCGGTGGACGTTGATCTGGAACACGTACTCGAGGACGTACTCTCCCGGGATCTTCGGGAGGTCGGGGGACTGGTTGTCGAACACCAGCCCGCGGAGGTCGTTCTGGTACTGGCCCTGTCGACGAAACACAGACACGGATTTCTCGGAAGTTTTAAGTACTGCTCGAGAGACGAACTTGAGAGTTTTCAGTGTAGTTAGTAGTGATCACTATATTATTTCACCTGTAGTGCCCAGTAGTGAAAGCTAATGTAGGTCATTGGGTACCTCCAGAAGGGCTTTGGTATGTCGTGTGGGAGCCTAAAATACCCCGAGACCAACATGAATATTCCCTGCAATATGTACCATTAGTCAGTGGTCGAACTAGTATCTAAAATTAGGAAGAGCTGAACCACTTTCAATCCGAACAACACAATAAGATGTAACTAAGAAAACATTAAAAAAAATTAAAGGGCCGGTCTACAATTCGGCCGTGTCCTTGTGTAGTTCTGCCTCTGCCATTAGTCGAGAGATTAATTTCATGAAATATAGAATTGTGAAAAAAGAAAAAGAAAATCAGAGTTCAGTCAATATCCTACCATTCTAGCTTTATTCACTATGTCAATGGGACCACTCTCTCTCTCTCTCTCTATATATATATCAATCCTATTCATAGTTCTTCACAGTTTCACTGTCATATGGACCTACTAACGTTATTGTTTCGTATGGTTTTCACTGTCATATGGACCTACTAACATTATTGTTTCATATGCTGAAGGAAATGAATTCAACAAATCCAGAGTTTCAATATTTAAGAGTACTGAATAGACTGTCGGGCTACAGGTACAGTAATAAAGGATCAGCTTAATTGGTCAACCGAAACTTGCTAGTGTAGTAACTCTGGGGTACTGTGATACATAAATACTTAAATTCTTACACGATACTGACACGGATACGGATACGGATACGGATACAGACTTAGTTAAAGAGCTTACCTGAATTCCAGCTCCGATGATAATTCCCATGAGGAAATTGGGGACCACACTGGCTATGGCCATCATCAAGCTCTCGACGACGGTGACGCTGGCGTAGAGGCACAAGACGAAGAAGATGTAGTGGATCAAGCCCGGGTGGAGGCGTACCATGAAGTAGCATATGGTTCCCGAGAGGAAGGTTATCATGATCAGGAACGGCATCGCAGAGAGCGTGTTGCTGATGACGAACGCCAGCACTCCGTAGTGACCGTTGAGTCGCTCTCTCTGGAAAACCTGTATCGAGACGAACAGAATTTCAATATGGTTAGGTTCGACACGAGTAGCTATAGTTCCGTTTCGTCCCAGTGAGCACCATAGATCAACAACCTTCATGTCTTCGACGAACGAAGGAAATCCTCCGATGGACATGAAGGTGACGAAGCCGAACACAAACGAAGCGCATGCACCTCTAGCCTGTTTAAGGAGAAGAAACAGGAAATGAATTAGCCTTCTGTGTGTTCTTGCAGAAACACCAAGTTTGCATATAGTCGCAGTACCGGTATCGGAACCAGTATCGGATCATTTCTATGAGTATCGGGATCGGCAGTTTCGGATCAGAGTATTGGAATTTTTTTTTTTTTTGTATCGAAAAAAAAGGAATATTAATACGTTATTAACATTTTAGAAAATATATTTTTATTTATTTAGATATAATTTTAAGTATTTTCAGTGTTCTTATAGTAGTTTTGAAATTGTAGTCACCCTTGCCGATTGGTTTACATACGATAGATACGTTTTTTTCTTTTACATGCTTTTGCAACCTTACTATGCTTTTACTCCCGATTGGTCTTTTTCATTCAATTTTCTTTGTCGAATTGATCGGAAAAGAGATCTCTAATGTCGGTATCGGGTCGGAACATGCCAAACTGTATCAGTATCGGCCGATACTACAAACTATGGCATATACAACAAAATGCGTTATATAGTTACAAAGACAACATAGCAGGAGCATACCAGAATTGAGTTGTACCCAGTTCCCACGTTCAAGTAGATTGTTCCGATGCATATGGTGACGACGATGTAGATGATGAGCCGAAGCCAGTAGTAGCCGAAATCTCTCGACATGTTCACGAACGAGCGTTTGGTCAGAGTGTAAGCCTGCATGAAGAAACTAGCCTGGCTGCCTCCCGAGTCCAAGACTGTTCCTTTCTGCAACAGAGTCAGAAAATCAAATTTCAATTGCAATCCCATAGTGAAGAAGAAGAAGACGACGAAGACAGAAGAGGAGAGATCGAGTAATGAAATACTTACGACTCGAGATATCTCATCGACTTTCTCCCTTGCCGCATAACTATACTGCGATCGACTGTAGAAGTCGATCAGCCTTCGAGTGGCTTCAGCTGTGGTGATTTTCTCCAGAGGATCCTCGCTCTTCTCAAACTGTCAAATGTACAGGAAAAAAAAAAAACTAAGTATTCTCGGTACAGGAAATGAACGACAAAGGCCTAGTCTATATGCTTAGACCGCTCTCTGATATTGACATTGTTCCTACAGGACCTGCGCCGTTTCACTGTGATAACATATGAGTGCTATGCAGATTGCAAACAATATACTCGCGGTACAAGAAATGGACGAGAAAGGCCTAGTGCTCGATCGTACCCGAATTTTAATCGATCCCTTGAGAGTAGCCTTCACCTTATCAAAATCAGAGTTTATGCACCTCAGAAAATGATCCGAAGGGTTTCTGAGAGAAGGGCAGGGGAAGCCAGCTTGCCCAAAGAACTGCAAGTCCGAGAGCAAAACCAAGAACAATATAAAATCGGAAACATATAACCAAATCTTGAAAAATAGAAGAAGAGGGATCGATCAGCTAAACCTCATATGCCTCGGAGGTCTGGCCGAAGTAGACAGTCTTGCCTCCCGAAAGCAAGAACAGACGATCGAACAGCTCGAAGACCTCGCTGCTCGGCTGGTGAATCGAAGCTACGACGGTGCGGCCGTCTCTGGAGAGGCTGCGGAGCGTCTGGGTGACGAAGAAAGCCGAAGCGCTGCGAGTGAAAGCACGAGTTCAAATAAGGACACATCCGTGGCAAGGATACGTGGACACAGGCAAAATATATCTATATATGTTCTTCGTCACCATATCATATTAATTCATCTGAAGCTAATTGTGAACTTCACACTACAAAAGTACATGTAAGCTCCTTGATATGGACAGTAAGTTCACCTTAGATGAGCTTTTCCCGACACATTTTCCGAATTGTCATAAGTGAGAAAGAAAGAACGACTGGTCAAAAGAGGACCCATGTCTGCCCTTTTCCATAGATACACGTTTAATGTTGAACAAAATGAGTGGCTATAATTTTGAAGTTAAAAACATTGGCATGTGAATCCGCAAGACTGATATTGCGATACTAACTCATTTTCAAAATATTAGGTCTATCGATATTATGGTATGCTTGGTAATAGTTGGATAACGGTTATGAGATATTTTTAGAGGATTGATTGTGAGCGGTTACGAGGAGTACGATTTTGGATAGTTTAAATAGTAACTTTTAAATCAGTCCATTCTATACTTGATAATTCATTAACGAACGTTTCTGAAAGTCTTCTACAAAAATAAAATTATCTATATGTCCACATATATATATATATATATATATATATATATATATATATAATTTTTTTTTTCAAAAGTTTTATTTCTGATGCCAAAGTCTGTTTTACCTATCGAGACCACTGGTAGGCTCGTCGAGGAAGAGCAACCTCGGCCTCATGAGGATCTCCAGACCAATGCTAACCCTCCTCTTCTCGCCTCCGCTTATGCCCCGCAGGTGCCAGTTTCCGATCACCGTGTCGGCGCAGTCCTGGAGGCCCATCTCGACGATGGTGCCCTCCACCAGGGCCCTCTTCTCGTCCGTCGGCATCCTGTCGGGAAGCCGCAGCCGAGCCGAGTACATGATCGTCTCCCTCACCGTCAGGGTTCCGATCAGGTTGTCGTCTTGAGTCACATATGCCTGGTTTTTGTTGACACATCACTATATGTAGCTGATAGTACTCCAAATATATCATAAGAATGTTAAGACTTCGATCTCTTCTCTACGTTGGATTTAAATTAGTACAAAAGAAAGAAAGAAAGAAACAAAGAAGAAGAGTGTGAAAGAATATTACTCCATTCCTTATTTAGTTTGTTTTCTAATCAACAGATTTTGTGTAAGGAAGCAAGAAGTAGAGACAAAAGACAAATATATTCATACACATACGAACACTTTTCACTTTCTTGATAATAGTATAGAAGCCAACAACATATATATAACACTGCCCACACTTAATTATCCCATGTTCTTCGAAATAACATACCTTGAAATAACAGCAATTCAATTTTTTTTGATGACAGTTCAGATCTTTAAACAAATTTTTTTTTAAATTTTGTTTAATCTGAACCGTCAAAAATAATAATCCAATTATCAAAATAGGAAGAACTAATTGACCATGGTGTCGAAGGAGAGCATAGTCTTCCTCCGGTGAGGAGTATATTATTTTATATACACACAAAGATGGATCAAAATTTTCATACCTAATCATCTATATGTTCTCGGAAATAGCAATAGTTGAATTGTCTTCTTTCAAGATTAAATTCTTAAACTAGTCAATTTTTTGAAATTTTTTTAATATAATAAAAAAAGATAATTCAACGGCTTCTATTTCAACCAGATGAAACAGACACATAAGAGAAAGGAAGCAGAATTAACCGACCACGGGGTCGAAGGAGAGCTTAGGCTTCTTCTGTTGAGCAGTATTTTTTTTTTATATACACACGAAGAAGAAGGATCGGAATTTCCATACTTAATTATCTATATGTTTTCGGAAATAGCAAAAGTTGAATTGTCTTCTTTGAAGATTCAGATTAGATCCTTAAACTATTCAATTTCTCGAGAGATTTGATCTAATGAAAAAAGACAACCCAACGGATACTATTCCGATCGTGTCTCTCAAGATTCAGATTAGATCCTTAAGCTATTCAATATCTGGAGAGATTTTGATCGAATAATAAAAGAAACAATCCAATGGCTGCTATTCTGACCGGATGAAGCAGACATAGAAGAGGGAAGGAAGAAGAATTAACCGACCGCGGTGCCGAAGGAGAGCTTAGTCTTCCTCCCGTTGAGCAGTATGGTCCCGGAGAGGAAGGCGTTGGTGGCGAGCCTGCTCGACAGCGCGTCGAGCATGGTCGACTTGCCGGAGCCCGAGGGCCCCATGAGCGCGGTGAGCGAGCCGGGCTCCGCGTAGCCGGTGAGCCCCTCGAGCACCGTCTGCGTCTCCCCGCTGCCCAGCGACACCGTGACCGTCAGGTCCTTCCACGTGAGCCGGGCCGAGACGTCGCCGATGAACTCCGCGCTCGCCTTCTCCTTCCACAGCGTCTCGCTCAGCGGGCTCAGCCCCGCCACCACCAGCCCGCTTCCCGCCGGCTTGTTCGCCTCGATCTCCACCATCGCCTGCCCCGCCGCCGAGCTCCTCGCATTGGTGGTAGCCATTGCTTTTTTCAAGAACTCGATCGGCGAATAACAAAATACTAACCTACTCTCTTTCTGTTGGGTTATCAACACATCAAGAAGATGTGAGAGGAAATGCGAAAAGATCAGTAGCGTTAGTTAGGATGATAGATTTTCTCTCACTTTCCTCCCTAAATAATAGTAGACACGAACAAGTAGTGAGAAAAAGAAGAAGATTGTTTGTTGATAGATTGATATCATTTAATGCGGGACTGGTGGATATAAAATTTAATGCAATAACAGTGTGGTTTGCCAGCTCTATCATGCTTTCTGGTTAGACTAGTATTAATCCATTTAAAAAAAAAAAAACCTGAACCAATGTTTTAAAAACCGGACCGATTTTTGAACAGAATTTTTTTTGGTACAGATCTAATCGGGATTCAACCAGGATTCAAATAAGCCTTTTACGATAATCAAATAATTTGAGACATGTAAGATATTCACATTTACTTCTTGGTTTGGTTCTTCATATGTTTGGTTTGGCTTGGTTTTACAACCATAAGGCCTCTCAAAACCAAATGGTCCAAATCTCACGTGATAAACTTTTTTGAGTTTTAACAAAAGAAAATCAGAACCGACAGGTTCAATTGTGTATCAGTTCGGCCGGTTCACCGGTTAAATCACGGTTCTGAAAAAAAACTATCGGTTCTTAAAAATAATCCGGTGCAAGTTAGACTGGACCGATTTTTTTGACAAAATTCGGTCTGATCCGGTCCAACAGTCGGTCCGGTCTGGTTCTGACAACACTGATCTGAACGTAGAACACTTTGTTGGATCAAATCGGTCCAACAAGCGGTTTAATTCGGATTGAACCAAGTCTTGTGATTTTACATTGAACTAGTATATATGTACTGCGACGAAAGTATTTCATAGATTATTATTATGAAGACTAAAAGATAAGCTGTTTAGGAAGACTAAATATAGATGCATTAATTATTCTAAATTTAATATTATATATATATATATATATATATATATATATATAAAGATTATTTAGAAAGACCAAAAAAGACCTCTCATAATTACCTAGCTATCACTATTAAATTTAATGAATAATTTTAATTTAGTAAACATATAAAATGGTATATTTGAAAAAAAAAGTATCACAGTGAAACTGAACTTTTTTTATTATATAGTAGTACTAGTATATATGCACGTGCGTTGCACGTATTTTAACCATATGTTAATTAACTTTTTTCTATACTTAGAAAGAACAAAAGATACCAGAAGAGTAAACTATATATATATATATATATATATATATTTTTTTTTTTTCTATACGAAATTATTTAGCTGCCCTCATTCAATCTAATGAACAATTTTAATTAATAAAGTTAGATAGAGACATATTTGGAAGAAGAAAAAAAATGCTTATGTTAACATGTGCCCTAAGGACACATATTAATACATTGAAAAATATATATTTTATATGGGTACTCCACCGACACATTTATCAATACACATTTTTTATTTATCAATACATATTTTAAGTAAAAAACACATTAATAAATATGTCGGTAAAAGTATCCATATAATACACATTTATCAATATATTAATATGTTCACATAACACATACTAATATATACAACTTAGAAGTTCTGTATGTATATCATAGTAGAATTAGTCAAGAAGCAAACATATTAACTTTGATTATATACAAAATAAAAAATATAATTAGTCAAAAGTCAAGGGTAAATCGGTTCAAAATTCAAATGGATCAGATGGTCCGGATTGATCAGGTTGACTGAGTTTTTGGAGAAATACAGTTAGTCGGATCATAAAATTTACTGGTTCACATGTTGATCTATCGGCTAGTCCGGTCCGGTCCAGTCCGGTTCCATCCAGTCCGGGTTTTAAAATACTGGTATTAGTCTAATCCGTACTTTTAATGCCACAATTTATGTGAGCAGCATTCTGTTATAATCAAAGGAATGGAGGAGGGGTTTTGGTTGGGGGTGAACATTAATTTGGGCTTGGCCTTTAGTTGGTTGGGTGTTAGCCAAACGCCAATATGATATTGATGCACACATGTCTGTGCTATTTTGTATTGGTGAGGAAAGGTTTACAACACGGGGAAAAACAAATGTAGATACGGACATTGTGACACTTTATAATTCGTTATCACTTTTGTTTGCAAGAACTCTACGTTATACAAAAATACTTTGTGAAATTTGTTGAACGTATGATGTAACATTCTTTGATGTGAGTGGTTACGAGCAGATTTGCAAAACTATTGTTTGGAACCGAATATCTAACTAGAATATTGTTTGGTTGTGATTTTTGTTGCTGTTGCTGTTGCTGTTGCTGTTGCTGTCGAAGAAAGGGCAAGAGAAAAATTATGTGGATATGTAATAGATGTTGTAGCCACGCTAGTTGGGAGAGTTTAATTTTAGTTATTTATTTTTAGGATGTTTTATAATATTTAAAATTTACGTTTAGATTTTTATATTGTTCAGAAAAGAGAGTGAATTTCGTCACTACAGTTGACTTGGACTTATCGTCCAAAATGGAGATCGATACGTAAATTTTTAATATTTTATGAGATATTAAAATTAAACGAAACTATGTGATGGTTGTATGACTTGGATTATTTAGTTTTTTCATGATCAATCGAGAATATGACTTGTAACAATGTTATTTGTTTATATTCTGATCTCAACAGTCACACAACTCTCATGAACTTTTTAGTTGCAAGCATTCAACGATACGACCAGGGAAGAGAAACATCTAATGATACACGATGCCCATGAATAGTCTCCATAGAAACTGCCGCCATGAGGGTTGTGTGGCTGTTGAAATCAATATATAAATAAACAACAATATCACAAGTCTTATTCTCGATTGGTCATGATAAAACTAAATAACCCAAGTCAGACAACCCCCATCATTCAAAACTAAAACCTAAGTCACACGATGTTACGCCCCGTTTCCGAAGAATTGAAAGTCGTCACTAGGTGTGATCGTAAAGTCTAAATTGTACTTGTATAAGATGAGAACAAACACGATCGATAAAATATCTCAAATAACATAGTCATTGCAGAAATAAGCAAAAAAGTTGATAAACACATGATATATGAAAACAATTCTCTTCATTGATAATTTGCATCCGAATTTCAACAGCTCTTAAGCCAAAATAGAAACTCAATTATATACAATGGATCACATTACAATAAACTGATGCCATAAGACTTACAACTCAGAAAGTAAAACAATCAACATTGTTTCGTACATTGTTCTTTATAAACAAAAGATAACATCTCTAGCTTAACAACTTCAAGTTTTCAAATGAGCTCCAACGTCTTAGCACGTCCAAGCGGTTCCCTGCACCTATGGATAAGAGGGTCAGCACAATGGAAAATGCACTAATGAGCAGTCTTTAGCCGACTCACTTAAACCAATACAGTAATCATGTGAGAACAAGTAAAATAATTAATTAGTATTTTTATTCTTGCCTTAGGACCAGTTAACAATTCATAAAAAATGTATAAAGCATACATGTATCATTTGATGTAGTAAATCTTACCTAAGACTACCATCCTTCTCTACAAACAATATTATTATTCATGATATATAAATTGATGTGTCATAAACGTGTCCTTGTATCAATTGTTAGGATTCATAAAATATAATGTGTCATGAGTCCGTCCATGCATACAGCCCGTTATGCTTGCAAGCATATATCATTAGTATGTAGCTTAATTATATGACGATCATTGACACCACAAGTAATCTTGAACTATTTCCTGGTTGTGAATCCTTTCAGTATGGGTAGCGAGCCCCTCTAAAGGTCCTGAATTATTCGTATTGCGATGGGCCCTTCCAATCCGGGTAGCTAGCCCCACTAAAGGTCCTATATTTGTCATGCCATAATACCCTCGAATCGATAAGTCACCATCGAACATGATGTATTTTGATAATTCTTTTGAACACATGTTGAAATCACATTGTAGTAGAAAGTTGAACAAATAATATAAGAAGAAAATAGCATTTTATTAATATTTTGCAACGATATACGAGAATATATTTGATATGTCGTCTCGACTACATTCACAAAATAACAATAATGTCAACAAGTTATGAAAAAATAATACTTGTCGTTCCATATATTATACCCCTGTATACATTGAAACCAAAATGCCTACGAAATGAACTGGCTTTGAAATACGACAAAATATAAAGAGCATTAAGTCGCCTCTCTGAAACTTCAGCTAGCGTTGTGCACCCTTGAGGTTCTCGATACCTGTGGAGTTGGGGGTCAACACACTTGGGAATGCATTCGTGAGCAGTACTATCCCACTCGCCTAAACCAACATTGTTTATTAAGGAAAACATACAATTAAAGTGATCATGCTATTTAGAACTATGTCGATTTATAGTTCATATCAATAGCATAAGATAAAGCAATAAATATATAATTATATCACTTATCAGTAATATCTTACAACAATCGATGTGCCAGTTCCTGTATAAGAACAAAGATAAATATTTATCGCCCCTGCAGAAGATATTACATTAGCATACACCCTGTCTATATGAAGTCATTAGTAAAACCGACACCATAAATGACTATTATGTAGTATTATAATGCGTTCTTTAAGTCCGGTTGCAAACCCCAATAAAGGTACCGTAATAACTCATGTCGAAGCACGTTCTACATAATTTCTTCCTAGGTCGATTCGCCCTTTTATGATGCGCCTTGATTGCGATGGTTTTGTCCTTGTACATTGATTATTCTTGCTCCTTGTGATTAAGTTCGTGCGTCATCAACTTTCCCAATAGTGTCTCAAGAGTAATCACTGTGAGATCATTTTTTTGAATGATCATTGTTGCTTTAATGTTCCAGTTCTTGGTGAGTCCCCGAAGCAGTTTGCGTATCTTTTCATGATTGTTGCAATCATTTTCAAGATAAGAAAGTGGATTAACAATATCAATATAATGTGTGAACATTTGTGTGATGTCTCATTAGGCTTCATTTTGAATGCCTCACACTCTTATGTTAGCCTACCGATCTTCGATTCATTCACTTGTGAAGTTCCTTCATGAGTTACCTTAAGAAGTTTCTAGACCTCGTGTGAAGTGGTACAAATAGATACTCTATTAAACTCAGTCCTATCTACAGCACAAATAAAGTATTTATAGCTCTAGCATCAAGACTTTGTTTCTTTTTTAACTCTGTATATTTATCATTAGGCTTATCAACAAGTTTACTATCTACAATAATTCTAGCAGACTTTTTGTAGCCATCAATAATAATTGACCATAAGTCAAAATATAACGACTTGATATAGAAACTCATACGTATTTTCTAATACGTGTAGTTGGTTACATCAAATAGGGGTGACATATTTATGGACTGGCCTTCACTATTTGTTGGTGTAAATGGGTTTGATGGTTCCTATATATCTACTCAAGGATGTTAGTCCTATTCAAGAGAACTTAGCTCTGATACCAATTGAAGAAAACTCTTGAGAATGGTGAATAGAGTACAACAGAATAATTATCCAATAAAAGTAAGGCTAGTTACCAACTAAACTTTAACAAGCAATATTGAAAGTATATGGAAAGTAAAGAGAGTTTAAAAATCACAAACGCTAACACCACGATGTATACTGATTTTTTTCGTGGAGGACTAAACCCTAGTCATGAGAACTCTTGCTCGAAGTTAATCTACTATTATCACAAATATCGTACACACGTGCTTTGATCTGAAGGGCACGCCAACTTCTATAACCACAAGCTTTGATCCGAAATGCTCGCTAACTTCTTACAACCACAAGCTTTAATCCGAAGAGCTTGTCGATTTCAAACAAAATAGAATTCAAGGTTTACAACTCGACAGACTTCTAACCGAGATCGCACTTGGCACTAGAAGACTGGAAGAGTTGTCTTGGTGATGGGAAGGTTTACAGCTCAGGTAGAAGAAAATATGAAAGTGAATGAGTGAGTTGAAATGGTATAAAATTATCCCTATTTATAGAGTTTTCTGAGAACGAGTTCGGGCATAGTTCGGTCCTCAAATATTCAGAAATTTGAACGTTAGAGCATGATCTTCAGGAAGACTGAGTCGAATCAAGAAAGTAGGTTTCACCCTGATCGAGTTCGGTCCGAGTTCGGTCCGAGTTCGGTCCGAGGCCTATCAATCAGTTTCTAGAATATTGGGTTCAGGTTTTGGGCTATTTTGAGTGGACTAGGTTCTAGTTTAGTTTGAGTTTGAGCTCCCTAATGCCAACTGCGAACCCGATGTACATTTATCCTATAAACAAAATAGAAAATACATAACAAATAATAAAACTATGAGCACTTTGCTGACGCCAATTGTTTGTCATTTAAATCAAAAAGAGAACTAAAAGAATTTGATTTGATTAACAAACTAAGAAAAAGTACAAAGAGGTCCTAGAAGACAATCTAAGTACAAATTTTTCTGGGGGTGACGATGGAGGGTTAGGAGTGTAGCAACTATTTTTACTCCGTGGACGATCCGATACAGAATCTTTTCTCTCTTGCTCGAGTGTAGATCTGCAGATAGCCAGCCAGGTCCTTTGCATAGGGGTAGTACCCTGCTATTTATAGTTGTTCTGTGGTCGCATGGGATTCAGACTGCATGGACGTCGGGAGTTTCCACGTGTCTTCCCCTAACAGAAATGAGTTACAACTGTGCACGAGAATCCGGGCTTCAGCTTTCAAGTGGACATTTGTTAAAATATTCTTGTTGCTGAATATTTGGATAATTTTTTGTCCTTTGTGGGCGCGACTTGGTCAATTGGATATGTGGCCTGCCACTTGGTTGGAGAGGATCACCTTGTTACAACAACACAATTTGGTTTGTTTGAAAATCTGGGGAATACGAAGCCAAGAATCGCAGAGAGACCACATGGGGTCTGGAACGCATAGGCCCGAGCCGCATGTGTAAAACCCCTAATTCTAAAAATTATAATTACCTTTTTAATTAATTATTAATTTAATAATAGTAATTATGAGCTAATTAGAAAAAATAGAATTTTTGAAATTTTTTATTTTAGGTAATTACGCATCTAGAGGTTTTACGGAGCAATTATAAATTTTTCTTAATTTATTCCATGTAGGAGACCCTTTGGACAGCTGAATAGATTTAATTGTACGCACTAATAAAATTTTCTAGAACTTTATATATAAACATGCATATTTATATATATATATAGAGAGTTTATTATAGAAAAAGAATAGAATAGAAAATAGGAATAGAATGAAAAAAGAAAGAAAGAAAAAGGAAAAAGAAAATAAAATAAAATGGAAACAAACCCTAACCCGTTTAAACCTATACCTACTCGGCCCCTTTAGCGACCCCGCACCCATTAAGGAAACCTAAGCAGCAGCCGCAGCTACTAAAGCCCCCCCCGCGAGCGGAAATTTCTCCCTCTTTCGTGATCTCTCTTCCTCTCCTTATATATATGAACCCATCGCAGAACCCTAACCCTAAATCCTCTCGACCTCGACCCAAACACTGCTGCGCCGAGCCCCAGCCCTGCCGCCAGTCGCCAGAGTTCTCCAGCCCAAGCCCGCTCGTCTGTGACCGCGCGACCCCACGTCTCGACTGCAAAAATTGACTACAACATACCTATGTTCACGCTCCGTTTTCTGCACCGTCGCTCGACCAAACTCGACCCCGTCTTCACCGGTATGATCCTCACCTATTCCCCTTCCAATCCTATAGATTAGTTTTTATCGTACAACGCGTAAACCTAGGCAAAAATCGACACCAAGTCGATAAAAAACTACGATATTTAATCTCAAAAAATTCTGTGCGATGACCCATGTTCACGGATTCGTATCTCCCACCACAGAGATCCGAATTCGGTTTTTCTTTTTTGTATGCGAAGATCACCTAACCTAGTTTATTTTTTGTTAAATATAATAATTTATTAAATGCTGTATGTTAAATTAAATCAGGTAGAAAATCCCCAAAACATACTTTTTCCAAATCTCAGAAATTGCTATACGGAGCGTGCCCCGCCAAACGGGACCGCCCCGTCGTGTACCAAGTATACCAAAAGGTGCGTGCGGTATACCCAGACATGTGGGTTTTTGTGAAAACTAATTTGGATGCGTGTGCGCGTCAAAATCAGCCCGTATCCGCAGAAATTTTTTGTATCTTAACTTTATAAAAGTCTTGCGCATTTAGTGCACGCTCGTCAGAATACGATAAAACTTGTGCCACTGGACTCGTGGTATCGTGTCGGTCCCGTGACCCAATTTTTACACAATTCTGAGACAGTTGACCAAGTCGCCTATTGGCGGGCCCCACAGTTGATTTTTTGGGCAAATTTGTATTCGGCTCATCGAAATCCACAATTGGACATATCGTTGAGTTCGTACTGACTTTTAGAGTTGGTTTAACCTATAATTTGTCCCATTTAGAGACCGTTACCCCTGGCATGCTTTTTGGTGCAAAGTGGGCCACACGTGGACTCCACTTTGACCCAAAATTATCGTTTTGCCCCTGTGTCCAAATTGGACGAAAGTGTAGTATTTTCTAGCTATTTTGCTTATTCCGGGAATGTTGGTGATGTTTATTTCAGCATCCGAAGACGTTCATTCCAAGGCCGTAGTTTCTGACTCTTGGTGTTTGACATTTGGACGCCTATACCATACAAATTTCTTGCCAAGCAAGTATACCTTGCCATTGTACTGTTATTCATATTCCATATGTTGCATGCATCTTTATTTTCTATCATTAGCTTATATATTTTAACTGCTATATATAAAATAAGCGTCCAAGAAAACTTGGGTGCAACGATGGTGTCGTCGTAATTTTTTTTATTTATGTACATGCATTGACCTTGTTTATGAGACCGTCCCATTATCATAAAGCATCATTAGGTTTCATTTGACTGTGACACATTTTTACACTAGTTGTGAGTCTCATATAGATCACGGACGTACGTATTGACTGATCATCGGTACGTGTAGGACATGCATTAGGGATACCTGCTGTCAGAAACTTTATATGCTAGTAGACTTGGCAGTTATTAGAGGTATTATCGTATCATGGATGTGACATGCTTAGAGCATGGGGTGGGAAGAACAACAAGTAAGGAGTGTGGGCTCCTTTGCACTTTCCTTTTGTTCGCCCGGATTCTCCACCGGAGAAACGGGTGATGATGACCACTATATATTATATATTATCAGGCGACCTCTGCCGTTCAAAAGACGACATGCTTTGTAGGCCCCTAGATCTCCAAGAGAACCATGCCAATCCCATTTTTAGCCAGATAGCCCACGCGTTGGGAAATTTGTTCTTAAACTGTATTCACTTAGACGGTTAGGCGATCCATTGGATATTTATTTCAGTACTTTATTGGCATACTTTTATGTATCTTGTTATGTCCCTCTGAGGACCTGGCCCCTTCCAGGTGTAGCTGTTCTTGAGTATTCGCAGGAGCACAGATTCAGATGATTACATATGTTTCGAGAAGGTCTTCTCTTCGAGCCCCGTGGTTGTTAGTTGATATTCTTATATTGTATTTGTTGTGTTGTACTTATATATTCTAGTTCGGCAGTGGATTTGTTTTAATCCGACTATCATCTTAGATACTTTATATTGAGATCTAGTTTCATAGATATTGGTTATTTATTTATATATGATTCTGTGGATGAGATTTAGATTGTACCCTGTGACTTATGATAGATTTATACCACTTGTGGATTGATATTCATAATACATCGTACATATGCGTTATGGTTTCCATATATTGGAGTGCCATAACCATGCGGTTGGCATGCTTACTTGTCATAGTCATACGTATTTTGGGACTGGGGTGTGACAGCATGGGACGCATGGGCCAGAACAGTATGGGATGCATAGAGTCTGGGATGCATGGACCAAAACCGTATGGGACACATAGAGTCTGAGATGCATGGACCAGAACCGTATAGGACGCATAGGCCAGAACCACATGGGAGTCTTTTACCGTATTGTACACGTAGTACTGCACAATTTTTGAGACTTTTGTCTTGTAGTAAGTTTCAGATCTTTCGAGACGTTCAGACAATTCTTCTATGTCAGAATTTTGTGTCGGATGTAATCTTGTTGTCAGAGCATGCTGTCAGATCCATATGCAGCCAAAACTGTCTTCGGTCGTTTGGTCCGTATAGCTCTCACCTAATTGGGTCGTATGGTGATCATGCGGTCCATTTCTTGCTAAAATTTTCCCTGGGCTGCATGATTGCTTAACACATGGATATAGCTTTTCTATGCTTCTACAAGAACCCCTTCAAAGTTTTTAAACTGATAAGTTTGAAATACTTTGAATAAGAAGCATGAACAAGGTATATTTTGGATCGCATGGATATTAGGTCGCATGGACATTAGGTCGCATGGACGCATGGATGGGCACTGCCAGGCTGCCACCCCCTCATTAAATACCTTGATTTGATTAGATCTCTCTAGAATTCTGGACTATCTCCTTTCACGGACCCTGAAGTGACAGTTTTGAGAATATAAGACCCAAGGGTTGCCGTCATCATTAATGCTGACAGCGGGACGCTGGAACCAAAGGGTCACTGCTATCTCACTTTAACCTATAAATAGGGATTTTGATGAAGAAAGAAAACTTTCTTTCTTGGCATGAATCTCTCTTTCACCGCTGTCTCCGCCTCTTTCTCTGCTTTCGATCATCCTCTCTGATCTTCTGCAATGGCCCACCAAGGCTTCGTCTTCCTCGTCCAAGGCCAAGAAGGCCGTTGACAAGGGGAAGCACCCTGCTTCTTCGACTAGGGCAGAGGATGAAACCCCCCTCTTCCATCCGGACATTCACGTGCCCATCCATGGTAAGGATCGGTGGAGACGGACTCTGGATACACAAATACTCTGCACACAGTCTACTGTACGGGTTTTTATATGACCATGTCGTATGCTTTATGCGCGGGTCTTGCTTCAGCAGCATGCACCGGTCTTTACCCGGCAGCATGCTCCCTTCATGGCCTGATCACATGTATCCTGCCTCACTGGGCCGCATATACTCTTCATAACTTGGCCGTATGGACTTTGCATAATTGAGCCCCATATATTCTTCATGATTTGGCCGTATGCACCCTGTATGACTTGGCCACATGTACTCTTCATGACTTGGCCGTAAGGACCCTGCATAACTGAGCCACATGTACTCTTCATGACTTGGCCACTTGCACCCTGTATAACTTGGCCGCATGGCATCTCGGTGTTTTCTAACTGACCTTCTGTCTTTGATTTTTACAGTAATTCTACCCGTGGCTCTGTCAGGGGAGGTACTGCTTGGGCGTGCCCAGAATACCCTGGGTATCAGGATTGATCACATAGTGGCCACTTTCCAGGCTCAAATCAACAAGGATCAGTTTGAGGCAAGGCAAAAAGTAATAGCCGATCAGTCCTGGTTCTACCTGCTTAGCCAACTGAACTCCGGGAGGATCGATGACTTTTACTTGAAGCCAATCTTCCTATTTGGGAATGTCCTCACTATCTCGGACCCAAAGTAGTGAAGATTAAGGAGACTTGAGATTTCTTCTCTGGTGGGACGATGGTGCATATACTCACGATGGAGCATTATTTTCCCTTATTGTCTTTCAATATGGAACCCTTTCAAAGGAAGATGTCGGGCGATCTAAACTCGGACCAGGACGGAACCCAGGTCGACCGCATTTGTTTTAATTCTGAACTGAAGAGAGCCGTGGCGAGCAAGGAATCATTTTATTATTTCATTCGTGGATTAGCACCTGACACCTTCTCGAGTGAGATGGGTCCGAATGTCCGTTACTATGAGGCTGACACGTTCTTGAACCAGCTTGTAGCCAAGAGATCCTATACTCAGGAAAAATTGGGTTTGCTCAACTGTGTGTCTCATTCACCGCCTTGGATCAACCTAACAACGTGGATGTTAAGGAAGTATGAGAAGACTTTGAAGGACGCCAACCTCTATTATGCCATTAGGGGTTCCTGTTTCGGTTTTGAGAAGAGCCCGACGTTGTTCGTGGCTTTGGTCGAGATGTATAACTGTCGTACCGGGACCTTCTTTACTGCCGACGGAGAGATGGGTCTTGCCATCTGCCCTAGCAAAATACATGAAGCGAAATCCTCCTTCCACAACTCCTATGATGCCACATCATCATTGATCTACGATATCCATGTCTTCTACATCTCCACAAAGCTCGTACTTCTTGCAAATCTTACGAGGTCCACATCTTCCATGACTCGTTAACTCCCACGATCTTTGTCAATAGCTGATAACGTTAGGAGGTGGTTTTATCCACTTCTCCCACATCCGCCACTCTCTTCGTTAAGAGCTCAAGTGCAACTGTGTACATAGGCAACTATTCGCCAACTGTCGGTCATCATTTGTCTCTCACAACTTCGACGTGGGTCATAACTAAATCAATTGAAAGCCACCTGGCATCTCAAGAGAGAAGTGCTCCTTTCTAGGACCATGATCCCTATCGATCATGTTGGAACGTGGGCTATATACTATCCATTACCGACCATGATCATGCCTAAGGAAGTTCCCCACTTGACAGCTATGACCGGACGATCATCTATCTATAAATACTCGGCACTTCACAACTTTTCGAAGGACGACCAACATGATAGCAAAACAGCAGTTACGACACCAAGTTCATGTTCGTCTTCCTGCTACACCTCCCACTCCATAGCTATATCCGATCATCAACGGAGAAAACGGGCTTGCCATCACGCCGATTGTAGTTAAATTTTCTTTGTAATCCGGTCTGACAACGAGTTCAATAAAACTTGTTTCCAATCTTTGATCATGTCTCTCAAGCACAAAAACTATCCATAAGTCCAATTTGGACACATGATCAAATTTGACAGTTTTGGGCCAAAATGGGGTCTATCGGTAGGCCCACTTTGTAGAGCTAAAGTCACTAAATTCAGCAATAGGTCAAACAAAGTCTAAACAACAATATGAACTCAACAATCCAAATTTGGATTTCGATGAGTTAATCACTAAAATGCCTGTTAATCCGGATCGTGGACCACGATCTGATCGACTGTCTTAGAATTGGACAAAACTTGGCTCACATGACAAGTCAGACGCCGCGAGTACAATAGCGTAAGTTTTATCACGACACGACGAGCTTACAAAAGGTAATTTTAATTTCCTAAAAAACCTTGATACGATAAATTTTGACGGATATGGTCCAAATTCGTCGCACATATGACCAATTAAAATTCTATCAAAACCCACATGTCCGGGATTATCGTACGCACCTTTCGGTATAATCGGTTCAACGTGGAATTATCCCTATCAACGTGGTAACACACGTATCAGAGTTTTTCAAAATTCTAAAATATTTTTTCTCCATTTTTGGATCTTGATTTCGACCGATTAATGATCGAAGAATTTAATGAAACTTTAGGGAGAGGAAGGGGGTCATACCGACTGACAGTGTGAGGTGACAGAATAAGAAAAGGCTCAATAGATAAGTAGTGCACATGCGTGAAGTCAAGTCCAAATTCTATTCTGCAAAAAATGAATTAATTGGCCAACTTTCAATTACTTTCCATCTATCAAACGAGCTCATAATTAAATAAAACTTAACTAATCAAGGAATGGGTTATACCTTCTCAAAGGTCAAAGAAATGGTCGGGCCAGAGGAGTACTGTTTTGGGAGAAATCAATACAGGAACTCGTCTCTACGAGACTAATTTTCTAAATTCTAAGACGCATGCGCCGACGAAAATAGTTTCCTATTCCAAAGAGTGATCATGTGGGCTCAAATTTTGGCCATTGACGAACTAGGACTTGCTGTTGAGTCTCTGACGCATCACCTAGAGCATACAGCGGTCTGTCGGCTTCGCAGCAACGCAGGTCCATCCTTACTCTATGCAGAAGATGGAGGGGCGGCTGGTTGTGCTCTGTTGGAGAAAAAATGTGTTCTGCTTGAAAAGGAATAAAAGTGGAGGGGGAGAGAGAAATATATGAGAGATGATCGAGACACAAGAACAGGGAGTTATGGGGGGTTCGGTTATCATACGACTGCGGGAAACATGGGGGAGGGGGAGAGAATAATTCAACAGTAACTGTAAGTTACTGTGTGGGGAGGGAAAGGATTAGGGAAGTATTTTTGTCTTTGGGGCTATAAGGCTTTCGATTTTAATGGATATATGGGTTTATAGCTAATAGGTTTTAGACTTATATATACATTCTAATATATGTAATCATATAGTATTATGAATTTATATAAATATTTTATTTACTAAATTAACTATTTAAGTATAAATCTAGGTTATTAGGAAATCAGAAAAATAGGATATTTATAGTGCCCAAATCCTTCATAAATAAGGTCGCACCCAATTGGTGCATCAACTCTGCTATCATGGTGACCGACTAATAATATATCATCCACATAGAGCAACAATATGATAAAATCATCCTCGATAAAATACTTCACAAATATACAATGATATGACGTCGTTCCTACATAACCATGCTCTCCCATAAATGATTCAAATTTTTTGTACCACTGTCTTGTAGCTTTCTACAGACTATATAAACTCTTTCTCAACTTACAGACTATATGTGACTTCCCTTGCTCACATTATCTATCTAGCTGCTCTATATATAACTCCTACTCTAAATCATCATGCATGAATGTCGTCTTTATATCCATCTGCTCAACCTCTAAGTTGAAACTAGCTGCCAATGCTAGCAACACCCAAATTGATAATAATTTGACGATCGATGATAAGATTTTATCAAAATTCTTGCCTTTTCGTTGACTGTAGCCTTTAATTAATAGTCTCACTTTGTATCGAGGGTGAGTAGCATCTTTTATCTGCTTTATTCTGAACAACCTTCGATTCTTCAAAGCTTTCTTGCCCTTTGGCAACCGCAACAACCCATAAATAGAGTTTTTTGTAAGAAACTCATCTTTTCCTGCTTGGCCTACATCCACTCCTATATGTGTTCATCTTCCATCACCTCTACAAATCTTTCGGGCTCTCCTTAGTCAGTCAATAGCATGTACTCATTTGACAAGTACCTCGTAGATTATTGACTCACACTTTTGATCCTCATTAATGCAACCTCTGGTATTGGTTGTATACCGACATTATTATTCCCTTCAGGAACTATATCCTAGCAAGCTCATCAACCTGAGGGTTGCCCTGACCACCTTCTGCAGGATGATGATCAAGGTTGGGATCATCTCCATCTATTGGCTCCCTATAATTGGATTCACTAGAGTGTACTCTGGAAATAGATCGAAGCATGATGACTCTAACTCAGGAAATTCCTTAGTCTCAAAAGAAAATATAAAATCCTGAGTGTTGGTTATGGTCTGATCCTCACCGAATACCACGTCCCTACTTCTATAAAGTTTTTCTTCCTCCGTGTCATATATCCTATAGCCAAACTTACCCCGACCATAGTCGACAAAAATATACCGCCTCTTCTTTAGATCAAGTTTGGATCTCTCGTCTTTCTGTACATGCATGAAGGCCTTACAACCAAACACTCAAAGATGACTGTATGATGGCTTTTAGCCGTGTAGTGCCCCGTTTCCCCTATACGGGGAGCGCATCTAAGGAAAACTGTCAGTATCGGTTGATCAGGACATATTGAATCAAGATTCTTTTCTCGTTATGGATTGTTTCTTCGAAAATGAGTCACACATTCAATAGATCATGTCTCAAGGAATGACTCAGCAATATAGTTACGATGGACCCTTCCGTTGCGTTATTTTTCATTGCTCATTTTCGATGTCGCTTTGCTGATTTCAAGTTGGTTTTCTGAATGCATTTTCTTGAACGATTTTTATGGATTTTATTGCTTTCATTTTTTGAACTTCATACTTATATCAAATTATAGGAGAAAGGGAAGATGAGATATTGATCGTCTGTTCGTGCCAATGTAGGTGATCGAGTAGGCGACGTGTAGAGTATTACTAAAGAACTTCTTTTCTCTCCCTAATTTACCAACTAGTGAGTGGCTATATCTTTGGGGACGACCCTTCTTTCCAAGTCTTCACACTTAATAATCCGACTATCATATTGTATTCCGATCAAACAATACCATAATAATACTAACTGAGTCAAGATAATAAGAAGTAGGCTTAGAACACTTGATGCATGCCACACAAACTCATAAAAATGATCGTACTATTGCGTGCTTGTCCGCCATAAATGTGCTTATCTTATATTTCAGTTGTAACTAGAATTCATTCATCTATAATTGTGTGAAGAAGTAGTACATACTTAAAATTCGATCACTTGAGTAGGTAGACTATGCAATCGAGTTATACTGAGTAGTTATATTTTATTAATATTCTTTTATATTGCTTTATTTAATAACTTAGTTTTTAGATGTCGCATGGTCATGGATAACTTGTGCACAAGGTTTATGGTTCGTGCGAATGGTTACCGGACACTGTACTGATCTGTTCTGGGCGAAACTCAGATAGACGTGCTAGCAAACTAGCACGGATGAAGCAGGACTTATAGCGGAGCTTGCTACCCACACTGCAAGGATCGTCGTCTACCTAGACTATAGTCCATGATGGTTTATGGTGCCAGTGACATATTATATTTATATTGAACTTTTCAAGCTAACGATATTTTCTTGGCAGAAGAGACCATGGTAAGTCTTGTGCAGGTGGATGCGTCGACCGCAGTTAAACGTCACCGAACGGTGACATATTTATTCAGCCTTTTTATTTTTATCGCGCTCTTGTAACTTGGAAAAAGGTAAGATAGAAAGATCACATAATAATTTGTATGCTTTACATGAATACAATATCGATTTAGTGAGTTGGGTTAGCTTGCCCTCACCAATACATTTTGATGTACTGACCCACGTTACAACTAGTTCCCCGAGCCAAGGCGACGTTGCGAGGACCTGGGGCATTTCCCCCAGCCAGTCCATTCTCGAAGATGCGCGTCGTGTTCGTATTTTGAAGCATGTGTACAGATTTTCAGATCTCGTGCACATATCTAATACAGCTCCATGGCAAGGGGAAGACTCAAACAAAAGGTCTTTTGTCTTTAAATATTTAGTAAGAGAATGTAATGTATGGAACAACTATCTTATTTTTTGTCCATTTTGTAAGCCCGCGTGGCAACCCTCTACTTGTTGAAGAGTCTGTAAATGATATTCATTATCAATAAAGAGAAACTTTTCTTTCATGCAATTGTGTTATTTAATATCTTGCTTATTCTATGTTGTGCTTGTTGTAATATAATGCCTTTGTCTTGTGCGAGCATAACTTAGGCTCGTACGACATCATACGAGGGGAACGACTATCAATTTTATGGAATTGAGGCATGACATATTGGTATCATATAATGGCTTCAGTTCCTTTGGCCCTCGTGTCAAAAAAGTTTTCTCAAAATAACCCTGTCTCTCCCAGTTGAACTCTTGAATTCGTACGATAAAAATGAGATGCGTTCCGTAAAGTGAGTCTATAATATATTATGAGACTGATGCTAGTTACTTTCTCTTGAAGGAATCACCTAAGAATAGGGCACATCACAAGTATAAGGTGCGGTGCAAGTGGTAATGACACAAGCACAAGGAGCAGTACAGGTGCAAGAGAGCAGTTC
Organism: Iris macrosiphon; assembly: GCA_036927795.1. Lineage (NCBI taxonomy): Eukaryota > Viridiplantae > Streptophyta > Magnoliopsida > Asparagales > Iridaceae > Iris > Iris macrosiphon. The sequence goes on from JAYESA010000006.1 coordinate 29,446,737, forward strand.
CGGTACCTCAGATGATTCGAGTAGCCATCGAGCTGCCCTCTCAGTCGCCCCAATTGAGCAAATAATGTGCAATAATAGAGGGACAAGGCTCGATTTGAGAGAGCCGAGAAGCGCATGAAAGAATGTCAGCACAAGCTTGAGCAAAATCTTGAAGCCTAGTTTCAGGTCCAACAGAAGAAGGTGAATATCATGCAATAGATTGTTCAGACTTTGGCATCTAATCACTCTTCAACAACTGTTGTGGCGGAGGAGTCGCGAGTAGCTGAAGCTAAAGTGCCCCAGTCCGTTAAGGAGAGGGACCATGCCTTCGACTTTGTTGACTTCAAGAAGGTCTACAATATGTCATTCCGTTGGACCGAAGACCCTGTTGTGGCTTTAAATTGGCTAGTCCCTTGAGGACCACTTTAAGTTGCTAGAAGTTCCTGCGAAGAAGCAAGTTGCATGTGTCCAACTCCAGCTTCAATTAAATATGCACGATTGGTAGGATGTTCATGTAATAACCCATTCCGTTCAAGCGGACAACTAATTCAAACGGTGAAAGTACAACATCCAGACCCGCTTTGCTCAGCGAGAAGACTCGTTTGAGGCAAAGGATTTTCTGACTTGGCCCTTCAGGAGTTCTGACTTAGGCTTTCAGAGGCTCGCGCAGAGTATCGCTCGACCGAGGCAAATCATCGCTAAGGTGGGTGGCTATGATAAACTTGTCTTTACTTAGCTAGCACACTTAAAATATGGATGATACATGCTAGTCGCTAGGTGAATTACCCCCTCCATGATAATAAGAATACAATACGCCTAGCTAAAGGAATAATCCTAACTTGTATTGCTTGTGTTAGAACATGAAAATGAAACTTTGCTTATATATGGACCCTCGCATGCTCCCTTTGCCTTATGCAACTAGACCCTGCTATGCCTCGAGTAGAATGATATATGTATACTCTGTAGTGCACTATTTACTTGCTACACTGCACGATCCTAGATTATGTCGTTCGGTATGTCCCTTTACGATTTTACTCCTCGGCTTACCCTTAGGCCCGATCCAACGTAAATGCTTATATTTTCATAAAAATACATGCTTGCCTGCTTATATGTTAACTTGTAATGTTGCCTCGATCCAATACTTGCCACAATAAAACTTAATGCCATAATCAAGTAATACTATCGCATATCGTGCATGCATCTTGTTAGCCAGAAGACTATCAAATAGTCCTTCTGTGTAATATGAACCTGCAAGTATCCGGGACCGTTAGGTCTCTAAGGCAATCCCTGAATCAGGGGAATGCATTAAGGCAAGTTGTACACTGAACGAGAATCATGTCAAGAAAATCAAGTAACATAGCTCGTGGAGCAATACTTGTTCAAAGCAAGAATCAAGATTCAAACTCTCGTGTATCTCGTTTATCTCGTGCATCTCATGAATCTGGAATGACCCAAGACTTACATGGTCATGGACAACTTAGCTTTGCAGTGACAACCTTGATCGAATGTGTAGGATAGGTGGGAGGTGGTGACACACAACGACCAATCTTGAAAGACCACTCTTTCGTCTAAGGATGCCTAACTGCCACACCGATCATTCGGGGGGGAGGGGGACACTGCGGGGTGGGTATTTATCTGGGCCAAATGCCTCCTAAAGAGTAAGGGAGGTATGTGAAGGTAGGCTCAAGCGTTGATTCTGCTCAGCCAGTGAGGCGCGTAGCATCTTTACTTCTTTCTGACAAATCTCAATCAATCAGTAAATCGTTGAAGTTCGGATGCTCGATTCATGCTTTTCGAAGGAACGTCTAAGGTATCGATCCAACACGTTTCTTGATAACCCATGTCCGGTTCAAGGTCTCCTCTCGAACGAATAGATAGAGTCGACCTTAGCGGCCTTTCAGCAAGATTTAAAAAGAGGTATCTCATTCCTCGGATGATCACCGAGGAACCGGGATTGTACCAGCCTAGAACTAATGCTTGGTGTATTACGAGCGTCAAAGCAGGTCCAATATGCTACCCCGTCTTTGTGGGTTGGCAATACACAATATTCGACTTTGGTAAAGCATATTACCTTGGACTCTCCGTCTACCCAATAATCGCCTGTTCTGGCGGGATGGCGTGCAATGGCTCTTCTGTATCACCCGTTCGCCCTGAATTGCTTTTCTTGTACAAAGCATTGCACCCCATTCCATAATTGAGACTATACAAAGCCTGGTCCTTTATGGCTATGCTAGTGACCTCATGTTCATATAGATAAGTCATCCTCGCTTAGCGGCAATCTGCGTGCGAGTCATTGCATCGCATCTAATAAACTAAAACACTTGAACATCCTCTGTAACACTTCTGGATAACCTGTATGCTCGTGCACCCAGAATAGAGTCTCACTCATAATACTTGTGTTTGCTTATGCAATTGCCCTTGGATTCTATTATGTATATGCTCGTGCTTGATTTAACTTGGTCTGCCTTAGATAGGGAAGTATAAATGGTAAGTAAGTAAGTCTCGTCGTGTGTTCTTTATATCGTACGACGCACTGCCACACGAGTTAGGCTTTTCATAAATGCCATAAATTGATCCTAAGGCAAGATTAGAAAGATAACTTAATAGATGGTGCACGGAACATATATAACATGTTTGGATTTATTGAGCGGGCGAGAAGCCTCCCCACCAGTGCATTCATGTACTAATAATCCACCAGATTGCTTGCAGGGTGTGGGAGAACCTCGTTTGGTACGGATATCTTCTTCGTGCGTGCTAAGGCATGGAGTTTACTCTGGAGCCTTGGAGCATTGCGTAAGGAACTGAAGCACATATACATGACATAATATTGAAACATCGCCTATGTATCATTCCACAAATGTAGCCACTTGACACACTTTTATTGTTTCAGAGAGAGAGGCTTGAGCGACTTATAATCTCGGCCTAGCGCCGCCTGTAATACTTGTTCAATATTAATAAAGAGTTTGTTTTACTTTTATACTTGTGTTATTCAATGCTTCCGCTATTGACGACTCCGTGAACTTGTTACCAATCACCTATGCATTTATTTTTTTGCTGCACTCGGACAATCTGTATGACTCTGTGGCTTATACTCTTATCGCTTGTATGGACCACGACCTTGCAAGGGCTCGAATTATGCTCATGCGGCATCATGCCTAAATAAGTCAAGCGATCGTCTCGCGGGAGCGCTGTCGCGATGATTCACGCCCAGCGGGGACGACCAATTTCCTGTGGGAGATTGAGGCATGATATTTCGTAGGAGATCGATCAAAGAAGACGACGGAGATGAGATGATCTCGTAGGCTACCTTCTGTATCATATTCAAAGAGGAGTTTCTACCCCCACATGTCCGTCATCAGAAGGAGAACGAGTTCGTGCGTCTTCAACAAGGAAGCATGACAGTGAATCAGTATGCCGTAGAATTTAATCGACTCACAAGTTACCATGCTCCTATTTAGCCAATGTGGCGAGTTATGCTAGACGATTCGAAGGTGGTATGTGACCTGCTATTCATGTGCATATAGTCATTCCATAATATCAGGCGATCTGGAGCTACTCAACTATGTCCTCGGCTTAGAACCGTAATACCTTTCGGCTGATGCCGACGTTGTACAATATTCCTAGCACAAACGCCCAAAAATATGGGAAAAAATGCTCAAAAGCATCCAAATAATGGTGGTTACTAGGGAAACAACCCATAGGAAAATCAAGGGCTGTATTGTACCATTTATAACCGACAAGAGCATCAGGACAATGACTATCACGGTCGCAACTGGGGATGCTTCACTTATGGTTGGTTTGGCCATCTTGCTCGTGACTATCAAGAACGCCCCAACCGGTTCCCTCTGCGCCATCCCCAGTAGCAAAATCAAGCGCAGGTTCCACAAGCCAACCGTCCTTCACCACAGCAAGATCGTCGTCCAAACGCTCAAGGACGGTTATATACAATAATGCGAGAGGAGGCATTCGCCTTGGATACCGTGGTGTCAGGTATATTGCTTTTCAATAATATTCCTGATTGAGTATTATTTAGTTTTGGTGCCACACATAGTTTTATATCAGCAAACTTTTCCATGGAACACAAGTTGCCTATAACACCGCTAGGTATAAACCTTAGCGTTAGTACCCCGTCGGGTATGGATTTGCCTGCTCACTCAGTTTGTAGAGACAGCTGTATTTGCATCAGAGAAAGAAAATTATCACTTGATACGATATTCCTAGAAATCAGGGAATACAACATTATCCCGGTAATGGATTAGATCAGTGCTTTCTTGGCCTCCATCGATTGCGTGGAAAAGAAAGTCATATTTTGTCTACCCGAATAGACGAAATTTTGCTACTCGTGTAGTCAATCGTCGAATACCTGCATGATAATTTCGATAATGTCTGCTCGATGGATGATATATTCTAACTGATAAGGGTATTTATCATCCGTTCGATATACTCGACATGATGGTACAAACGTAGAGCATACCGACGTTGTGGCAAAATTCTCTGACGTATTTTTAGATAAATTGCCTGACATGTCACCCGATCGAGAGATTGAATTCACCATTTAAATATTTTGTAATGACCCATACCCGGAATGGAGGTACGAGTACGTGAACAACGCCCAGCTTATACTGCAGCATCAACGGTAGAACGCTATTTGGGTCCACAATACTATCTCAATATCTCATACAATATATATGGTACCTGTCATGCCATCTCAACTCCAAATGGAGGAACAAGTATAATAACATGATAAGATATCAATAATCAATCAAAATATCAAACTAAGGAAGATAGAGCACGATATGGAATAGAAAGATGAAATAAGAATCATAAAACATCTACAAGTCCACACTATGAGTCTAGGCACAAATAACTCCCAAAATAATAATATACATGCCATGAGTCTAAAATAAGACTAATACAATGTCTAATATATAAGTCTAAGCCTCATCGGTCATTGGCACTAGGTTCTCCTGCTCTAGGGGAGTATCCTCTAATATCTCGCTATCCTGCAGCCCGTAGTAAGTGGGACACTGCTCTTCAAGCCAATCATTTGAAAAATATATCTAATAAGGATTGGAGCAAAGTATAAAACTCTGAAAGCAGTTTCAAATACATAGTGAAGAATATATGACAAATAATAAAAAAGAATATAAGATAAACTAGCAACTAGGAAAGGGAAATAAATTATAGTAAACATATAATATACTGAAAAGGAAAGAACAAGAAATATAGAATAACTGCAAGTAATGGAAATATATAAAACTAGCTAATGTGCCTTAGAGTACAAGTTCGTTATATGATCCAGTTAGGTTGAACACGAATATAATATGGTAACTCAATTACACGTGTGATATATAATCGACATATATACGAATACACTGGGCTTGATCACATAACCAACTCCTACTCTCTCATCCCTAACCAATCCTTATGGATCCAATTACGATCCAATTACGACATGTTAGGAACATAAATATAAGCACACTAAATACGAGCAGTGTATGAACATGAAGTACATGATAATCAATACCTGATACACATGATAAAATATATGTGAAGGAGTACCCTCTAAACACGGTAGGAGATAACATCCCATGACAGGATCCACTTAGTACCAGTCCATGTAGCCACTGTGTCGGAATCAAGTAAACAGTTCTAAAATATGTGATATATACACTATCATAACTGAAAACTAACAAAGATATGTACTTGCCTCTGGTCCTAAGCAAAGGTGTCTCTCGATGCCCAAGCTGGTGTCACAAAATCCTATATATGATATATCATGTTAATTGGTGTAGTGAATGAGAATTGAGTTAAAGAATGCACTAATATGCTTTCTAGGTCAATTTTAGCTAAATTAGATCCAACTAGGTCAATATAAGTCAAACTAGGTCACTACTAGCTAACACTAGCTATATTAGTTAATAACACTAATAACTATATCATAATATACTCTACATATCTGTATACACTATCTTACCTATATACACTACTAGGTAATAGGATAACTGATACTTAGCTAATTAACTGTGTTATATGCTAACTAACACAACTAATGACTGATACTAAAAGCTAACTAATACTAACCATTCTCAGTTATATACTAACTGGCACTTATGTATAACTAACTAATTGATAACATATATACTAACTTACCTGATACAACAACTAGTACCCTATCATAACTTGCAACTAATACCTAACACTCACCTATACTTGCACATCACGATACTCTCTCTGGTACAAGAACCCAATTTTGGTTCAGTTACTTCCATACATTGATCAACTTGCTATTATATTCACCCACCCTGTTATCTCATACTCCACTGGTCATTCAATATTTTGGATAACACATAATAACACTTAATCCCATACAGATACTCCTTTCAGACAACTCTAAACCTTACCATTTGCTTCTACTGTAGGCCCGAGCCTCACTTGTTGTGCACTGATGTGCACATCACAAGCCAAGTTTTTTTCCTCACTGAATCAGTTAACATCACCTTCTAACACATATCAAATAAAAATTACATCACTACAACACACAATCACCACTTTCACTTCACCTCACAAAGCCATAACCACACACACGCACACATACACACAGTCCCCTCTTTCACTACATACACATACATTGATTCCCATAACAACTAGAACATTGACACTGATCTCAGTGTATACTACACAGTGAGTACACAACACTCAACTCACACAAAAATAAAATAAACATACTGAATCCTATATCAACTGAACACTCCACACACAAACCTCTGAACACATGTATATACACAGTCACACTAATACCGCACACAAGCCACTCGATCACAGTCATACTAACACCGTACACAAGCCACTCAATCACAGTCACATCACTCATAGATGCCTATCAGATATCATATCTGACACTGATACACCCTCCGACATCACTACACACACAAAAAGTGAGATACACCCCATTGGAAGCCAAAATCCCATTTCCTCCACAATAATTATTTATAGAAGTTAAATACATTAAAATACAACTAAAGTAACTTGCTATAATAAAAATTAATAAGTAATGCACAAAACATCCAAAATGATCTCTATATCACACGGTATCGCGATACGGCCTACTCGTGTCCAATTATGGACACGTAGCTAGTCTTCTAACTCTGATCTAAGTCTAATTAGACTAAATTAGTGTCATAAAATACACTTGATGTGTCAATCTCGTAATTCCTCCAAAATAGACACAAAACACCATATAGAAGACATAATTCACAATTAAATAGCCTAAAACTTCTTCCTATTGGTAGCCCTATGTCATTGGAGGGTTCCTAATGGTCAAATGCACGGTTTGGAATCTACAATGAAGGTGAATTTAGACTTGTACCTATTGAAAGATGAATTCCTAATAAATTATTCCCACGGACATGATCCGAATACGATCTCCTTGTCAAAGCTCCTTCTCCTAGTGATCCTTGCAACTCTAAGCTCCAATGCTTCTTGGGTGATGAGAATGAGATGAATTATGAATAAATTAAGAGGGATTGATAGAGGGATGAAGTGAATTGGTGATCTAAGAATTTGGGGATCTAGAAATGAGTGCAAATAAAGAGGAGAGAGAGAATAGCCTCTCTATAGTAGCCGGCCCCTTTTTTCTCTCCAAGTCACCACCAAATATCTAAGTTGTCCCTACATGATAAATTATGAAGAATAATCAAGGACGACTATTTTGGAAAGTTTCTACACTAATGCAAATTAGTCTAATCCTCCAAATTAATTAGAGGGAATGATCTAATTGGCCTAGTCGATGTTGGGCTCACTAGTTGTCATGACAAGTCTAATTGGGTTTGCTAATGTCAAGGCTAACTAATATGCTAGCCCACTAATTAACTATAGATAAATAATATAAGGAACCAAATAATTATATAGCACACTAAGTAATATTTAATTCCTAAAATAATATAAATATGCTAAATTACTAAATTAGCCCTATTTGGAAAAGTGAGGGTGACAATCATACTCACCTTAGAAAAATTTTGTTCTCAAAATTTAAGGAAGAAACTAACTACCAAAAATAATCATAATAAGCAAGAAATAATTATACCTCACGGCTCAAACATATAAGGATATCACTCGCGCATCTCAGCCTCTCGCTCCCAGGTAGACTCCCCTGGAGAGTGATGCCTCCACGCGACGTGTACCAAAGTAATCGTCAGGTTTTGTTACACCTTCTTCCTGCCATCCAGAATCTCCATAGGCTGCATTGGGTAGCTGAGAGTCAGACCCACCTCGATCTTTGAGTGATTCAATATATGGCTAGGATCTGATATGTACCATCTCAGCTATGGCACATGGAACATGTTGTGAACTCCCTCTAGTACAGGCAGCAAGTCTAGTCTGTAGGTCACTACACCGACCCTCTCAAGAACGCTGATAGTTCTAATGTAACATGGACTAAGCTTCCCACCTCCACCAAAGTGAATCGTACCACGTATCAGAAAAATCCTCAAGAACACCAGATCGCCCACCTAGCACAAAATATATCCTTAGCACTCTAACTAAAACAAGCAATCACTATCGGTCCAATGCCGCTGTCTGTCCTGCGCCACCCAAAGTTTATCTCTGATAAGCTTCATCTTCTCAGCTGCATCCACGACCATCTCTGGTCCCAATAAGGCTCTCTCACCAACATCATCCCACGATAATGGAGTGTAGCATCTTCGTCCATATAATGCCTCAAATGGTGATAGTTCGATACTGTCCTTGTAGCTGTTGTTATAAGCAAACTCTAAAGGTGAATGTGATCCTCCCAAGAACCTCTAAAATCCAAAATATATGTGCATTTCATATCCTCGAGGGTCTAGATAATCCTCTCCGACTATCCGTCTGTCTGAGAGTGATATGCGGTACTAAACTTGAGCTTGGTGCCCAAGCTTGCCTGCAAACTCCTCCAAAAGTGAGATATGAAGCGACTATCCCGATCCGAGACTATGCTCATAGGAACTCCATACAATCTGACTATCTGTCCCACATACATCTTTGCGAGCTTATCCGTAGATGTACCCACTTTAAATGGCAAGAAGTGAGCTAATTTGGTCAACTTGTCAACGATGACCCAAATTGCGTCTTTACCTCCTGGAGAACGTGGAAGACCTGAAACGAAATCCATCGTCACATGCTCCAACTTCCACTCTGGAATGGGTAAATGCTGAAGAAATTCACCTGACCTATGTCTCTCCGCCTTTACCTGCTGGCATACCAAATATCTGGATACGAAGCTTGCTACCTCCCGCTTCATACCATACGACCAAAAATACTTTTTTATTTCTCAATACATCTTGTTGGCACATGGATGCATAGAGTACTGAGATTGATGCACCTCGTAAAGAACCTCCTCGCGTAATGCTCCACTCGGCACATATAATCTGGTATCATGCCGCAATGATCCATCCTCCTCAAGAGCGAAGTCCTCTGCCAATCCCATCCGAACCTGCGCTCTGATACTCCTCAGAGACTCATCCTCGAACTATGTGGCTTTGATCTGGTCCATCAACTCTGACTGTACCTGAAGTCCCTACATCTGTCCTGCAACTCTAGGAACTAGTACCTCATTAACCAAGCTATTAAGATCGTCCAATAAATGTTTGTCCCTCGTCAAGCACATAGCTATTGGATACCTACTTAAGACATCGATGACTACGTTGGCCTTCCCTGGATGGTACTACAAAAAATGTCGAAGTCCTTCATTAACTCTAACCATCATCACTGTCTTATGTTGAGCTCTTTCTGTGTAAACACATACTTCAAGCTCTTGTGGTCTGTAAATATCTCCATACGCTCTTCGTATAAGTAGTATTTTTACAGCTTTAGTGAAAAGATGACCACTGCCAACTCTAAGTCATGGGTAGGATAATTCTTCTCATGTAGACATAATTACCTGGAAGCATAGGCAATCACCTTCCCGTTCTGCTGCAAAACATATCCCAAACCCTTACCCGAAGCATCACTATATATAAAAAATCCTCCTATCCCCGATGGCAACGTCAACACTGGAGCTGTAGTCAACCTCTTCTTTAGCGCTCCTCAGTCAAGACGAACTCTACATCCTTCCTGGTCAGCCTAGTCATTAGTGTCATACCCAGTTCCAAAATACCGAGGGAGTAGCCACATGGCAATGGCCAGCAGCATAACTCCAATGGGCAACCCAATTTAATAGACCTGTTAGAGTGCACTTAAGCTGTAATAAATATAAATATAGTCTACACCATCTATTACAGAATAATTCTAATCTTATACACAGAAAGAAACATAACTAAATATGATAGACTAACCAAGATAATAGATAAAGGAAATAGTCCATTATTAAGTCAACATATGTAGTGTCTCAGGAAATAACCCGATAAAATAAGGAAAGAGAATAAGTCAATACATAAGTCCATGAGTCAAGATATGAAATAACTGAAAGCATAAATAACTGAGTATGTAACAAAATACTTAGATGAAATCCTCTAGCACAATCTCATCTTTTGGTGCCAGTACTGCTCCAACATCAGCTCATGTCCCGTATATCTTGGGATATTCCTCCTCTGCTGTACCTGGGGACATAATACGGATCCAGATCCTCAGGGGACATAACAAGGTACAAGAATAACTCAAGGTAAATAAAATACAGTATATAAAAATAGATCCTCAGGACAAGCTATGTAACTAGCTAAGTGAAATACAAATAAGAGCATCACTAGTACTCAGGCTGAGACCACTACAAGCTCTGTATCGGGAAGCCAGTAGTAGTAATATCAGTAATGGACCAAGCTCTGGAACAGAGACTAAAGCACCTCAATAATAAAGTATATATATATATAATTAGTCTATAGCCTATGTGTCTCTCCCCACCTAATATAATCACACGTCTCATGTCCACGATGTCTCATGTCCATAACACGCAAGATCATGACCTCTAGCTAGTACAACGAGTCATAATAATATCTATGTATATGCAAGTCTTATGTCTCAAATCCTGTAAGCCTATACATAATCACTATGAATAACTCAAAAAAGATTATGTTACATGAATAGTGTCAAGTGTCCTATGGTATGAAGTACTTAGTAAAGCAAGCACGAAAATATATAGGATCATGGTATCAACTCTTTAAGTGACGTTACAAGACTCTGCGTACGACATCGACACCCGAATCTTGTTCGGACGCCAAAAAATATCTCACGGTCAAAGGTTGAACATGCAAATCTTAAGAGTATATATATAGAAAGAATACAAGCAAATAATATCACATGATCTACTACAAATTGGCCGCAAGGTAAACTTGCTTGGGTTCTGAACTCCATCAACTACTCATGTAAAAGTAGAATCTGTAAGTACGCCTTCGGATGCTGAAATAAACATCACCAATATTTTTAAAATATATTAAATAGCTAGGATTGACTACCCATAAGTCTAATTTGGACACAGGGGCAGAATTGACAGTTTTAGGTCAAAGCGGTATCCAATTGTGGCCCACTTTGCACCGTAAAACATGCCAGAGATAAAGTTCTCCAAATTCCTCAAACTTAGCATCTACGAGTCTAAAATGATGATACGAACCCAACGGAACATCCAAAACTAGATTCCGATGAGCCGATCACAAAATCGTCCGTCAAGTAGAACCATGGGGCCCGCGAAATGGTATTTCGTCAATGTTCTTGGAATTAAACTAAACTTGGATCACAGGACCAGCATAATGCTGCAAATTAGATGGCTCAAATTTTGTTGTGAAATGACAAGCACACACAAAATTATGACTAGTGTCAGAACAAGTCGATATACTACTTTTTTGACGGATACGCGTTGATTCCGGTGTGCACGCATATCCAAATCAACTTTCGTGAAATCCTACACGTCCGTGTTGACGATACGCGCCTTTCGGTATAATTCGTATACGACGAATTTGCCTCGTTTAGTATGATGCACCCTATATCAATTTTTTTGGGTTTACGAAATCAAATTTTTTGTCAAATTCAACAACAAATAAAATACTTCATACATCGAATTAAAATAAACTAATTAAAGAGATTAAAATTTACATATGTTGTCTAAATTATTGTTCAAGTAGAATTTAAATATATTAAGTAGATTGGAATAAAATTAGCCATGAACATGGGTGATTGGAATAGTTTCTGAACTACAATCTGGGTGATTTTTTTCTGTTTTGCGTCGCGAATCGCGATTGACACATCACACGATACACCGAACTAATTATACAAGTTTCAAGAGGGTTATGTGGTCTTCGAATAAGATTCTACGGGTCGCTATTTGGATTACTGTGCAGGAAGATACAGGGGTGGGAAGATGGGTACCTCGATGCTCGCTGCTGCTCGAGATTTTGGGCGGCTGTGCGGAGGCTTCTTGCGACGTGCGACGACGACTGTCCGACGGTCGTCGGCGGCCGGGGTTGGTCGGGGTGGTAGAGGAGTTGATAGTGGTGGTGGTCGGTTAGGCTATGCTTTAAATAGGGTGATATGGAGGGAGTTACAAGGAGCTAAAGAGGATGGGTCGGGGAGGTTTCGGGGAGTCGAGGGGTCGCGCGGGGGGTGGGGGGGAGGGGTCAGCAAGGGAATGGGTATTTCGGGTTTTCGGTTGCGGGTTCGGGTATGGGTTTAAGGATCCGTGTTTTTTTAGTTTGGTTTGGGTTGGTTCGGTTTGGGTTAGTTTGGGTTGGTTTATTTAAAATAATAAATAAATATATATATATGCATATATGGCCATTAAAATAGTTTTGGACCCCAATAAATTCCAAAAAAATTATATAATATTCTATTACTAATTATACACCATAAAATATAATTTTTGTACTATTTTAATAATTAATTTAATACACAAAAAATATAAATCCATGAACAAATATTTATTATAATTAACTAAAAATAATAAAAATTTTCTACAATAATAATTAATATAATTTTTAAATTAAATTCTAAAAATTAGGGTATTTATAATCTATCCACCTTAAAAGAATTGTGTTCTCACAATTAAAAAAATAAAATATAATCGGTCAAGAATGGTTTGCTCCAGAAGATATGACGTGGTTGCAAGACATGTTTGTTGAAGCACGACACAAAGGATAAGAAACCACGAACAAGAAAAAATTGGGAGGAAGGGTGAGGGTTTTGTTCAAGCAGAATACATAGGGAAGAAATGAAAACTTGTCCCTAGGCAATGAAAGATAAGTAACTCAAGAGTAAGGAGCCTGGTTAGAACGAAGATCAACTACAACTTATGAAAACTTGGGTACCACTAACATATTACTAATCTAGACTAATAAGTTCATGCTAACATAATAATAGGTTTAGGCTAGGGAATGAAACTAACAGGCACATGCTAAAGTATTAGTAGGAATATTCGCTATTATAGATAGCTATGATAAAACTAAATCTTACTCATATTTGCTACTCCTCGAGTCTCTGCCTCCTCCACTGTCATCGTAAAAGCCTGTCCACGTCCCTGTGGTAGTATCCTCTGCTGTTGCTGGGCCTACTGGAAGAGTGCTGCCTGTGGTACCAAGGGTGACCTCGGCTGATATCTACCCGGTGTTGGTAAAACTTGTCGGTTAACCATCGGTGCTCGTCGGTGAACCATCGATGTTTCTCCTCGATGCTTCGTGCAATTTCTGGCTAAATGTTGGCTGGATCCGCAAACCAAGCATGCATCGGCATTCCTTGGCGAGATGACCTACCTTGCCATAATAATGACAAGTAGGGAGTCCTGGTGCTGGTAGGGCTGGTCGATGAATCATCAGTGCTCTCTCTCGACGCTCAGGGCAATCCCTGGCTGAATGCTGGCTGGATCCGTAAGCTAAACATAATCCCCATTTGTGTCTGCATTCTTTCTCAACATGTCCTATCTTGCCACAATAGTAACAAGTAGAAAGGACTAGTGCTATTGGTATAAATGCTCTCTGTGGTGGATTCATCTGTGGTCGCTTTGCAGCTCCTCCCTGCTGTACTCGGTCTGTTGCTAGTGCATGTGGCCGCTTCTGGCTGGACTTTCTCCTGATAATCTGCTCCATGCGTCAGGCTGCAGCAAGGACGTCCGTATAAGAATTAGTTGCAACGAAGCCGATTAATCTTTGTAGCTCAAAGCTAAGTCCGTCAAAGAACTTCTTCGCCCGGCATTGCTGGGCCTCTTGATGAACTTGCTGTTGTGCTTGCATTATTGCGTAGAATATTTGGAACATCTGTTGCCTGTCCAAAGGCTTTCTTGGTGAAAAAACTGGCAACGGTAGAGTGAATTATTACGGTGGTGGAATGTCGTCTCGGCGGTACCTCGAGGCGTGCTGATCAGCTTGATTACTTTGTTGAGTGGAGGGATCTCCACTTAGTGGTGTCACCCTATCGTCGTAAGTGATCACAACACCTTGTGGTGTACTCACGGGAGTCTTATCGCTGGCTCATGGATCCATTACTCTGCATACAAAGTAAACTATGAGAGGCGCACAGAGGAATCAAGGCATGATGCAAGTCAAAAATTATTTTGAAGTCGATATAGAGGTCAAGAACAAATCAACAAGTGGATGGGATCCTATAATTCATCATATCCTAATTGCAGGCTTGCTCGGTTCCTTAGTTGAAACCGAAGCAATATAGTCGTAGACCTGCATGGGCCACCACAAAAACTATGTCACGCCCCAGTCCCAAAATACAGAGGAATTAGCCATGTGACAATGGCCAGCAGCACAACTCTAATGGAAAAACATAATTAATGGACCCGTTAGAGTGCACTTAAGCTGTAATAAATATAAATACAGTCTACACCATATATCACAGATAATTCTAATCTCATCCACGAAAAGAAACATAACTAAATATGATAGACTAATCAAGATAATAGATAAAGGAAATAGTCCACCATTAAGTCAACATATGTAGTATCTCGGGGAACAACCCGATAAAATAAGAAAAGAGAATAAGTCAATACATAAGTCCATGAGTCAAGAAATGAAATAACTGGAAGCACAAATAACTGAGTAGGTAACAGAATACTCAGGAGAAATTCTCTGGCACAACCTCATCTTCTGGTGCCAGTATTACTCCAGCGTCAGCTCATGTCCTGTATATCTCTGGGTATTCCTCCTCTGCTGTACCTGAGAACATAATCCGGATCCAGGTCCTCAGGAGACATAGCAAGGTACAACAATAACTCAAGCCAAATAAAATATAGTATATAAAAATAGATCCTCAGGGCAAGCTATGTAACCAGCTAAGTAAAATACAAATGAGAGCATCACTAATACTCAGACTGAGACCACTACAAGCTCTGTATCAGGGTGCCGGTACAGTAATATCACGTAATGGGCCAAGCTCTGGAACAGAGACTAAAGCACCTCAATAATAAAGTATATATGTATATAATCAGCATGTAGCCTGTGTATCTTTCTCCATCCAATGTAATCACATGTCTCATATCCATGATGTCTCATGTCCATAACACGCAAGATCATGACCTCTATCTAGTACAACGAGTCATAATAATATCAATGTATATGCAAGTCTTATGTCACGAATCCTGTAAGCCTATACAGAATCACCATTAATAACTCAAAAAAGATTTTGTCATATGAATAGTATCGTGTCCTATGGTATGAAGTACTTGGTAAAGCAAGAAAGAAAATATATAGGATCGTGATATCAACTCTCTAAGTGATGTTGCACGACTTCGCGTACGACGTCGACACCAGAATCTTGTTCAGACGCTAAAAAAATCTCACGGTACAAGGTTGAACAGGTACATCTCAAGAGTATATATATAGAAAGAATACAAACAAATAATATTATATGATCTATTACAAATTGGCAAGGTACACTTGTCTGGGTTCTGAACTCCATTAACTACTCTTGTAAAGGCAAAATCTGCAAGTACGCCTCCGGATCCTGAAACAAACATCACCAATATTTTTAGAATACCTGAAATATCTAGGATTGACTACCCATAAATCTAATTTGAACCCAGGGGAAGAATTGACAGCTTCGGGTCAAAGCGGTATCCAATTATGGCACACTTTGTACCACAAAATGTGCCAAAGATAAAGTTCTCTAAATTTATCAAACATAGTGTCTACGAGTCCAGAACGATGATACGAACTCAACAGAATTGGATTTTGATGAGTCGATCACAAAATCGTCCGTCAAGTAGAATCATGGGGCCCACGAAATAGTGTTTCGTCAATGTTCTCAGAATTGAACCAAACTTGGGTCACAAGACCAGCGTAATGCTGCGAATCTGATGACGTAAGTTTTGTTGCAAAATGACAATCACACACAAAATTATGATAAGTGTCAGAACATGTCGATATAGTACTTTTTTGACGGATACACGTTAATTTCGGTGTGCACGCACATCCAAAGTAAATTTTATAAAATTCTATATGTCCTTGTTAACGATACGCATCTTTCGGTACAATTCGCACATGACGAAGTTGCCTCGTTTAGTGAAATGCATCCCGTATTAAAATTTTTTGGGCTTACATAATCAAGTTTTTGGTCAAATTCAACAGTAAATAAAATACTTCATACTTCGAATTAAAATAAACTAATTAAAGAGATTAAAACTTGTTTATAATGTCTAAATTTCTATTCAAGTATAATTTAAAAATATTAAGTAGATTGGAAGAAAATCAGCCATGAACATGGGTAATTGGAATAATTTTTGAACTATAAACTGGGTTATTTTTTTTAATTTTGTGTCGCGAATTGCGACCGACACAGGATACGATATACTAAACTAATTATACAAGGTTCAAGAGGGTCATGTGGTCTTCGCATAGGATTCAACGGGTTGCTATTTGGATTAATGTGCAGGAAGATACATGGATGGAAAGATGGGTACCTCGATGCTCGCTGCTGCTCGGGATTTTGGGCGGCTGTACGGAGGCTTCTTGCAGCGGCGACTATTGTCACGCCCCGTTCCCGCAGGAGGGTCGTTCGTCCTTGCTTGGTCCCTACGGAACCGATCGTCTTCGCCTGAACGTGATGCCATGCAAGCCTAAAGTGCGCTTGCATAAGGCTAAAGCTTTGAACAAGGGCAAGTAAGCTATTCGAGACAAGAGCATCGACACATATATTACAGAAAAGTAAAGAAAATGGCATATTAAAATAAGCTATTTATTGATATTCAAAAGTGTTACAAGCGGCGCTTGGCCGAGGTTACAAATCGCTCTAGCACTATCTCTCTCGATTTTATAATGACACCGTTCCATACATTATATCCCTCTATACAAAAGTAACTCAAACTCGATACGGCTCACGGCATCGACTCTAGATTTTTGGGTCCTGGAGATGAGGTACGGCTATCGCTTCCTCGGACGATCCAGCACCTGAGAATAAGAAAACTGTTGGTGGGTCAGTACTTTAGAGAAAGTACTATTGAGATAAAATTAACTGAACAGAAGCAATACCCCCTAAAACCCACACTAAGTAAGCATGTGGCAAAATATTACATTACTAGTGATCTTGCTACTTTACCTATGTTCATTTTATGCAGCTCAGGATTATAGTCAGTTTATATCTTTTTCAAAATCATAGCTTGGAAAAAGTTTTGCATATTCAAACAATAAGCATACATACGGGACAATGTTCTATCGTGCAGTGCGCAACATGTATCATGCACCATATTCTAACTCTTAGGAACAAAAGTTCTCTAGTAGACTGTTCATCTCAAATCAAAACAAGTGCATTAAGTGGACTATCATACTTTCAAGCACACAAGAAGAACTAGCTATATAATTTTCGTCCCCGAGAAACTCAGGATCAGTAACGATAAACCAGCTAGCTAATAACTTTTTATTTGATACTATTAGCAGCTGTGACTCATGGTTGCTTTTCACTAACAAAATAGCAGCCGGGACCAAGGTTCAGTTCTGCACTAATAGCCATTATCCAACCGATGCGAATATATGAAGCACTATCAAATAAACTCTATGATGCAAATAAAATAAACAAGCAAGCAAGCTATATATATATATATATATATATATATATATATATATATATATATATATATATAATCATGTATTTCTTACCCCCTTGCTGAACGGTTATCCCTGCAACAGACATACAAGTTAGCAACAATTTGCATAAGGTTCTCTATTTCCCTGTCCGCCTCTGTATCAAACAGTTAGGTATGCAAGAAGACTAGCCTATAATGCGCCCTAACTATATGATGGTCGATGGGTAGCCCCATAATTAGCCACGGTTGCCCAAGGTTCAGTTCTTCACTAGCACGAACATGTGTCGGCAGCTGTGACTCAAGGTTCAGCTCTTCACCAATACACACGAGTACTACAGCTATGACATCATGGGTTCCGCACAACACTAATAGACACATTGCCCCTCTAGACCCCCAGCGGGTCGTATCCTCAGGGAAAAACTAAAATCTCTTCCGGACCGAGCGATTTCCAGTGTCCCAGAAACCGTTCGAGAGGTAAGACCTTGTACATAAGTTATCCGAGACTAATGCAATGACATGAAGCATCTATAATGTAAGCAAACCAAATAATCAAGCAAAACATATATGATCGAGCAAAACATATCTTGTCAAACAAAACATATCTCATATACCTAATAGCACACCCTATTAGACCCCCAGCGGGCCGTATCCTCAGGGCATACTATTAGTCTCTGCTTATACGAATCAAAGACTTATAGCAGTTCGATATAGCAAAACAGACAAGCAAAACATATAATAGCAAGTACGATTTTAATTTTATAACTAGCATGCAATATCTATCTCTTTCTTAGCATATTACAAAGGGACTTATTCAAGCGATTCTTTTACTTATCTTTTTATCATGGCAAAGGTTCGTTCGATAGCTGTGTCAGTGTAACTAAGCATGCAATATTTCTTATACTCTTGACTTAGTATGGCAAGATTCTATCTCTTTTCAGACAAACATACAAATTCTTTAGTTAAGCAAGCAGGTTTGTTTCAATGACAAGCTATACGAGTTATCTTATTAAACATGCAGAGTCAGGTTCTATCATTCTTCTTACGAAACTATCTTCTAAGAACAAACATTCAAAAACTTATATTCATTATTAAGGCGTACAAGAATCAGAGAATGCAGTTTTGTCCACTCACATTGATCAATCGTCTTGTGGTTCGGTCAGGAACTCTCCGAGTAGACTTTCGCTCGAGCAAGCAAAGCGATATCACTTGTACATAGTGCCTACGTAGAGCAGGGCATTATAACTGTCCGGCGATCATCGACGGCCGGGGCTGGTCGGAGTGGTAGAGGAGTTGATGGTGGTGGTGGTCGGCTAGGCTAGGCTTTAAATAGGGTGACAGTGAGAGAGTTACAAGGAGCTGAAGAGGATGGGTCGGGGAGGTTTCGGGGAGTCGAGGGGTCACGCGAGGGGGGTTTCAGTAGGGGAATGGGTGGTTCGGGTTTCAGATTCGGGTATGGGTTTAAGGATCCGGGTTTGTTTAGTTTGGTTTGGGTTGGTCCGGTTTGGATTGGTTTGGGTTGGTTTATTTAAAATAATAAATATATATGCATATATGGCCATTAAAAATAGTTTTGGATCCCAATAAATTCCAAAAAAATTATATAATATTCTATTATTAATTATACACCAAAAAATAATAATTTGTGTACTATTTTAATAATTAATTTAATACATAAAATTATAAATCCATGAACGAACGTTTATTATAATTAACTAAAAATAATAAAATTTTTCCACAATAATAATTAATATAATTTTTAAATTAAATTCTAAAAATCAGGGTGTTTACAATCTATCCACCTTAAAAGAATTGCGTCATCGTAATTAAGAAAATAAAATATAACCGGTTAAGAAAGGTTTGCTCCAAAAGAGATGACATAGTTGTAAGACATGTTTGTTGAAGTACGACACAAAGGATAAGAAACCATGAACAAAAAAAATTGGGAGGAAGGGCGAGGGTTTTGTTCAAGCATAACACGTAGAGAAGAAATAAAATTTTTTTCCTAGGCAATGAGAGATAAGTAACTCAAGAGTAAGGAGCCTGGTTAGAACGAAGATCAACTACAGCTTATGAACACTTAGGTACCACTGACATATTACTAATCTAGACTAATAAGTTCATGCTAACATAATACTAGGTTTAGGCTAGGGAATAGAACTAACAGGCACATGGTAAAGTATTAGTAGAAATATTTGCTATTATAGCTAGGTATGATAAAACTAAATCTTACTAATATTCGCTACTCATCGAGTCTGTGCCTCCTCCACTGTCATTGCAAAATCCTGATCACGTCCCTATGGTGGTGCCCTCTGCTCTTGCTGGGCCTACTAGAAGATTGCTGCCTGTGGTGCCAAGGGTGGCCTCGGCTGATATCCACCCGATGCTGGTAAAACTTGTCGGTTAACCATTGGTGCTCGTCGATGAACCATCAGTGTTTTTCCTTGATGCTCCGTGCAATTTTTGGCTGAATATTGGCTGGATCCGTAAACCAAGCACAATCCCAATCTGCGTCGGTATTCCTTGGCGAGATGACCTACCTTGCCACAATAATGACAAGTAGGGAGTCCTGGTGCTGGTAGGGCTGGTCGATGAATCATCAGTGCTCTCTCTTGACGCTCAGGGCAATCCCTGGATGAATGTCGGCTGGATCCATAAGCTAAACATAATCTCTATTTGCATCTGTATTCTTTCTCAATATGGCCTACCTTGCCACAGTAGTACCAAGTAGGAAGGACGAGTGCTATTAGTGTAAATGCTCTCTATGGTGGATTCATCTGTGGTTGCTTTGTAGCTCCTCCATGCTGCACTCGGTCTGTTGTTGGTGCATGCGGCCGCTTCTGGCTGGACTCTCTCATGATAATGCGCTCCATGCGTTAGGCTGCATCAAGGATGTCCGTATAAGAAGTAGTTGCAACGGAGTCGATTAATCTTTGTAGCTCAAAGCTAAGTCGTCCAAGAACTTCTCCGCCCGGTATTGCTGGGCCTCTTGATGAACTTGCTATTGTGCTTGCATCATTGCATAGAATATTTGGAACATCTATTGTCTGTCCATACACATGCGTACTGACCCATCCTGTCTTTTGTACAAATAATACCGGAGAACCCCACGGTAATAAACTAGAGCGGATGGAGCCCTTGTCCTGCAACTCATCCACCTACTTCTTCAGTTCCGCCAGTTCGCTATTGTTTACCCTATAGACATACTGTGATATTGGCTCTGCATCTGGCACCAAGTCTATAGAGAAATCCATATATCTGCCTATGGAAACTCTGACAAATTCTCTGGAAAGACATCCATATAGTTTACAATTAACGGATGTGGTAGCTCCTGCTCTTCCACCATAGCTCTACAAAAGTCTTCCTCGCTCTGCTCTGTTGCTTCTCTAACAAACTCAAACTATGACTCTCCTTGCGTCTGAAATAAAACTCTGCCTCCACGATAATCGATATTAGCAAAGTGCCTACTCAACCAATCCATCCTGAGTACTATGTCGTAGCTCGGAAGTGACATTACGAGTAGACATGTGCTCAACTCTCGGCCTTCCAAAGAAACTTTGTGATCGATAAAAATATCACTGACCAGGATAATGCTACCCCTGATCATGATCTTGCAAGTCCTCGCCAACGGTTCAGTCTCAAGGTGATGCTTCAAAGCAAAAGATACAGATACAAAGCTATATGAAGCACCAGAATCAAATAAAGCATGAGCTGGAAAAGAATCAAGATAGCTGAACCTGAGATAACACACCAATTAGCTCTTCCTTCTCAACGGTCAAGGCAAAAGCTCGCCCCTGCTGCGCACCTCTCTGCTACTGCTGGTGCTGTGCAAACCTCTGCTGCTGTGTTGGTAACAGAGTTTCTCTCTGCTGTCCCCCCTTATTTTCTCTTGGGTGCACTCTATGCCTGGGCCCTGTCCTGAGCTAGAAGAGCGGAAGCCCTAGGACAAGTGTAAGACCCCTAATCCTAAAAACCGTATAAATCTTTTTTATTATTAATTATTGATTAAATTGTAGTAATTAGTGGCTAATTAGGAGAAATAGATTTTTATTAATTTTTATTTTAGGTGTTGGTGCACTTAGGAGATTTATGGGACCATCAGGAATTTTTCGGAATTTATTTCATATAGGAGACCCTATGGACAGTTGCTAGCTTAATGGTGTGCACAAATATATATATTTTTAGAATTTTTCTATGTATTTATATATATATATATATATATATATATATATATATATATATATATATATATATATATATATATATATATATATGCATTTAGGAGATTTATGGAGCAATTATGAATTTTTTTGAATTTATTTCATGTAGGAGACCCCTTGAGCAGTTGCTAGCTTAATAGTGTGCCTTAATATAATCTGGAATTTTTCTATGAGTATATATATATATATATATACATGCATGTATATATGTAAATAGAAAAGGAAAAGATTAAGAAAAGAAAAGAAAATAATAATAATAATATAAAAGCAAACAATCCATTACTTCACCCACCTACCAAACCAATTTAGTAGTCACAGCCGCCCACTTTAGCATTCCATGCAGCAAGCCCCCTCGTGAGCCCTTGTTAGCAAAGATAGCCGCCCGTTTTACTTAACTACTACCAACAACATCTCCTTAGCAAACCCGCGATTACAAACCCCCCATTTCTCTCTATTCATATATATATATATATATATATATATATATATATATATATATATATATATATTCTATTTATAAAATCCTAACCCTATAATCATCCAGACCATTCCTCTTCCCATCTAGACCTAGAGAGCATCACCACCGCAGCCGAAGAACCCTGCCAGGCCGTCCAAACAAATCTTGACGACCGCGACCCCGCACACTGCAGATTCCCACAGCGAGGTACCTGTGTTCCGGAGTTGTTTCCCGTCGACTCGCTCAACCAAAAGCTACCCCGTCTTCACCGGTATGCTCACCTCTTAACCCTCTTCCATATCTGTATATTAGTAGATCTCGAACAACGTGTAACCCTAGACAAAAATAGCGCCAAAGTTGGCAGAAACAGACCAAATTCTGGGATCGCAGAAAACTGCGGTGACCATCCATGTTTCGGAGTTCGTATCTCCCACCACAGAGATCCGAATTCGATGATTCTTTTTGATATGCGTAGACCACTTGATCTAGTTTAATTTATGTTAAATATCCTAGATTATTAACTGCTGTAGATAGAATAAAATTCGTTGGAAAACTCTGCGAACCCACTTTTCTCAGATTTCCAAAAGTTGTGAAACGGAGCGCGCCCCCCCAAACGGGACCGCCCCGCCGTGTACCAAGTGTACCGTAAGGTGCGCGCAGCGTAACCAAATATGTAAAAATTTGCGAAAACTGATTCGGACGCGTGTGCGCGCCGGAATCAGCCCGTATCCGCGGACATACCCCGTGTCATAATTTTTATGAAAGTCGTGCGTATTTTGTGCACGCTTGTCAGATTGTGAAAAAACTTGTGCCACTGGACTCATGGTAATGCGCTGGTCCTGTGACCCAATTTTCACGCAATTCTGAGATACTTGACCAAGTCGCCAATTGGCGGGCCCCACGGTTGACTTTTTGGACAAAATTGTGTTCGGCTCATCGGAACCCACATTTGGATATACCGTTGGATTCATATTGACATTTAGAATTGTTTAACCTATAATTTGCTTTATTTAGAGACTGTTACCCTTGACACACTTTTTGGTGCAAAGTGCACCACATGTGGACCCCGCTTTGATCCAAAATTACCGTTTTGCCCCTGTGTCCAAATTGGACGAAGGGGGAGTACTTTTTAGATATTTTGCTTATTCTGAGAACGTTGGTGATATTTATTTCAGCATCCGAATACGTTCATTCTGAGACCGTAGCTTCAGACTCTTGGTGTTGATATTTGGATATTATATTTTTGCAGCTTTCTTGTCAGGCAAGATACCTTGCGAAATTATTTACAGTATTTTGTATGCTTAGTATATTTCTGCATTTTTATTGCATTTCTATTTAT
The DNA here is from genome assembly GCA_036927795.1 of Iris macrosiphon. Classification (NCBI taxonomy): domain Eukaryota; kingdom Viridiplantae; phylum Streptophyta; class Magnoliopsida; order Asparagales; family Iridaceae; genus Iris; species Iris macrosiphon. Next base: position 29,470,706 of record JAYESA010000006.1, read on the forward strand.
TTATTGCATGTGTAGTTTCTTTCAGTCATTACTATATATTAGATATGTTGACACACACTTGACACTTAGTATCATAGAGGACAATCAGTAGGCGTATGGGCTTTACCACTCTGGTAACTCGTAGTAACTAGCACGCACTATGGTGGTCGTGTCCGATGGTCGCTACCCCCGAGGTATGTCGATTGATGGAGTCCGAGGGTCGCTACCCCCGAGGTATGTCGGCTGATGATGTCCACTGACGAGTGCATGAGTTGTGAGGATTAGATCGAGTAGCCTACCCTTGCCCATACATCGAAAAGTTGTCCTCATTTGCATTCATATAGATTGTCTTGTACAACATACTTATTTATTTTTAAATATTATGCATGTTTACTGTATTCAAATTGGCTTACTTCTATGTATCTTGTTACGTCCCTCTGAGGACCTGGTCCTTCCAGGTGTATCTGTTCTTGAGTATTTGCAGGAGCACAGATTTGGATGGTTACATATATTTCGAGGATGTCTTCTCTTCGAGCCCCGTGGTCATTAGCTGGTATTCTTATATTGTGTTTATTGTGTTGTGTTTTTCTATTCGAGTTGGTAGTGGATTTATTTTCATCCAACTATCATCTTTAGATACTTACATTAAGATCTAGTTTCACAGATACTGGTTATATATTTATATTTGATTTTCGTGGATAAGATTTAGATTATACCCTGCGACTTGTGACATATGTTTATACCACTTATGGATTGATATTCATATTACAGCGTACGTGTAGATTTTGGTTTCCATATATTGGAGTGCCATATCCATGCGGCTGACATACTTACGTGTCCTAGTCCTACGTATTTTTGGGACTGGGGCGTGACATATTTTTGTGGTGGCCCATGCAGGTCTAGAGCATATTGTCTCGGTTACGTTACTGTACCGAACAAGCCTGCACCTAGGACTAGATTATAGGATCTCATCCACATTGACTACAACTCATCATCCTTCCAATCCATTCTATTTGAATAATTGTATCCTGCTTGATTCCTGTACTTCCCTAATAGTTCTTTGAGTATAGCCTTCTGCTAGAATATAGGAACCCCTGTTATTAGGATGATAATTATGGTAGCACACCTATTAAGAATACAACGAGAATATAGACACACCACTAAGTTTAGAATATCTAGTGAACCCTAGAATTCCTTATCTATAGATTGATTTACCATTATCCCTTAATGTATTATGAAGACTTGAGAGTGGTATAGACACTACTAGAGTTAGCCAAAAGTTTTACCATAATGTTTGACCCTAGTATTGAGGAGCCAATAGAAAACCAAATTGAATATTAGGACTGAACCTAACCTTCATAGTTAGATAGTATTGGAGAACTATAAACTTAGATCATTGTCTTATTAGTAGTAGACAGCACCTAGGAGGCCAAAGGAAATGAATATAACATTTTTCTTGAACATACCTCAGACACAGAGATTAGCATAGCATCTTTCCTTAGGAAACCATGACATTATCCAGAGTCTTTCCATTTTAGTTTTATGACTTGTTCCTCTGAACCCTTAGCATTCGCTAATTGCGCGACGACTAAATTTTGTTCTTCTACTCTTCATCTTTCAACTCGTGCCATCTGACACTTCTGATTGTAGGCCAGGTGATTTATTCTGTGTTAAGGACATATAGCCTGCTAGGATTATAGTTGTAATTTTGAAATTTTGAAATTATGTGCTTAGTAGTTAGAACTTGATGGTTTAAGCTATTCTTGAAGATTGAGACCTGGTACTTATTCCTTAGTTTTAAATTGCGTAATATGTACCCCACCTCAATACGAGTTATATTTCCTTTCCCTTGAGGCCAGTAACTGTTCCATTCTTACTATTGACACTTGCACTAAGGCTAAGACTTAGGACGACCATGACCTATATAATGAAAGAGGATACTTTAATAAGTACCAAGACCCCCTTCTCGTAGACCTTAACAAGAGTTTCTACGGTATCCTTAAGGCAATTACAGTATTAGTTTATTGTTATAAGTTGGGTAGTATACCTCATAACCTAGTATCACATAGTCTTTTGCCCTATTATTGAAGTATGATTGAACAACATTAACTGTATGCTAGCTTAAGACGACAGTATTTTTTTAAACTGTAGGACTTAGAGGCTCATACCCCAATTTTGTCGACTATCGACTTAGACAAGGAATTAGCATGACAACTGTAGAGATTATGGAGTCTTATCTTTTGTGAACTTAAATTGTTATGTACCTTCTTTCATCATAATCCAGCGTATTTATGTCTGTTGTACTATCTTGACTTATGCTGCTATTATAGCCTAGTTTTTGCAAGCTTATTCTTTTATCGAGCTTGCTCATGATATATGTATTATTGGGTGCACACAATGATACAATAGCCTAATCAGAATCGGTGTATTAAGGTCTAGCTAATCTTAGTGCGCTTGGTTCGCTCTGCGCATGACTACTTTACGTGGATTGAGATATATGGTAGTAGACGGATATACTTGCCCCTAGACATGTTTGACATATCGTATCGATTACATAACTGTACTGATACGAGCATATAAATAGAAAATTATCAAAAATAGAATTTCAATCCACAACTGTCTGACAACTCTCTTTTTGAATTCTTTAATCTCTTTGAACCTCGTACTTGTATTCTATCACCTTCACCTTGAATTCTTTATTATTGCTCTCCGTCTTTCCCTATTTAGGAAAGATGAAACCTCGTGCTGGTATAAGTTGACACTGATAGTACTAGATATACCCCATAAGGCTAATCGCATGACCTAGTGACTCTCTTTTATAATGGATTAAGGGCATATCATAGATGATATGTTTTGTGTTAAAACTTTGAGGATTGAATAACATGATTAAATAATTTGAGGAATAGTTTTCCTAGATGTATAGTGTTAGGTGATAGATGGATAAATTTTAAGTTCGGTAGATTGTAAAACTCTCACCCAAAATTGGACCTACTTGGCTTAGATAGTGAGACTAAGACTAGATTGAATCCAGTTAGAAATAGAACATGGTATTTTTATTTAATTTTGCAATAATTATATCACTTAGCGCACCTTATCATGCCCCGATAATTGAAGCACTACACTAGCCACTGCCTTCCTATAAATTCTACACCCTTATCCTAGACGTGTCCATTATCCAATTCTCATCTTTGTGCAATTTTCCAATTGTTGGGCGCTCTTATGCAAAAGAGCATTTAGGTGTCCACACCTTTGGACATGACACATGAATAAACCTATTTTTTGCTCATGTAGATTTTTTCATATTTTTTGGGATGTACAACGCGCAACATCGCCCACCCCTTTAAACCTAGCCTTGCATTTTAAACAATGCAAATCTTATACCATCCTTGACTTTCTACCACGGCTTAATTTTAATTTCGAAGACGAAATTTTTATAAGTTGGTAGAATATAAGACCCCTAATCCTAAAAATCGTATAAATCTCTTTTATTATTAATTATTAATTAAATTGTAGTAATTAGTGGCTAGTTAGGAGAAATAGATTTTTATTAATTTTTATTTTAGGTGTTGGTGCACTTAGGGAATTTATGGGACCATCAGGAATTTTTTGGAATTTATTTTATATAGGAGACCCTATGAACAGTTGCTAGCTTAATGGTGTGCACAAATATATTTTTTTATAGTTTTTCTATGTATTTATATATATATGTGCATTTAGGGGATTTATGGAGCAATTATAAATTTTTTCAAATTTATTTCATGTAGGAGACCCTTTGAGCAGTTGCTAGCTTCATAGTGTACCTTAATATAATCTGAAATTTTTCTATGAGTATATATATATATATATATATATATATATATATATATATATATATATATATATATATATATATATATATATATATACATGCATGTATATATGTAAATAAAAAAGGAAAAGATTAAGAAAAGAAAAGAAAATAATAATAATAATATAAAAGCAAACAATCCATTACTTCACCCACCTACCAAACCAATTTAGTAGTCACAGCCGCCCACTTTAGCATTCCATGCAGCAAGCCCCCTTGTGATCCCTTGTTAGCAAACCTAGCCGTCCATTTTACTTAACTACTACCAACAGCATCTCCTTAGCAAACCCGCGATTACAAACCCCCCTTTCTCTCTATTCATATATATATATATATATATATATATATATATATATATTCTATTTATAAAACCCTAATCCTATAATCATCCAGACCCTTCCTCTTTCCATCTAGACCTAGAGAGCGCTGCCACCGCAGCCAGAGAACCCCGCCAGGCCGTCGAAACAAATCCCGACGACCGCGACCCCGCGCACTGCAGATTCCCACAGCGAGGTACCTGTGTTCCAGAGTTGTTTTTTGTCGACTCGTTCAACCAAACGCCACCCCGTCTTTATCGGTATGCTCATCCCTTAACCCTCTTCCATATTTGTGTGTTAGTAGTCCTCGAACAACGCATAACCCTAGGCAAAAATAGCGCCAAAGTTGGCAGAAATAGACCAAATTCTGGGATCCCAGAAAACTGCGGTGACCACCCATGTTTCGGAGTTCGTATCTCCCACCACAGAGATCCGAATTTGATAATTCTTTTTGGTATGCATAGACCACTTGACCTAGTTTAATTTTTGTTGAATAACCCTAGATTATTAACTGCTGTAGACAAAATTAAATTTGTTGAAAAATCCCACGAATCCACTTTTCTCAGATTTCTAAAAGTTGTGAAACGGAGCAGGCCCCGCCAAACGGGACCACCCCGCCGTGTACCAAGTGTACTGAACGGTGCGCGTAGCGTAATCGGACACGTAAAAATTTACGGAAACTTATTCGGACGCCATTGCGCGCCGAAATCAGCCCGTATCCGCGGACACACCCCGTGTCACAACTTTTGCGAAAGTCATGCACATTTTGTCCACGCTCGTCAGATTGCGACGAAACTTATGCCACTGGACTCATGGTAACGTGTTGGTTCTGTGACCCAATTTTCACGTAATTTTGAGATAGTTGACCAAGTCACCAATTGGCGGGCCCCACGGTTGACTTTTTAGACGAAATTGTGTTCGGCTCATCGAAATTCATATTTGGACATACCGTTGGGTTCGTATTGACATCTAGAATTATTTGACCTATAATTTGCCCCATTTAGAGACTGTTACCCTTGGCACACTTTTCGGTGCAAAGTGGACCACATGTGGACCCCGCTTTGACCCAAAATTACCGTTTTGCCCCTGTGTCCAATTGGATGAAAGGGAAGTGCTTTTTAGATATTTTGCTTATTCTGAGAACGTTGGAGATATTTATTTCAGCATCCGGAGACGTTCATTCTGAGGCCGTAGCTTCTGACTCTTGGTGTTGACATCTGGACATTACATTTTTGTAGCTTTCTTGCCAGGCAAGATACCTTGCCAAATTGCTTACAGTATTTTGCATACGTAGTATATTTCTGTATATTTATTACATTTTTATTTATTTATTTATTGCATGTGTAGTTTCTTTCAGTCATTACTATATATTAGATATGTTGACACACACTTGACACTTAGTATCATAGAGCACAATCAGTAGGCGTATGGGCTTTACCACTCTGGTAACCCGTAGTAACTAGTACGCACTATGGTGGTCATGTCCGATTGTCGGTACCTCCGAGGTATGTCAATTGATAGAGCCCGAGGGTCGCTACCCCCGAGGTATGTCGGTTGATGATGTCCACTGACGAGTGCATGAGTTGTGAGGATTAGATCGAGTAGCCTACCCTTGCCCATACGTCAAAAAATTATCCTCATTTGCATTCATATAGATTGTCTTGTACAGCATACTTATTTATTTTTAAATATTATGCATGTTTACTGTATTCAAATTGGCTTGCTTCTATGTATCTTGTTACGTCCCTCTGAGGACCTGGCCCTTCCAGGTGTATCTGTTCTTGAGTATTTGCAGGAGCGCAGATTTGGATGGTTACATATATTTCGAGGATGTCTTCTCTTCGAGTCCAGTGGACGTTAGCTTGTATTCTTATATTGTGTTTATTGTGTTATGTTTTTCCATTCGAGTTGGTAGTGGATTTGTTTCCATCCAACTATCATCTTTAGATACTTACATTGAGATCTAGTTTCATAGATACTGTTATATATTTATATTTGATTTTTGTGGATGAGATTTAGATTATACCCTGTGACTTGTGACATATGTTTATACCACTTGTGGATTGATATTCATATTACAGCGTACATGTAGATTTTGGTTTCCATATATTGGAGTGCCATATCCATGCGGCTGGCATACTTACGTGTCCTAGTCCTACGTATTTTTGAGACTGGGCCTGACAACAAGACCTCAACTGGTGGTCTCCTGATCTGCAGAACAAACACTGTCTCAATATTATCCTGCACGCATCCTACCATATCTCAATTTCTTGCAGAATAGGCAAGGAATAGCTGGCTGAGCTGGCTTTTGAATCTGATGTGCCTGCTGTACTAGCGCTCTAGCTGGTATGGGAAACTGCTACCTCGGTTGATGAAAGTCTCTAATGCTGCTGTTGAAAGTAATGCCGCTTTGTTAGGCCTGCACTACTGCTAGCTCCTGAATGATCCCTCATCCTCTTGATGCCAAGCTCCAAATCATCCTCCGTCTGCTGTGTCTACGCCAGGATCTCTTCAAATGTAGTAGTACGATGTCTGCTAGTATGGGATTTGATCTTCATGTTCAGACCCTTTCTAAACTTTTGAGCCTTTCTTCGGAGATTCTGTCCCTCCATAAAGTGACCAAATCTATAGTACTCCACTGCATACTCATCCACTGTCATGCTACCATGGACGAGGTACTGAAAATGGCTCTCTAGAGAAGTCAAAGCCATATCTGGAAAGAACTTCTCCTTGAAAATCTTCTTAAAAGCTTCCTAAGTAATTCCAGGTGTTGTGATCCCCGGGTCTGTCCTGAACCATGTCAAAGCAATTTCAAACATCATGCTTCCTGCTGCCTCCACCTGTAGGCTCCCTGAAATTTGTGCCAGCCGTAGGTTCCTCTCTATGTCTTCGATCCAGTCATCCGTATACAAAATTCCTTCAATGCCCTTAAAATCCTTGGGCCCCATTCTCTTGAAATCAATGATTGTCCATGGCCTCGGCTGTTGTGGGGCGGGATGAGGTGGTGGCACCTATGCCTGGATTGAGGCAACCCTCTCTACTGCGAGCAGAGCAAGCTGATGGTCATTCTCAATATCCTGCCTCATGACCTTAAACTGACGCTGTTGGACCTCCACCTGGGCCTCTGTGCTTCTATCATCTGCTGATAGACCACAAATACCTACGCCAGGTCAACTGTTGGTGGTGGTGGTAGATCCACTGAAGCTGTTGGCACCATCCTCTTTGAAGCTGTAGGCACCATCCTCTGGACTAGAGGTGGAGCACCCCCGAAAGCTGCTATAGTAACGCCCACCTGGACCAGTGAAGGGGCCCTCTAAGATAGAGCTGATGGAGTAGTGTCTACTGGTACCCTCCTCTGAGGCGACGAAGTGACCGACCTTTTTGACACTGCGCCTGAGTGCTGGGATCGTGTCTTCGGCGGCATCCTGAAGGTACATTGAAACAAATAAATCAATATTGAGAAGGATACAATATCATTAAAGAAGGACAAAATTATTCAAGTAAAGCAAGCATTCAAAATGATATGGATATCAAAATCAATAAGTTGGAAGTATTCCTAGCTGTGATTGAGTATACACTTATTCTATATCCTATATCCTAAAGCAGGCTCATAGCAGTACTTTAAGTCTGAGCACCACTACGAAATTGTACTACTTGCGATCTCTTGGACCTGCATGGGCCACCACTAAAAATGTGTCATGACCTGTACCGGGAATAGGGGTACGAGTACGTAAACAAAGCCTAGCCTACATCGTATTATCGGTGGTAGAACGTTATTTGGGTCCACAATACTATCTAATTATCTCATAAAATATATATATGGTACCTGTCATGCCATCTCAACTCCAAATAGAGGAACAAGTATAAGAACATAATAAGATATCAATACTCAATCACAATATCAAACTAAGAAAGATAGAGTACGATATGTAATAGAAAGATAAAATAAGAATAAAAAACATCCACAAGTCCACACTATGAGTCTAGGCACAAACAACTTCCAAAATAATAATATACATACCATGAGTCTAAAATAAGACTAATAAAATATCTAACATATAAGTCTAAGCCTCCTCGGTCACTAGCACAAGGTTCTCCTGCTCTAGGAGAGTATCCTCTAATGTCTCGTCGTCCTGCAGCCCGTAGTAAGTGGGATACTACTCTTCAAGCCAATCATCTGAAAAATATATCCAATCAGGATTGGAGCAAAGTACAAAACTCTGAAAGTAGTTTCAAATACATGGTGGAGCATATATGACAAGTAATAGAAAAGAATACAAGATAACTAGCAACTAGAAAATGAAAATGAACTATAATAAATAGATAATATACTGAAAAGGAAAGAACAAGCAATATGCAATAACTGTAAGTAATATAAATAGATAAAACTAGCTAATGTGCTTTAGAGTACAAGTTTGTTATGTGATCGCGTTAGATTGACACGAATATAATATGGTAACTCGATTACATGTGTGATATATAATCGATATGTACATGAATACACTGGGCTTGATCACATAACTGACTTCTATTCCCCCATCCCCAACCAATACTAATGGATCCAATCATGACATATTATGAACACGAATATAACCACACTGAACACGAGCAATGTATGAACATGAAGTACATGATAATCAATACCCAATACACACGATAAAATATATGTGAAGGAGTACCTGCCGAACACGGTAGAGGATAACATCCTGTCACCCCCACATTTCTAGATGAGGGTAATTTAGTCTTTTTGCCTATATTTTATTTTAGTGATTAATATTTATTTATTATGCTAATAATTAGATTTGATGCTTGTGCTATTTATTTATTAGTTAGTGGGCTAGACTATTATTTAGACTTGAGACTAGTGAACCCAATTGGAATTATCATGAGAATAATGGAGCCAACATTGGACTTGGACCTGTGATGACCCATTCCGTTCAAGCGGACAACCGATTCAAATGATGCAAGTGCAACGAACCGACCCACTTTGCTCAGCGAGAATACTCGTTTGAGGTAAAGGTATTTATCGACTTGGCCCGTCAGGAGTTCAGACTTAGACTTTCAGAGTATCGTTCGACCGAGGCAAATCATTGCTAAGATGGGTGGCTATAATAAACTTGTCTTTGCTAAGCCAGCACACTTAAAAATGGACGATACATGGTAGTCGCTAGGTGAATTACCACCTGCATGCTAATAAAGAATATAGCGCACCTAGCTAAGGGAATAATCCCAACTTATATTGCTTATACTAGAACATAGAAATAAAACTTTGCTTATAATTGTACCTCGCATGCTACCCTTGTCTTGTGCAACTAGACCCTGCTATGCCTTGAGTATAACGATATATATATATGCTCTTTGTAGTGTACTGTCCACTTGTTTAAACTGCACGTCCCTAGATTATGTCGCTTGGTATGTCCCTGTACTGTTTTACTCCTCGCTTTACCCTTAGACCCGTGCCAAACGTAAATACTTATATTTTTATATGAATGCAATGCTTGCCTGCTTATTTGTTAACTTGTACTCATTTCCTCGATTCAATACTTGTCACATAACTCATGCCATAATCAAGTAAACACTATCTTGCCTTGCATTCATCCAACCCACCGGAAGACTATCTAATAGTTATTTCCTTGCAAGTATGAACCTGAAAGCATCCGGGACCGTTAGGTCGCTATGGCATCTCCAAACCAGGGGATTACACCATGCCAAGTTTAACTCTGAACAAGAAGCATATAAATATCACAGCTCATGGAGCATACTCATTCTGAACTAATCAAGAATTTACATGTCATATCAAGAATCCTGTGAACCTCAGACCCAAGACTTGTATATCACAGACAACTTGTGTACAAGGGGATTACAGTATCCCATTCCGCGGACGATCTTGGGACACTAGGATCGATCCGGTCTAGGTGGACTCTATGTTATCCTCTTTCTTGTTTATCAGATGGCTTATAATGCCTATGTTATTTTATATTGTGCCCCATTGCATTTGAAGAGGTAGTCTCTATCTGTTCGATGGAATGGCCTACGATGCCCATTTTAATGCGTTGCTCCCATTCCTCTAGTGAGATATCGTCCATTATGGCTATGCCAGTGACCCTCTATATAGATAAGACATACTTACTTAGCGATAATCCGCGTGTGAGTCATTATATCGCATCCAATAATCTGAACACTTGAACATCCTCTGCAATACTTCTGGATAACCTGTATACTCGTGCACCCGAAACATAATCTCGTTCACTACAGTTATGTTTGCTTATTCAATTGCCCCTGGATTTTATTATAAATAGTTGTGCTTAATTTTAACTTGGTTTGCCTTGGACATGGAATGACGGATGGTAAGTTGGTAAGTCTCATCGTGTTCCCTTGTATATTACACGATGCACTTTTACATGAGTTAGGCTTTTTATAAATGCCATAAAATTGATCATAAGGCAAGACTAGAAAGATACCTTAATAGATGGTGCACAGAACCTATATAACGTGTTTGTATTTGTCGAGCGGACGAGAAGATAACCCACCAGATTGCTTACAAGATACGGAAGAATCTCGTTCGGTATGGATGCCTCGTTCATACGTGCTAAGGCATGGAGTTCACTCTGGAGCCTTGGAACATTGTGCCCAGAACTGAAGTACATATATATGACATAATATTGGAACATCGCCTATGTATCATTCCATAAATGTAGCCACTTGGCATGCCTTTTACTGTTTAAGAGAGAGAGAGGCTTGAGCGACTTGTAATCTCGGCCAAGCACCGCTTGTACTACTTGTTTAATATCAATAAAGAGATTATTTTATTTCTATACTTATGCTATTTAATACTTTCGCTATTAGTGACTCTGTGAACTTGTTGCTAATCACCTATGCGTTTCTTATTTTGCTGCACTCGAATAATATATGCTACTGTAACGCCCCGCTCCGCGTCGGCGTTATGTATCAAGGTGAGTGGGCAGAACTTCGTTCTCTGATTCTTGCACGCCTCATTTGATTCTACAGAATTGGGTCATGAAGTATGTAACGCCCCGCTCCGCGCCGGCGTTATGTATCAAGGTGAGTGGTCAGAACTTCGTTCTCTGATTCTTGCACGCCTTAATAATAACCTGAGTTTTTGCTTGCAATATTTTCTTAAGAGAATGATAGAACCTGCCTTGCATGTTAATGAACAAACTCACCTAGCTTGTCTTTGAATCAATACCTGCTTAACGAGAATCCTGAATCGCCTGCTTAGAGTGCATGAACAAGTTCACTATCGTCTATGCTTCGAGAGAACCATACTGTGCCTGGACGTGTTCAAGTGATAAGTCGGATTGCCCCGCAACAACGAGTGTATTAAGATGGTCCTTCTTATCTGCATACTAGAGTTTATTTGATAGTGTTCCATGCATTCGCACGCGGTCGGACAATAACTTTTGGTGGAGAGCTGAACTGCATGCGTCATCCACCATGGGTCACAGCTGCCATTAGCATCAGAGAAATTAGTCATTGGTATGCTGTTCCACCAGCTGCCGATCCTGAGATACTCGGGGACTGTCCTGCATATAGCTAAGTCATTGTGTTGGCTTGGATAGTGACTGCCCCTAAGAATGTGCATTGTGTGTCTAGCTATGCATCAGACCCTCGAGTCGCACGAGACACGCTGCGCACACCCTGAAACATGAACGATTGCTTGCTTGCATATTCAATATGAAACTCTGTTTCCAAACATGTTTCCAAACAAGTAAATCGACTCTGCTAGAACTGCATGAAACGAACCTAGGTAAAACTAGAAAGATCATTAGTAATGTAATATTTTATAACATGATTACTTAGTGCCTGTTTGAGTGAATGCTTATTTCTGTTCAGTTGATTTATCTCACCAGTACACCAACAGTTTACTTGCTTGCAGGTACTGGATCGTCCGAGGGAGCGATAGGCGTGCCACAGTCCCGAAGACCCGAAATCCTGGTTTCGATTATTGCTCCGAGAATGCTATCGTATAAGGGGGCATAATGTATGGAACGAACGTGTGCCTTTGCTAAAGGAAACCCATGTTGCCTCGATTGTCCCGAACACTCAGTTGGCTAATGCATTGCATTGCAACAAGTCCCTTTCCGCTGCTTACTCGATTGATGCGATGATAGCCAACTATCAACTTAAATGATTGGCCTTGCACGGGCGCAACCCCAGGCCCGTGCGGTATCACGTCCCCCGAAAGCTCGAACGGGCCATTCGCTTGGCTCCCTTCCTCCCTCGCACCCGCAGGACGGGCGCGGTGATTCGCGTCCTGCGGGCCGAGGTACGGTGATTCGTGCCCGGTTCGTTAAGCCCGGCCGCACGGGGCGGGGCAGGGCAGAGCGGCGGCCCGGGCGGGTCCGGGGCGTGACAGAATGGTATCAGAGCGGAATCGATTCTCTGGCCCAAACCGTTGCTTTGACTCTGAGATATTATCGATATGGTTTTGCAAAGAGCGTTCCATACAATAAGTCCATAGATATTCTCAAAGTGCAAAATGTTTCCTGAACTTGAATTGCTTGATTGTTTCGATTGAGTGCGACGAGGGACGACACTATCGCTGCTCAGAATATCGAGAAGTTTATCCTTGAAGTTTCGAGGACGAAACTTTTTGTTGGTTGGTAAGTATGTAACACCCCGCTCCGCGTCGGCGTTATGTATCAAGGTGAGTGGGCAAAACTTCGTTCTCTGATTCTTGCACGCCTCATTTGATTCTACGGAATTGGGTCATGACAGCTACTCTGTGGCTTAGACCTCTTACCGCCTGTTTGGATCATGGCCTTGCATGGGCGTGGCTTACGCTCATGTGGCATCATACCCAGATGGGTCAAGCGATCATCCCGTAGGAGAGCTGGCATGATAATTCGTGCCTAGCAGGGATGACCGATTACCTGTAAGAGATCGGAGGGTGATATATTGGTATCAGAGCATGGCTTTACGCTGTTGGACTTAGTTTAATTTTCTCAGTTTTAAAAGCTCGTTCGTGGGTTATGTGCATACACTCTCTCGTTGACCCGATGAGATGTTCCAAACAATGAGTCTAAATACTTTCAAAAAAGTGCATGTAAATGATGTGATTACTTGTACGAAATTGTGATGTGAAGGCCTTTGTGCCGACCTGTGTTAGTCTTCATGAAAATAGACTCGTGCTAGAATTATAATTATGTGCAAACCCAAATACCTATATATAATTACCCAGCTGGTTAGTGTACAAAATAGAATATCGTTCAAACGATTAGCTATACACACAGCCTTTCGGCTAAGTTGTGTAGAGTATCGCACACCAAGACCCTTTTGGTGCAAGCTAGTTGCAAAAAAAATTGGAATATCATTCAGAATAAGATAAGTCAGACTTAGAATGTCAACCGATAGCAACATTATCAGATTATCGCTTAGGCGAACATAGATAATCGTGCTTGGATTTTGGAAAATAGTTTGAACGGTATTTCGTATCGGAAGATACAAATCGAATATTGTTTACTTAGATGACTATCAATAGGATATATACGAGACTAAGATTTATCAGGCGATAGGTAAGTATCGTGTATAAATTCTAAGAAGACTTGGTGAATATGCTAGCAATTGATGCAAATACGATTGAGGATTTGATTGGGTGACTCGATTCTGAGTGGTGTATGGTTCATTTAGAAATGTCCAAACGGATTCATAGGTATCTTGCAAAAGTTGGATTGAACGATTGGAGAAAATCTTGAACAAGTGATAAGGCTTATATCGAATAGAGATTCATGGAAATGGAAATCGAGATCTTGGTTAAGAAAACTTGTTAAAAACTTAGAGTATTGTGCGAGAGATTTTGGATTGAAATAAACGGATTGAAGCTTGAATAAAATATTTTGCTCGAATATAAATTAGCCCGAGAATGAATATTGTGTTTCGATGAAAGAGGTAAGCGATAACGGATTTGACTTGGAGTTTAGAAGAACGATCCTGAAATCTAGTTCGAAAAGTTAACCTTTGAAATCAGTCCCAATGGGAACGATTATTCTGCGGAAGCGCCGACGTGGTGATTCATGTACGGCGGGGATGATCGAACTCACAAAAATATGTTCGGTGATTATTCCAAACAAACTCGATGAATGGAATGTATCAAAAGTGGATAGAATTAGGCTTGAATATTTGAAACTTTGTTTCTTGAGGAATGCTAGAAGTAGACTATGGATTTATCGAACGGTAACATTGAAGTTGGATGATTTTGCTAGATGAATTATAGTCACTGCATGAATGGACATGACTTGATAGATTTTATATATAACTTGGATGGAGTAAAGTGAAATAATAAGATGTCTCGATCATTTTGAAGATAACCATATTGTTCGACATTCTTGTCTTGTGTGAGCGTAACTCTATACTCGTACATGCGTCACACCCAGATTAGGACAATTATCTAGTAAGAGCGTTGGCGTGGTAATCTCACATCCAACGAGGGTGATCGAACTTGCGGAAGACCAGAGCGTAACAACTGATGGATCGTCTTGACTTTTGGTTCGACACGATAAGATGAATTTGGGAATACAAGTAAATCAGAAGTGTTTCAGGGATAAGTTAGCCTAGGACCTGAAGTAAATCACGCTTGATGGTTTCGTGAACGGATAAATAAATCTTGTTGGACAAATTTGAGTTATAAACAAAGGTTTAGAACTGAATCTTGGCTTGGTAGTCTAGCCTTAGAATAAATATATGGATACTATCAAGCATGTCTTGAGAAGATAGACTATACGAATTGCTAGGCTTATCCTACGTCTTGGATATATCATGGATTTGACTAAACAAACTCGAACCCTATGCGAACGAACGCATTAAGCAAGTAGGATAATCTGTGCTCGATGTTTAAAAACCTGAGTAAAATAAGCTTGGGTAGAATATTTTGTGCAAACGAACAATGGTTTGACCTTAGCAATTGGAGCAAGAATCGTGCGATGAATTTGCACGATGAATTGTGTTCTTGAACTTGTACCTATGACCTTGTGAACTGACCTAATAATTAGGCAGATGACCCTGTGTCGAGTGAAAGAACTTGTGTGACCGACTTTAGCATATTGCTTGAACAAAGCCATAGAACCGGGGCAACAAGACTTAGTGTTAGACTTGGAATGGTAAGTGTGTGCTATGTTTAACCCGAATCAGATGGACGCTAGTGGATAGATCGAATAAATCGTGCTTAACGCTAGTGCAATATACTTGAATTGAGATGGAATAGAAATAACTTAGAATTTGATTGACCCTGTCGGAAGTATCCTTGTGATTTATAGACGAGAACCCTTGAGATTGTCACAAGTAGGTCGTCCGATTTTACTTTCACTAAGTTTGGTTGAATGCATATATTTGAGGGATGCTTTGAACGTGTGTACGATCCAAGACCCAGTGATATATGGAACTCGAGTGCAAAAGACTTTGCTATCACTAAGTTAGTTGACATGCATATATTTGAAGGATGCTTTGAATATGTGCATGTTCCAGACTCGCGATATGCTAATCTCGAATGTTAGTGCAAGTAAATATCTGCATGGACAAGTATAACGACTTATATAAGTTTGTCTCAGCCTTAGATCATCATTCAAGATGGATTATAACTGACCCCGCGTTAAGTGATATATGTTCCGCGCTAAGGCACTATAGAGACCGAGTCAGAACTTGGATTGAATGATAGAGTCATTCAATAAGACAAACCCAACATACATGCAAAATGGTATAAGAAACCAGAAGGACATTGTGTTCGAACGAATTTAGTGGTACCGATTTCTATACTTGGGACAGATTCGATAGTGCGCTCAGAAAGTCTCGAGGACGAGAATTTTTCTTAGTGGTGTATAATGTGACGACCCATTCTATTCAAGCGGACAATCGATTCAAACTGCGCAAGTGCAATGAATCGACCCACTTTGCTCAGCGAGAATACTCGTTTGAGGCAAAGGTATTTTCCGACTTGGCCCTTTAGGAGTTCAGACTTAGACTTTCAAAGGCTCGCTCGGAGTATCGCTCGACCGAGACGAATCATCGCTAAGGTGGATGGCTACGATGAACTTGTCTTTGCTTAGCCAACACACTTAAAATATGGATGATACATGCTAGTCGCTAGGTGAATCATCCCCTGTATGTTAATAAAGAATACAACACACCTAGCTAACGGAATAATCCTAACTTATATTGCTTCTTCTAGAACATAGAAATAAAACTTTGCTTATAATTGGAGCTTCGCATGCTACCCTTGCCTTGTACAACTAGATCCCGCTATACCTCAAGTAGAACGATATATATATGCTCTTCGTAGTGCACTATCCACTTGTTTATACTGCATATCCCCAGATCATGTCGCTGGGTATGTCCCTGTACGGTTTCACTCCTCGCTTTACCCTTAGACCCGTGCCAAATGTAAATACTTATATTTTTATACGAATGCAATGCTTGCCTACTTATATGTTAAATTGTACTCGTTGCCTCGATTCAATGCTTGTCACATAACTTATGCCACAATCAAGTAAACACTATCTTGCCTTGTATTCATCCAACCCACCGAAAGACTATCTAATAGTCATTTTCGTGCAAGTATGAACCTGAAAGTATCCGGGACTGTTAGGTCGCCAAGGCATCTCCGAACCAGGGGATTGCACCATGTCAAGTTTAACTCTGAACAAGAAGCATGTAAATATTACAGCTCGTGGAGCATACTCGTTCTGACTAATCAAGAATTTATATGTCATGTCAAGAATCATGTGAGCCTGAGACTCAAGACTTGCATGTCATGGACAACTTGTGTACAAGGGGGATTACAATATCCTATTTTACGGACGGTCTCGGGAAACTGGGACCGATTCGGTCAAGACGGACTCCATGTTGTCCTTTTCCTTGTTTATGGTATGGCACACAATGCCCATATTATTTTATGTTGTGCCCTATTCCCTTTGAAGAGGCAGTCTCTATCTGTTTGGCAGAATAACCTGTGATGCCCCATTTTAATGCGTTGCTCCCATTTCGCTAGTAAGACATCGTATATTATGGCTATGCTAGTGACTCTTCATATAAATAAGACATTCTTGCTTAGCGGCAATCCGCGTGCGAGTCAATAAATCGCATCCAATAATCTGAACACTTGAACATCCTCTGCAACACTTCTGGATAACCAGTATACTTGTGCACCCAAAACATAATCTTGTTCACTATAATTCTGTTTGCTTATTCGATTGCCCTAGATTTTATTATAAATGCTTGTGCTTGATTTTAACTTGGTTTAACTTGGACATGGAAGGATGGATGGTAAGTTGGTAAGTCTCGTCGTATTTCCTTGTATATCATACGACATACTACCACACGAGTTAAACTTTTCATAAATGCTATAAAACTGATCCTAAGGAAATACTAGAAAGATAACTTAATAGATGGTGCACAAAAACTATATAACATGTTTGGATTTATCGAGCGGGCGAGAAGCCTCTCCACCAGTGCATTCATGTATTGATAACCCATCAGATTGCTTACAAGGTATGAGAGAATCTTATTTGGTACGGATGCCTCCTTCGTGCGTGCTAAGGCATAGATTTCACTCTAGAGCCTTGGAAAGTTGCGCCCAGAACTGAAGCACACATACAAGACATAATGTTGGAATTTCGCCTATGTATTATTCCATAAATATTGCCACTTGGCACGCCTTTTGCTGTTTCAGAGAGAGAGAGCTTGAGCAACTTTTAATCTCGGCCTAGCGCTGCCTGTAATACTTGTTCAATATCAATAAAGAGCTCATTTTATTTCTATACTTGTGTTATTTAATGCTTTTTCTATTGACGACTCTGTGAACTTGTTACCAGTCGCCTGTGCGTTTCATATTCTGCTATACTTGGACAATCTGTGTGACTCTGTAGCTTAGACCTCTTACCGCCTGTTCGAATCATGGCCTAGCACAAGCGCGACTTACGCTCATGCGACATCACTTCCAGATGGGTTAAGCGATCGTCCCGTGGGAGCGCTGTCATAGTGATTCCCGCCTAGCGGGGACGACTGATTACCTGCGGGAAACAATTTTAACCAATTTATTCTTGCTACCTTTATTCAATTTGAATATTACTTTCTTTGAATATTACTGTCCTTCTTTGATGATATTGTACCTAGCACAATATTGATTCATTTATTTTTAATCTATCTTCAGGATGCCGCCAAAGACCAGATCCCAGTACTCTAGCATAGCATTTGCTAGGAAAATGACTTCTTTATTTTTGGTGCGAGTAGCAACAGCTACTGCTCCATCAACTTCAGTTTAGAGGATCGCCTCATCGGTCCAAGTGGGGGCTTCAGCAGCAGCTTTTGGGGGTCTCCACCTCCAGTTCAGAGGACAGTGCTGGCCGTTTCAAGAGAGTTTCCACCAACCACAGTTGATCTGGCACTGGTATTTATGCTCTTTCAGTAGATGATGGAGGCACAACGGGCCTACACAGAGGCCCAACGGTGCCAGTTTGAGGTCAAGAGGCAGGGCATTGAGAATGCCCACCAACTTGTACTCGCCATAGTCGAGAGAGCTGCTTGGTCCAGCCATAGGTAGCTCTACCTCCGCAGGCCCCTTAGCAGCCGAGGCTGGGGACCATCATTGATTTCAAAAGGATGGGACCCAAGGACTTTAAGGGCACTGAGAGAATTTTGTATACGAATGATTTGATCGAGGATATTGAGTGGAACCTGCGGTTGGAGAAGATTTTAGAGAGCCTACAGGTGGAGGCATCAGGGAGCATGATATTTGATATTGCTATGACATGGTTCAGGACAGACCCGAGGATCACAACACTAGGACTGACTTGGGAGGCTTTTAAGGAGCTTTTCAAGGCAAAGTTTTTTTAGATGTGGCTCTGACATCTTCAGAGAGCCCGTTTCAGTACCTCGTCCAGGGAGGAATGAAAGTGGATGAGTATGCATCGGAGTACTGCAGATTGGGTCACTTCGTAGAGGTACATAATCCCCAAGAAAAGGCCAGAAAGTTCAGAAAAGGTCTGAACAGGGAGATTAAAACTCATACTAGTGGACACCGTACTGCTACCTTTGAGGAGATCCTGGAACAGGCATAACAGACGGAGGATGATTTGGAGCTTGGCTCCAATAGGCCTTGGAACATGGGAGGAGCTAGCAGCAGTGCGGGTCCAGCTAATGACCCCATATCCAGCAGCATTAACAGATTCAGGAACCGATTCATTCTCCAGTTCGAGCCCCAATACAGCAGCAGCCTCAGAAGCAAACTCAACGGACCCACACATATGCTTTCTGCAGGAATTCGGGGCATACTTACGAGATCTGCAGGAAAAGACGCGGAGTATATTTGAGTTGTGGATTTGTTGGACATAGAGTGAAGGATTTTCCCCAAGCCCGTTCAGTTACGGGTGCAACACCAGATCAAAGAGGGAGAGTTAGGCCACTTGTGGAACCGCAGATTGCTCAGCATCCGCAGATGGAGCCACCCCGGCAGGGCGGTACATTTGCGATGACGGTTGTGGAGGCCGACGCTTCAGGTGATGGGTTAGCAAGTTTTGTTCTTCCCTTTCGTCCTTTTTTACCCATTGATTTGATTGATTCCTTAGTAACTTATAGGTTGATTATGCTATTTAGTTAGTATAATTAGTAGTATACTCCTATTAGAGACTACAATAACATGACAGTTGGAGAATAACGCCATGTATGACGACCATAATTAGTGATATCTTTAATTTTCATGCTTGTATAATATAGATTGTACTGTGGATTTGACCTAGAGTGGGGGGTACGATCATCTTTAAATTTTGAGGACAAAATTTTTCTTAGGAGGGAAGGATTGTCACCTCCATATTTCTAGATGAGGTTATTTTAGTCTTTTTGCCTATATTTTATTTTAGTGATTAATATTTATTTATTGTCCTAATAATTAATCTCGTGTTTGTGCTATTTATTTATTAGTTACTGGACTAGCCTATTATTTAGACTTGACACTAATGAACCAAATTGGAATTGTTATGACAATAATGTAGCCAACATTGGACTTAGACCCATTAGACTCATCACTTTTATTTAATTAGGAGATTAGAATTAGTGTTCATTAGAATTAGAAGCATCCTAATATGACCCTCCCTAAGTAAATACCTCATGACCAATTAGTGGGGGGTAGATTAGACTTTTTTTGTTGCTCGGAGGAGAAGAATTGGGCCGATCACTATATAGGGGGAGAATTTCTCTCTCCAACTCATTTCTTTTATTCATTCTAGATCCCCAATTTAGTTCTTCCCCAATTCACTTTATCCCTCCACCAAATTCAACTTAATTTCTCTTTTTTCCTTTTTCTATCAATTGAAAAGCATTAGAGCTTAGATTTGCGAGGAGCACTTGAAGATGGAGGAATTGGCAAGGAGAATCGTGTCCTAATTGTGTCCATAGAGCAATTCATTGAAAATCTATCTTCCAATAGGTAAATTCTAAATCCATCCCTTATTTTAGACTCTAATTCTTGTATTTAACAATTAGGAATTGTTCCTTGGATTAAGGCTACCCATAGGATCAAGAACAAGATTCATATGACTTGTATTATGAAAGTTACATAGTAATTTATGTCCAATTAGGAGAAATTTTGAGATTGACACATCAAGTGTGTGTCATGAGCTAATTAGATCTAATTAGACTTAGATTGATGCAATATGACTAGATACGTGTCCAAAATTGGATACGAGTATGCTGTATCATGATCCGACATGATATGGGTTGGTATTTTGGGTGTGGAAGCTTAATTACTATTAATTATTTTATGATGCATTGTATTTAGCTATTAATTATATGAGTATGTTATAATTATATGTGTATTGTTTCTTTTATGATTAATAAGAGAGTATCATGATATTAGTGGAGTAATTATGGTGAAGTTTAGAGTATCTTGAGTGTTACACCAAAAGTGTTTGTTATATTGCCACTAATATATATACATGTATGTAGACCTATGCATATACTTGTGTTTATAGGCTATGTTTGGGGATTTGCATCACTGAGTTATATCAGTCCTAGGAAGGAAATATGGAATACCAACTGTGGTTTAATTGTATATTGGTATATGTGAGATGATCTGTGACTGTATGTGTGTCTGGGTTGAAGAGGGGGAGGATGTAGAGAAGTGTGTACAATACTGAAGTTGTATCAGTGTGCAACACTGATGAGGGATCAATATGAATATACTGATAGTGTGTACATACACTGATGTGGGTGAGTATCAGTTGGAGCCAGGGAAACTAAGATCAATGACTGTGTGTATGCTTTTGTGCATACCTATGTGTGGCTTGTGGCAGCAAGGTGAGAGGGTGTTAGTGCACAACAAGTAGGATGAGGTATGGTACTCGAGTATCAGTATGTGAGAAGTGAAGGGTTGGGCTAATGTGAGTGTTGATGTGATGAGTATCACAATTGGAGTTTCGGTGAAGGGGGGAAATAGTTGGTTTCAGTTTCAGTTGGACTCACACACTAAGATTATGTGCCCAGTTGACAATGGGTTCGGTGATACTTGGTTTGTATCAGTTGTGCCTATGTGGTGTGGTTCATTAGTGTATGTATGAGTGTAAGCATGTGTTATGTGTGTGAGACTGTGCACAAGTATTCAGGTTGTGATCAGTTAATAGGTTAGTGTATGTGTGCAGGCACTGGTGAAGTAAGGTATGAAGGATGGAGGTGTGTTGCGTTGAAAGGGGGTAAAGACCATAGTATTGGCGCATGGTTAGCTCAGTAGCAAGGAGCCATTCCACAGTAGTGTACACTTAGACATTGCATCAGTGTGGATTTTGTGCCCCTATAAGTCAGTTATGAGACAATGCAAGAAGGAGAAATAGCTAACAGTAGCTCGGGCACACATGTATCAACCTGTGTGTCAAGTGCCAAAGAGCACTGTAAGTTGCAATGGAGATTGAATAGGTGTACTACTGTGGTATGGGGTGGTGAAGGAGGGATTAGGTAGATTTGGGAAAACTTATTACTTGAAGTAGGAGTGTATTAGTCTTATAAAAGACTGATACTAGTAGAGAATAGAGTATAGCTTGGGCAATTGGAGGGGACTCTTAATTGGTGTACAGGTAACGATAATTGTGGGGTATCAGTTGGGTCTTATATCAAAGTATTGTATGTTATAACAATTAGGTAATAGATATTATGTATCAGTTTTGACATAAAAATGTATTAGTTACATAGTGTTGGTAATTAGCTTTGTTACTAAGGTATTGAGATAGAGTTGGATTTGGGTAAGTATTAAGTAGATGCTAAGGTGTTACCTAGTAATTGAGGTAATTAGTTTATCGATAATATATATATATATATATATATATATATATATTGTAGTTGATACTTAATGGTATAGCTAGTATAACTAATACCTAAGACATGGACTAATTACCTTAGTATGGACCTAAAAACTTGTGTATGTCCTAGTTGACTAGTATGACTTAGAAATGGCCAATAAATCATATCAAAGTGTATTTTATCATATTTATCACTTTATTATACCAAATTGATATGTCATTCATATATAGGTCTGGGTGACACCAGTTTGGACACCGAGTCACATCATTTGCTCCGGATCATATGCTAGTACATTCTCTGATAGTTTTTATTAGTTGATGATTACTATAATACAAGTATTTAGTAATATTTTACCTGATTCTCGACACAATGGTTACACATGCTACTTGTATGGATTTTAATTTTGATATATCTATTGTTTTC
Organism: Iris macrosiphon; assembly: GCA_036927795.1. NCBI lineage: Eukaryota > Viridiplantae > Streptophyta > Magnoliopsida > Asparagales > Iridaceae > Iris > Iris macrosiphon. Next base: position 29,493,566 of record JAYESA010000006.1, read on the forward strand.
ACATTCATTATACACCCCGATCACCCTGCTCATATATTGATTCCATCTTGTATTTCTTGTATCGTGATATGAATTGATTGTTCTTATATTATTGTGGATAGCCAATCCTAAGGGATTGTGTCGTACTATTATTTATTGTAGATAGCCAATCTATTGGGTTGAGCCGTACTATTACATTATTGTAGATAGCCAATCATATAAGATTGAGCCGTATTGTTGCATTATTGTGGATAGCCAATCCTAAGGGATTGAGTTGTACTACCGTGTTTGCTTTATTGTGGATAGCTAGACCTAAGGGACTGAGTCATACTATCGTGATCATGTTATTGTGATCATTATTTATTGATTATTGACTATTGGTTAAATACATATTGGAAATTTATAGCAAAATACTTAGTATAGTATCCATTATTCTCTTATTCCATCTCCTAGTGTATTGATATTGCCTTATTACATATTAGAAATTTATTGTAAAATACTTAGTATAGTATCCGTTATTCTCTTATTCCATCTCCTGGTGTATTGATATTGCCCTATTGCTCTAGATTACCTGTCTCTCTTGTTCTGATATATTATGATATCTGACTATTCCCTTCTCGTCTTGTATTACATTAACTATCACAGTTTATAGTCATTATCAATTAACTTGGAACTGCTATTGGGTTGTACTCGCTCCTTCCTGACTGAATTTTTTTTTCAGATGCTTGGTTAGAAGAGATGTGTCCCACCTATTACGGGCCACATGATGGCGAGGTAGTTGAGCCAGCACCATAGAGCCTTTTGAGATAGTACCACCAATTGGAGAGACTTAGCTAGTTCATTTATGATATTATATATGTTCCTAGTTAAAGACATTGGCATGTACTATTAATTGAGACTATTGTATTATGATTAGATTCTGGACTTGGACTTGAGTTGTATTGTGACTTCGTGATTTTTTTTGTTATTTTATATCATGTCATTATCTCCCTTTAGTTTTTATTGTGTTTGGGTATTAATTTTTATTTATCATATATCATATTGTCCTCCAATTGGAGTTGAGATGGCATGACAGGTACCTCATATATATATTGTGTGAGATGGTTAGATAGTATTGTTGACCAAGAAAATATTCTACTACCGCCGATGCTGTAGCGTGGGATGGACGTACCAACGTACTCGTGTCCCTACACTGGGTGTGGGTCATGACACATCCCATGATATGATCAACTTAATACCAGTCCGTATAGCCACTGTGTCAGAATCAAGTAAACAGTTTTTGAACATATGATATATACACTATCATGACTAAAAATTAACAGAGAGATGTACTCGCCTCTAGTCCTGAGAAAATGTGTCTCTCGATGCCCAAGATGGTGTCATACAATCATATATATGAGATATCATGTCAATTGGTATAATGAATAAGAATTGAGTTAAAGAATGCACTAATGCTTTCTTGGTCAATTTCTAGCTAAACTAGGTCTAACTAGGTCAAACTAGGTCACTACTAGCTAACACTAGCGATATTAGTTAATAACAATAATAACTATATCATAATATACTCTACATATATGTATACACTATCTTACCTATATACACTACTAGGTAATAGGCTAAGTAATATATAGCTAATTAACTGTGTTACATGCTAACTAATACAACTAATGACTGATACTAAAATCTAACTAATACTAACCATTCTCAGTTATATACTAACGGGCACTTATGTATAACTAACTAATTGATAACATATATATTAACTTACCTGATACAACAACTGGTATCATATCCTAACTTGCAACTGATACCTAACACTCACCTATACTTGCACATCACGATACCCTCACTGATACAAGAACCTAATTTTGGTTCAGTTACTTCCACACATTGATCAACTTGCTACTGTGTTCACCCACCCTGATATCTCACACTCTACTGGTCATTCAGTATCTTGGATAACACATACTAATACTTAATCCCATACTGATACTCCTTTCAGACAACTTTAAACCTTACCATTTTTTACAGCTGTAGGCCCGAGCCTTACTTGCTGTGTACTGATGTGCACAACACAAGCCAAGTTTTCTTCCTCATTGAATTAGTTAACATCAGCTTCTAACACACAACAAATAACAATTATATCACTACAAAACACAACCACCACTGTCACTTCACCTCATAAAGCCACAACCACACCCCCACACACACACATAGTCCCCTCTTTTACTGCATACACACACATTGATTCCACAACAACTGGAACACCCACACTGATCTAAGTGTATACTGCACAGTGAGTACACAACACTAAAATCACATAAAAATAAAATACACACACTCAATCCTATAGCAATTGAACACTCCTCACACAAACCTTTGAACACATATATATACACAGTTACACTAGCATAATACATAAGCCACTCGATCACAGTCACATTACTCATATATGCCTATCAGATGTCACACCTGGCACTGATACACCCTCCGACATCATTATACACACAAAATAGGACATACCCCATTGGAAGCCCAAATCCCAGTTCCTCCACAATAATCATTTATAGAAGCTAAATACATTAAAATACAACTAAAGTAACTTGCTACAATAAGAATTGAGTAATACACAAAATACCAAAAATGAGCTCCGTATCATACGGTATCATGATACAGCCTACTCGTGTCCAATTGTGGACACGTAGCTCATCACCCAACCCGATCTAAGTCTAATTAGACTAAATTAGTGTTATGACATACTCTTGATGTGTCAATCTCATAATTTTCCTAAAATAGACATAAAATACTATGTAGAAGACATAATTCACAACCAAATAGCCTAGAACTTCTTCCTATTGGTAGCCCTATGCCATGTGAGGGTGCCTAATGGTCAAATACACGATTTAGAACCTATAATGGAGGTGAATTCAGAATTATGCCTATTGAGAGATGGATTTTTTATAAATTATTCCTACGGACACGATCGGATACGATCTCCTTACCAAAGCTTCTTCTCCTAGTGCTCCTTGCAACTCCAAGCTCCAATACTCCTTGAGAATGAAAGTGAATGTGAATGAATTGAGAGAGATTGATAGAGGGATAAAGTGAATTGGCGATCTAGGAATTTGGGAATCTAAAAATAAGTGCAAATGAAGATGAGAGAGAGAGAGAGAGAGAGAGAGAGAGAGAGAGAGGAAGAATAGCCTCTCTATAATGGTCGGTCCCTTCCCCCTCTCCAAGTCACCACCAAATGCCTAAGTTGCCACTATATGATAAATTATAAAGAATAATTAAGTATGGCTATTTTGGAATATTTCTACACTAATGTAAATTAGTCTAATCCTTCTAATTAATTAGAGGGAATGGTCTAATGGGCATAGTGCATGTTGGGCTCACTAGTTGTCATGACAAGTCTAATTGGGTTTGCTACTGTCAAGTCTAAATAATAGGCTAGTCCACTAACTATAAATAAATAATGCAAGGCACCAAATAATTATATAGAACACTAAGTAATATTTAATTCCTAAAATAATATAACTATGCCAAATTACTAAATTATCCCTATTTGGAAAAGTGAGGGTAACACATTTTCAAACACCCAACCGATTTCCAAGTCTCCGTACCGAATGCCCCTTGCAGAATTTAAAGAGTTAAAAGTCCAATTGCAAGAGCTGCTCGACCGCGGGTATATCCGTCCAAGTGTGTCTCCGTGGGGCATTATGGTATTGTTCATGAAAAAGAAGGGCGGTACGATACAGTTCTGCATAGACTATCGAGAACTGAACAAAGTTATCGCCCCGAACAAATATCCCCTGCCCAAAATTGACGACCTATTGGATCAACTTTGAGGTACGTCAGTGTTCTCTAGAAATAGATCTTCGTTCGGGTTACCATCAACTCATGATCAAGTTGGATGACATGCCAAAATTAGCCTTTCAAACTCGCTATATCCACTACAATTTCTTAGTGATGTCGTTTGGACTAACAAATTCCCCTGCCACTTTTATGGAGCTGATGAAACGCATGTTCTGATTATTTCTCGACAAGTTTTTGGTGGTATTCATTGACAATATCTTGGTGTACTTAAAGAACCTAGAGGAACACGCAGAGCATTTACGGACTGTGCTTTAGATACTTCTAGAAAACAAGTTGTACGCAAAGTTGAGTAAGTGCGAATTTTGGCTGAGGAGTGTATCTTTTCTTGGGCACGTTATTTCTGCGGGAGGCATTTTAGTTGATCCGAAGAAAGTTGAAGCGATTATCGATTGGAAGCGACCTGCGTCGGCCAGTGAGATTCGAAGCTTCCTCGATTTGGCCGATTACTACAGACTATTTGTGAAAGATTTTTCAAAGATAGCATCACTTCTGACTGGTCTCACTCTGAAGGGTGTCGCATACAAGTGGTTAGACGATTGTAAAGCTTCATTTTAGGAGTTAAAGTAGCAGCTCATCTCGGCCCCGATACTTGTACTTTTGGATTAGTCTTCCGAATTTTAAATTTTTAGTTATTCATCAAATCAAGGCTTGGGGTGTATGCTCATCCAGTAGGACAAAGTGATAGCCTTTGCTTCGAGACAACTTAAGTAGCACGAGAAAAATTATTCTACGCATGACCTAGAATTGGCGATAATTATGTTCTCATTGAAATTGTGGCAACACTGCCTCTATGGTGTGGCTTACCAAATTTACATTGATCACAATAGCCTTAAGTACCTATTCACTCAAATGGTCCTGAACTTATGACAGAGGCGTTGGCTTGAGCGGATTAAAGACTTTAACCTGGCAATTGATTACACACCAGAAATAGGAAATATTGTAGCGAACGCTTTGAGTCAAAAGTTCATGGGATCCCTATCCTTCGACAGCAGATTACAGAGGGAATTAGACAAAATAGGCATTGAACTCAGAATTCGGTATCGAGGCACACAACTGGCTCAACTACACCTTGAGCCGAACTTGATAAAAATGGAAAAGTCTGTTCAAAAGGATGATCTATTCCTGCAGAAGATGCACAAGAAGATTTTAGCAGGAAAGGCAACTGACCTTATGAAAGACGAGCACAGGATATTGTGGGTGAAGGAAATACTATATGTTCCTAACTATACATACCTTAGAAAGAAAATCCTCATGGAAGCCTATTATGCAGCCTATACAGCACATTCTGGAAGCACAAAAATATATCAAAACCTAGGCACGATCTTCTGGTGGCACGACATAAAGAAGGATGTGGCGCTCTTTATATTGCAATGCTTATCATGTCAGATGGTGAAAGCGGGGCACTAGAGGTCGGGCGGGGAGATATATAATCTTGGTATTCCAAAATGGAAATGGAAGCACATCATCATAGATTTTATTATTCTCTTACTGAAGATGCAACGTAGGAATGATGCCGACTAGGTCATCGTCGATCGATTAACCAAGTCAGTGCATTTTATTCCTTTCAAAGTTGCTTGGAGCGTCGATCGCCTAGCCCAGATTTACCTTGACGAGATATTTCGGCTGCACGGATTTTCATTATCTATTGTCTCAGATCGGGATGAACGATTCTTATCTAGTTTCTGGGAAAGCCTTCAGTCAGTTATGGGGACCAAGTTAAAGTTTAGTTAAGCCTATCATCCTCAGACTGCTGGCCAAGCTGAATGGGTAAATCAAATTCTTAAAGATATGCTACGACTCTTTACAATCGACTCGAAGTAAAGTTGAGACGTGCAGTTACTGTTGGCAGAATTTGTGTACAATAATAGCTACCAGTCTAGCATTCTGATGGCTCTGTACGAGGTATTATATGGGTGAAAGTGTAGGTCACCTATATGTTGGGATGAATTCAGGGAGCGTCAGGTCCTTGGCCCAGAACTGGTTAAGCAGACCGTTCAAAATGTCCATTTAATTCGCGAGCAGCTGAAAATAGCACAAAGTCGACAAAAGAGTTACTCAGACACCCACCGACGACCCCTCGAATTTGTGAAAGGCGACCACGTGTTTCTCAAAGTCATGCTGACGTGAGGAGTCATGAAATTTCGAGCAAATTAGAAGCTGTGTCCGAGATTCGTATGACCGTTCGAGATCATCAAGCGAGTCACCCCAGTTGCCTATCAAATTTTTTTGCCACCATCGCTATCATATGTGCATAATATCTTCCACATCTCATAGTTATAAAAGTACGTGCATGATCCGAGTCACATGATAGACCATGGTTAGCTAAATTTAAAGCAGACTTGTCGTATGTTGAATAACTCGTGCAGATTATGGATTAAAATTATAAGCTGCTCCAGAATCGTGTGTCCCTCTCGTTCATGTGCTCTGGAAGAACCACTCAGTCGAGGAGTCAACTTGCGAACAAGAGTCCGAGATAAAGGAAAATATTTCTTTATTATTTTTTAAGCGGTAGGTTCTATTCCTAAGTTTCGAGGATAAAACTATTTCTTAGTTGGTTAAGTTGTAGTGTCCCGTTCCCCTTATATGGGGAGCACGGCTAAGAAAAACTGTCGGTCTCAGTTGATCAGGACATATTGCATCAAGATTCTTTTCTCGTTATAGATTTGTTTCTTCGAAATCGTGTCCCACATTCAAAATATCGTATCTCTAGGAATGAATTAGTGGCCTAGTTACGTGGGACCCTTCGGTTTTGTTGGCTTTTGTTGCTTCTTTTCGATGTTGCTTTGCTACTTTTGAGTTGGTTTTATGAATGCATTATCTTGAATGATTTTGAAGGTTTTTATTGCTTTTGTTCTTTGAAATTCATACTCGCATCGAATTCTGGATGAAAGGGAAGATGGGATATTGATTGTCTGTTCGTGCCAATGCTGGTGATCGAGTAGGCGACGCGCGAGCGAAGCATTGAAGAACTTCCTTCCTCTCCCTAATTTACCAACTAGTGAGTGGCTATATCTTTAGGGGTGGCCCTTCTTTCTATGTCTTCACACTTTATAATATGACTCTCTTGTTGTATTTCGATCAACAATACCATAATAATAATAACTGAGACAAGATAATAATAAGTACGCTTGGAAAACTTGATGCATGTCATACAAACTCATAAAAATGATCGTATTGTTGTGTGCTTGTCTGCCATGAATGTGATTATATTATGTTTTAGTTGTAGCTAGAATTCATTCATCTATAAGTGTGCATAGAATTATTACATACTTAAAATACGATCACTTATGCAGGTAAACTATGTCATCGAGTTAGGCTGAGTAGTTATATTTTATTAATGTTGTCTTACAATGCTTTATTTGATAACTTAGTTTTTAGACGTCGTATGGTCATGGACAACTTGTGCACTAGGTTTATGGTTCCTGTGAACGGTCGCAGGAATACTAGGACCATTTCGTCCAGGGTGAAACTTGGATAGTTGTGCTAGCAAACTAGCACGAGTGTGGCGGGGGCTTGTAGCAGGGCTCGCTACCTGCCCTGCAAGGATCACGTATACCCAGACTATAGTCCACAATGGCTTGTGGTGCCAATGACGTAATATGTTTGCATTGAACTGTTCAAACTATTGATGTCTTCTTGGCAGAAAAGAACATGGTAAGTCTTGTGAAGGTGGATGCGTCGACTGTATATAAATATCACCGAACGGTGACATATTTTATTTAGTCTTTTCATTTCTATCGTATGCTTATAACTTGGAATAAGGCAAGATAGAAAGATCACATAATAATTTGTATGCTTCACATGAATACCGTGTCCATTTGGTGAGTTAGGTTAGCTTGCCCTTACCAATACATTTTGATGTACTAACCTACGTTGCAACAGGTTCCCCGAGCCAAGGTGATGTTGCGAGGAGCTAAGGCATTCCTCCCAACCAGTCCATTCTCGGAGATGCACATCGTGTTCATATTTTAAAGCCTGTGTACAATTTTTTGAAGCTCGTGCATATATCTAATGAAGCTCCGTAGCAAGGTGAAGACTCAACCCGAAGGTCTTTTAACTTTAAATTTTTAGTAAGGGGATGTAATGTATGGAACAACTATCTCATTTTTTATTCATTTCGTAAGTCCGTGTGGCAACCCTCTATTTGTTCAAGAGTTTGTAAATGATGTTCATTATCAATAAAGAGAAAATTTTCTTCCGTACAATTGTGTTATTCAATATCTTGTGTAGTTTGTGTTGTGCTCGTTGTAATATAATGTCTTCGCCTTGTGCGAGAGAAACTTAGGCTCGTACAACGTCATGTCCGGGGGACGACTATCGATTTTATAAAATTGGGGCGTGATAAGCCATACTATACTTTGTCAAGTATATCACCCAGCAAATAAGCACTATAAGACAAATTAATAACATAAATAGTAGGATTGAGAGCCTCACCCCAATAATTGTCTAGTAAGTTTGCTTCTGACAGCAAATACTGTACCCTCTTTGTTATTGTCATGTTTATGCACTCTACTACACCATTGAGCTAAGGTATCTTTGATGAAGTCTTCTGGTGTTGAATTCTTTGCTCTTTCTAATTCGCATCAAATGAACCAATGTATTCATCGTCATTGTTGGAATGAACATACTTCAACTTCTTGTTCGTCTTCCTTTCAACAGAGGTCTGAAACTCTTTGAAAGTAGGCAGCACCAGATCCTTGGTATTTAAAGTATAGATTCAAACTTTTCTGAAATAGTCATAAATAAAATTCATAAAATAAGAAGCACTACCAATAGTTTTTACCTTCGTAAAACTACAGACATCTGAGTGAACTAACTCGAGAAATGCCAAATTTCTTGAACTTTGGTGACTTTGAAAAGATACCATATTTTTCTTTCCAGCAATATAGTGCGTGCATCTCTCCAAATTTATAGACTTGAACTCTAGAATCACTTTTCTGTTAAACAAGTATCTCATTTCCTTCTCGTTGATATAGCTAAGCCGCTTGTGCCATAACTCGGTAGATGCATTAATGCCTGTGTTCACCTCTTGTACCCTTGTGCACTCCCTTCCATATAGAAGATATCAAAATTCTTGCTTCCTTTGGCAATCACCATAAAACCCCTAAAAAGCTTCCAATAACAGTTCCAAAAGAGATTGAAGAATCCCTCATCAACTAACCTTCCAACTAACACCAGGTTGAAACAGATATCAAGGACATGACAAACATCTTTGAGAACAAGCAATGTACTCGTCTTGGCTATCAAATGCACATCTCCAGTAGCAATAACTTTTGACACATCTTTGTTGTCCATCTTCAATACTTCACAGTCTCCTGTTATCTAGGTGGCAAACAATGCTCTGTTGTGAGATACGTACGCTGAAGCCACTGAGTCCACCAGCCAAGAATTGTTATCGCATGTGAGGTTCATAACTACCTCATTACCTTCAATGATCATGATGCCTCCATGTATTGAGGTAGCCACTGTTGTGTTCTCACCTTGCTTCCCCTTATCACTATTCTTCTCTCTTTCAAACGAAATAGTTTCGTTTGATGTGGTCCTTCTTGCCATAATAGTAGCATTTAGAGTCCTCGTACCAACCCTTGCACTTACCTCTGACCTTCAACACCCAATTTTTGGCAAACTCTAGACTAACTACGTCTTCTGGACCAAAAGCGATTATGGACACTTTTATGGTCTCCCACAAGTTTGGCAAAGTACACAACAACCACAGTCCCTGAACTTTATTACCGAATTTGACTCCCATAGAGGATAAATGGTCAACCATGGCCTGAAACTCACTTGGGTGATCCGTAATGGACGTACCATCTTTGTACCATAGACCCATCGTCGTTCAGATTGAAAATAACTTGTTTAAACCAGTCTTTTTCGTATACAAAGATTTCAGCTTCTTCCAAGGTGTTCTTGCGCTCTCTATATTGGCAATGTGATTATACACATTCTTATCAATGAACTGCTTGTTATATCCACAAATCTGTATATGCTCGAACATCCATTCCTCGTTGAATATATCACTGTGCCTCTCGGAAGAAAATACCGAAAGATACAACTTCTTTGACGAACAACATATCTTTTATCTTGCTCTGCCAATAGTGGTAATTGGAACCTTTAAGTTTACCATGTGCACTGGCTTTACGTCCATCTCTTCTCCTTGGCTTGACTGTCAACATTGACACCAAATTTGAACCCAAAGCTCTGATACCACTTTGTTGGTATCAGTAGAACAAGGCTCTGATAACACTGTATTGGAAACAAAATGCGAAAACTATTTCTCCAAACCAAGAACCTGTGAGAGAACCAAAGAAAAGCACACAAAAACCAAATTGCCAAAATCACAGAAAAGCTAAACGCATAAACATCAATTATCACGTGAAAAATTCTAGCAAAAAAAAAATCACGGAACGATCGGAGTTCAAGCCTGAAAAGCCTCTACTATTGGAATAATAAAGTACAAATACACTTTAAAGACTTCTCACAGATCCAAATCAGATCACCACAACTACTTGAAAGAAGAAACCCGATTACAGACTCCGAAGAACAAGAGATAACGAAAAGAATTATCTAAAACGATCACTCCTTCACAATAGCCGTCAATCCCCTTTCTCTCTCTTAAAAGTTGCAAGCTTTGACCTCCTATTGGTTACATTAGATCTGCTATTTTTCGAATTTAGGTAACACCTATATATAGCTCTCAAATTCATAGAAAATCTGGACCATTGATTTGATCCAATGGTGTACAAAATATTCTAGAACTCGCATAACCCCGTCCAAACCGAACTCAGTCTGAGTTCAATTTTTTATGCCAGCAAGTGTTGTCCCCTGGGGGACCAAATTCGGACCGAATTTCCTTGGGACTGAATTCAGACAGTATTCCCTCGGAGTCTGGACAGAATCTTCCTATTCTGATATCCCGAGTTTTTTCGATTCGCAAATGCCACTCGACGAACTACCGAACATCTCCGACATACGGATGATACTAGTCATTTTTCGAGATATTTTTCGTATTAGTTTGAAAATCTATCCAACACCAACAATGCGAAGCATATTCACAAATAAGATTTATGTATTTTCAATGTAGTCTCATCATGTAGATTGGTTCCCCCCAATGGCACTACTGGCTCTACTCTATGTGGAGGACAGGAGGAAACTGATAATTATCTATACTGGAGTGACAGAAACATACACCTAACATTGAATGAGAATGAAAATGAAAGGGCCAAAGTTAAAGTGTAGTAAAAAAATACTTATTTTCTAACCACACAAAATTATCATAGTATTTAAAAACTAAATTAGAACTTAATAAAACTATTTAAAATTGTACCATAACTTCTAGAAATCATTACTCAAAAAAGGAAAATATTTCTGATGATAATACAAGAGATGAGAACACAAGGTTTAGAGCATCTCCAACCCTGCTGTGAGTTTGAAAAAAATAATTACCATATAAAAATTACAACATATTATTTCAAAAAAAAATTCTCAAATACAAATGTGAAGTCGGTTATGAAGTTAACATGACAATGACATGACCAGAACAATGCGAAATTGGTTGTCTAGATCTAGACAATGGACTTTACAATAACTTTATTCTACATAATCAATTATGAATAAAAATATTTATAAAAAAAAAGTAAGAAGTGAAAAAATTGTCTTGGAAGTTGAAAAAAATAATTTTTATTGTCTTCTCAATATTTTTGAATTGGAGAACACTTTTCTATCTCATTATCTTGTATGAATATAATCTTGTCACATAGAAAAAAATATTATTTTGTGCCTCATGTCACAGAGATATCACAACATAAAACAAAACAATAGAGTTGGAGATGCTCTAAAAAGTAGCACATGTTCCCGCATTATAAGGGGAAAAAAGAGTGACTTAATTTGTAGTATGTGAAGAAGCAAACATACAGAAATCTTGGTCCCTCAAAATATTTAAAATTTTGATACATTGACAGAAATTTTTAATAGAAACAGTCCAAATAAGATGTAATGCCAATCTTTGTGTGAGAATTTTTTTAATAGAAACAGTCCAAAATTTTAATATAACGTTTTTTTTTTTTTGGATATATATATAAATTCCATCCGTGGCTATAATTGTCATCCAACCGGCCAAGAAAATATTTGAACCTTGGTCTACTCTAAAACGGTCCGCTACATTACCAAACCGTTGATATGTTTAATATCCATAGTGGGTACATGAGAACCTTACATGTAAATATTTATGATAGACAATGGGACAAATTATTACTATTAGATAAATGAACATGCAAAAAAATTTATCCCAGCCACACATTTTACATTTTGAGAAAAATTGACAAATTGCACTTAACCCTTCCCCTCATTTGTGTGGCTGGGATGGTGCCACATCACCGCCACCCTCATTTTGAGAGTGAGGTGACATCTCACCTCCCTTATTCTCTCTCTCTCTCTCTCTCTCTCTCTCTCTCTATATATATATATATATATATATATATATATATATATATATATTACATTAATACTATTTAAGAATATCAAATGATAACTTTCGTAATTAATTAACTGTCTGCACGGTCGATCCTGATCCAAGGCAGACCCAACAACCGTTTAGGGCTCAAAATTTTGAGGGACACAATTTTTTTTTTTTTTGGGACCAACGTGGCAATGCTGTTTCTAATTTTTTTTTTTTTAATTTTTTCTATTGCTCCAACATGATAATGACTCACTTTACAGTATGAGCCATTGGTTCATATCCCGTTTCCTCTCTCTCTCTCTCTCTCTCTCTCTATATATATATATATATATATATATATATATATATATATATATTAAAGGGCCAAAGGTCCAGGATAAATAGAACAAGAAACTTTTTCACCGAGGCTCAATCTTACGACCATCCGGGTCGCATGTCTCCCCTTTACAACTAGACTAGATGCTCATATTGGCCGGTAATATTTTAAATATTAATGCTCATACACAATAACATAATGACTTAGCAAAATTGGTTTTCATTTACACCTCATGTAAAAATACATGACTCATGTAAAAATACATGACTTCAAAGCAGATGGCCTTGTATTTTTTTTTTAATGAAAATTTCAATTTTTCTTATATTTTTTAGGTGGAAAACCATTTGTATTTTTATTTTGGTCACCTAAAAACTATATATCAGTTCTGACTATCCCCTATTAACTTTAATTTATAATTTTAATTGGTAAATATATGCAAAAATATATTAGAAAAAAAAAATCTACGGTGAAGTTAGACTTTTACTATATAGTAGTATAGATTAACTTAGTTAATCCCTATATTAATGTTTCACAATGAAAAAAATGTAGGCAATGATACTTGATATGACATAAATTAAGAGCAAGTAAAGATGGCATTGCAGCAACATGGTTCTTATTCACCAATTGTTATGGCCGATTGCGCCAAATCATGTAATGGATGCTAGTCATGAGAAAGATATGTCCACATAAAAAGAAGAAAAACTTTGCACTACGGATTTAAAACTCTGTCACATTTTGGTGTTTGTTGGATGCACATAAAAAAGAAGTCAAATTCGTATACTATGATGCATCAATATCAGACTTCCTAGTGTAGTCCACAAATGGGACATGACAAAATTATGTCTAGTCCGAAATTCTGTTAGGTTGTACAATTTTTTTTGTTATGTTACGACAACTATAAATAAAAATTATATATTATTGAAAATATAGAATGTTTTAGAAAGTAATTATTTAAAAATTATTTCCAATATGTGTTGTAATTAATTGTAACATAGTTCGGGATTCTTCTTTAGATACTTTAATTTCTAGTTTTGAGTAAATCAGATAGAGTAATTCATATTTACCGTTTATAATTCTAGGGAAATGTGTGGTGGAATTCCGGTTAATACTCGTCCAACTTTGTTTTGTTGTCGATCTGAAAATAAGACTTTGTCTCCTCATGCTTCATATGTCGGAGTCTCTCGAAGAAAACTGGAACGCTAGCAAGTTATTGTTGAATTACTCAAAAAGTAAGCAAATATTCTCTTTCTTAAGTTGCCGATTTTGTTACAAAAAAAAAAAAAAAAAAAAAATTTCTCTTCCACTCCTATATCTAAGTAAATTCGGGCTATTTAAAGAGTTTCCAGGGGTTACTTACCTCCCTAACATTAACTTGGGGAGTTACAGGTGTAAGAACCCATTAAGTAGGGTAGTAACCACCCTTTGAATCCTGCTCACAATAAGTAGGGCAAGCAGCCTAGAAAATTCTCCTTCTTTAATAGACTGGGCGTTGGGGAACTAAATAGCCTTAGGTGAAGCTATTCCTTCAACTAGATTGGCTCCTCGGAGGGATTGGTCCTATGTGGAAAGATTTCTCCAGGAGCCCAACCGAGACTGTACAACATTGAAATCATGGAGAAGTTAAGGTATGTATCGGACAAGTCTGGGCCAGTCCGGGCCCATTTTTGACCGGATTTGACCAGCCCAGGTCAGACCGGGTAGGAGTTCGGGCCGGACCTGGTCGGGCCGGGCTTTACTCTCAAAACTCCAAATCCGACTCGGACAGACCCGGGTAGCTTCGATCCAGACCGGGTCCGAGTAAGCAAAAAAGTTAAATGATACAAGATATAAAAAAAAAAAAAATTTGTTCTTTTTATTGATAATTTATAGCAAAAATACAAAAGGCTCGAGGCCAAAAGAACAAATCGATAACAAAACTGGATATTATTTTAATTAATGATACCATACGGCTTACAACTCAAGTAACTATACAATCAACGTTGTTCTATACATTATGTCTTTTATATACAAAAGAAAAGTATCTCCAACCGAGCATGCTTCAAGTTGTCAAACAAGCTTCAATGTCGTATCACGTCCAAGCGACTCCCTGAACCTGTGGAGCAGGGGGTCAGTACATTAGGGAATGTATTGGTGAGCGGTCTCTAGCCAACTCACCTAAGCCAAGAATGTAATCATGTGGGAGCAGATAAAATTATTATCTAGTCTTTCTTTTTTTCCCTAAGGATCATTTAACAATTCATAAACATGATATATAAAGAATAAATGTGTCATCGGTTAACAATTTCATATAATGAACATAAATGTGTCATAGACACATTAATTCTTACCCAACGTTAAAATCCTTTCCTACAATCCATATTATCATTCAAAATACATAAACATGTCAAAAATGTGTCACTGCATTAATTTTTAGCCTTCATAAAATATGTGTCATGAGTTCGTCCCTTAAAACAATTAGATAGGACTGCAAACAGATTGGCATTAACATGCAGCCTAACTATATGACGGCTATTGGCACCACAAGCCATCTTGGACAATTTTTCGGTAAGACGGTGATCCTTCGCGTGTAGGTAGCAAGCCTCACTAAAGGTCCTGAGATACATGTATTGCAACACGTCCTTCCAGACATGCTGACCCCACTGAAGGTCCTATAATACCCTATGCGTGAAGCATGTTCCATATAATTTTCTCCTAGGATAAATCGATGTCGGTCCCCTGATGATCGTTCGAGGAAAGCTAAATCTTGTGCACAAGTTATCCATGACCATAGAAATTTATGAACAATACAACTATAAAATATATGCACGGTACATAATTATAAACAAAATATGTCACATCACAGTCCCAAAATACGAGGGACTAGCCACGTGGCAATGGCCAGCAGCACAACTCCGATAGGCAAATCCAATTCAATGGACTCGTTAGAGTGCACTTAAGCTGTCAAATACATAAATAAAGGTCTACAACACATGTCACATGTCACATTCTATAATTCTATCTCATCCACACCAGCAAATAACCAGATCACAAAGGGATAGTTCAGTCATAGAATAATAATAAAATAAACTATCCATCAAACAGTGCAATAAAAGAAATATCACGGGTAACAACCCGTCATTTGAATAAAGGAAAGAAAATAACCAAGTACAACTGTCCATTAATCACTAAGCAAGTCCAATATCTAATGATCACGTACTGAGCATAGTAAATGAAGAAAAGAGTTACATGCTCAAGAGAAATCCTCCGGCACAATCTCGTCCTCTGGTGTAGATACGACTCCAATATTAGCTCGTCCCGTAAACCTAGGGATAACTCTCCTCGCTTGTACCTGGGGACATAATCTGAATCCAGGTCCTTAGGGGACATAGCAAGGTACAAAAATAACTCAAGCCAAGTAACAGTAAATAATAATCAGTGTGCTCAGGGGTATCTAACATAAGCAACTAAGTGAATACATCTGAGAATACCCTCATCCGCTAAACCACCAATGAGGGTAGGTCTCAATAGACACGACCGTAACTAAGGAATGTGGAGGGAGTGTACATGTCCGGTTACAGGTACCCGCAGTACTATAAG
This sequence comes from Iris macrosiphon, assembly GCA_036927795.1. Taxonomy (NCBI): domain Eukaryota; kingdom Viridiplantae; phylum Streptophyta; class Magnoliopsida; order Asparagales; family Iridaceae; genus Iris; species Iris macrosiphon. The sequence goes on from JAYESA010000006.1 coordinate 29,509,768, forward strand.
TGACCAAAGCGCAGGCATCGATAACAAGTTATAAGTGGTAGCCCAACGGTATGAGTATGTTCTCCCCAATCCCATGTATCTCATTTCTCATGTCCACGACACGCAAGATAATCACTATCTATGTCTCAAGTCAAGGTGTAAATAAAATCATGTCAACTAGCACATATCTCTTGTCCTGACCTAACACAGAAGCTAGAAACCTCGAATGTCTCAAGTAAGGCTTCTGTACATGGAAGTCATGTACAGTGTCCTAGGGTATACCGTGCAAGAGTTAGCACGAACAAGGTCTCACATTGACAATACAATATAACGATATCCGATTCCGCGTACGAAAGTCGGCACCCGAATACAGTTCAGATGCTAAGTATCGTATATGGTCCTAGGGTCTATATATATATATATATATATATATATATATATATATATACTAAAAGCATAAGTACAATAAAGGGCTAGTAAATATTATAAAGCACAAAATACTGGAAACATTGGCAAGGTACACTTGCCTGGTTCAGCAGGCTGAGAAGAAGAAGCTGGTCCAACACCCAAGTCTGAGGAGTCCAAAAAGCCTAGAGAAATAATTCATAGGTTAACTAGTTAATAGGTTTTAGGGTTGTTTATAAACTACTATATAATGACTACTAAGGTTCAAGAATTTAGATTACTTATATGTGTGTTAAAAATTTTATTGACCTTATTTTAGTTGTCTTCTCTCATGCTTATTTATATATCATCTATAGATGGCTTCTTCTTGCAATTAACATAGAAACAATTTACTCACTTCCAACCCATGCACCCCGGCTTCGACTACCACAATATATATACCCTATTCATTTGTGGACACATGAGAGTGCATGGTTTTACATAGACACCTAGGCTCTGACCCATGTATTTAAGTCATGCCTACAACAATTTTATGCTAAAGTCCCTCTCTCTCTCATCAACACCATACACAATCCATGTTTGCACAACGTATCATATCCAAACAGTTTTGTGGTACCGAACTACATTATACCGTTTTCCAATCCAGGAATTGCTACCTCGACGACTCGACGATGCTAAACATTTATCTTCACTACTGTCTCCTTACAACAATCGTACAATATTTCACATGTTCACAACAACAATATAATATCAACATTTCTATAACAACACAATATTCCATTACTTTTAAAAAATAGTACAATTATTTTACATTTTTATACAACAAGTTATCAGCAAAAATATTACTCTTTTATTTTGGTTATGTTACTTAGCATTAACAATCATATGGAACATTGAAACACAGACTAAGGAAACATCTTTTTATTAAGTATAAAAGTCAATGAGAGAATGATGGAAACCATCATCTAAGAAGAATAGGCTTCTGTCCCGATCGAGCAAATATCGAACGATTTCTCAAAAGACGATTTGATATGATGCACAAACTTCTTAATTGGTATAACCATACGAGCAAGCCTGCTCCATAAACCATCTTAATCTGACAAACTTAAGCAAGTCTCCATCACTAACTCAAATTCTGTGATTTCTCATACAACTCAAAGCCATCCAGCCTACTCAATCCAAGAAGCTAATACAATGCCTCCATCTGAAGCAAAGCATTATACCGACCACATAAATATTTATATGATTCATCCGCATAAATCCAAGTCCAACCAGACCCTTCAAGCCAACAAAGATGTCCAATGCACCATGCGAAGCAGGGCATTACATATCATGCTTTCTCTATGAAAGGCCAAGTATAGCAATACCAACACCATATACATCATCTTCGTGCATAAGTGCACAATAATTTATCGATCCAACATTTCAACTAACCACAATAATTCAAGTAACTTTTTTTTTTACCTTCTCTCTTATTGAAATATTATCAATATCATACAAATAAAGTAAATGAATATCTTTTATTAAGTATGAAGCTAAAAAAGGACTAATACCACTCACGATTATAAATAGCCTTTTTGTCCCGATCACATAGATACTGGCCGATTCTTCAGATTGACGATTTGATATGATGCACAATCTTCTTAATTTAATATAACCATACAAGTAAGCCTTGCTACATAAACCATCCAATTTGACTAAGTCAAACAATTCTATATCATTGCTTAAATCCTTTGATTTCTCGGACAACTCAAATCTAACTAGTCAATTCAATCCAAGAAGTCAACACAATGGCTTCACTCGGAGCAGAGGCATTACACCTACAAAGGCACCAACATCCGATCAATACCCATCTTTAGGGGAGAATATTCCGTCGATTTGGTTGGATCGAACCGACAATATAAAAAATTGAACATGAATCGAAACAAATTTTTTTAGTAAACCGAACCGAACCAAGTTTCTTAAAAACCAAGCCTGACCAACGGAACAAAATCAATTCGGTTAATTCGGTTATGACCAACCGAACAAAATCAATTTAGTTAATTCAGTTTGATCGGTTGTTAGGCCTTAACATATAAGGCCAAGCTATGGTATTTTACACTAAAAACGTACAACTGGAAAATAATAAAAAATTATAGCAAAGATACAAATGTGAAACAAAAATAAATTTCCAATGAATAAATCCACATTTTTCTATATTAGAAAAATTATATTAATAAATATACAAATATGATATAAAGAGCTCGTATATTACGGACTGCATAATCGCTTTACAAATATTCTGCTCCAATCTATTACAAGATCTACATTTGCAAGACTTCAAATTTATATTACATTTTAGTTAATTACACGACAAACAAATTTACAATGTACATTCTATTTCCTTCGAACAACATTTACAAAACAGGGAAGATGCACTTACAAGGATTAAGAGATTTAACATCTACATGTCACCAATGCAATTTTGAAGAAATGCTTACATTGTGATCGAATTCACAGATGATATAAGACAAGCACATTAGGTTAGTCCATGGATATAAAATTACATCCAAGATTTTATTTCCTTTATTACCATAATCAGAAGAATATGATAGGTTATGTTACTAATTATAGTAAGAGAGGCATATTAAACAACAACAGAGGTTTACAAAGACAAATAAGCCTAACGTATCGAGATTGCCTACATTTAGTCATGTATCGGAAACTACTCAAAATATTTTTTAGTTACTAAGCTCAACAGTTCAGGAAAAATGAAGAAGTGTAGATACAGAATACACATGATAGAAAACTAAAACCCAAAAAGTATAAGAACCAAGTAGGTTAGATGATCAAAATTGGATTATATCAGAAAAATTATCAATACTGAGGCATGCCAAATGATCTCCTAGTTTCATAAACCTATTGATTTATGAGGAAATCTCCAATGAAATATATATGGATAAAACAATAAAATGGATAAAAAATGATTATCATCCTTCTTACAAAAGCTTTCACATCCAAAAAGCTACAGATGATTCAAACAACATTATAACTTGAGAGGGGAGAGAATAAAACTTCTTAATAAGGATATATCTTAATAAGAAGAGAAACTTTGAGTTGCACCCCCACTTTATTTATCTATATCTAGGGTGCACCCCGTACGATTACCATAATATATGACACCCTCAACTTTTGACGAAACCGTCTCCAACTAACGGTCAACTCCTTTGACCAAATTTTTGGACAAAAATACCCCCCTTCGTACAGAGAGGGAGGCCGAAAAGAGGAAAGAGATATTTTGGTCAAAAATTAACAATCAAAGCAGTTGACTGTTAGTTTTTGTTAAAGTGGAGGATGACATGCATTATGGTAATCGTGTAGGGTGTACCATGAATATGGATAAATAAAGTGAGGTGCAACTCAAATTTTCTCTAATAAGAATACATATGTTTACCAGAAATTCTTATCACATATGCAAATTACGAATAAACCAGTAATTTTCTGAATCGAGAAAGAGATACTTACAGTTACTGAATCGAGAAAGAGATACTTACGGAAACAGAGTCACTGAACCGAGATTAATTGAGAGCAATCATAGAATAATAGAACAATTATACAATTCTTGTAAAAACTAAAACCCCAAAAAATACATAAAAAATTACAGTGAATCGAGAGAGATTCTTACTCCATACCAAGACTTGAGAGTTACTTAGAATCTCAAATCAAACTGAAATAGAGAGAGTCTATGACGATCGAGAGAGAGAGAGAGAGAGAGAGAGAGAGAGAGAGAGAGTCGAGCAATTAAATCCCAAACCGGCAAGTTTAAGGATTAGGGATTTAAGAGAGAGAGAAAGGAGATGGAGACGTCTAAGAGAGACGAAAAGGGTGGTGTAGAGGAGTTCATGTCAGGGATTCAATAGACGGATAGAGGAAAGAGACTCTCGATATAAAAGACTCATAGCGATATATAAGGCAAATTCTATAGGCGCTTCATAGTTTGCTTAGTATAGGCCATTATTTCAGGACAGTTCAGATTTTTGTAACTTTTACTTAGTACAGTCCAAAATTTATTCAGGACAGTTCAACTCCCTCAAACTTTTCCAAAATTCTTCATTCTAAATTTCTACTTTCTCTTCAAATTTTCAAACCCCAAAACTCTAACCCTAACTCTAACCCGCCGTAGAAGGAGGAGTAGTAGTAGGAGTGGGAGGTGGAGGAGGAGGTAGAAGCTGGAGGAGGAGGAGGCGGCGGCGGGATGCGGAGGCGGAGGAGGCGGAGGCTGAGGCTGGAGGAGGCGGAGGCGGAGGCGGAGGCTGAGGCTGGAGGAGGAGGAGGGGGCCTTCGCTGCGTCCCACAACCCGCGTGCGTATGCGCGCCTCCACCGCACGCAGCCATGTGCGAGCGCATGCCTCCGTCGCGCGCAGATCCCTGCGCACGTGCACCTCCGCCGTGAGCCACCCTCGCACGCGCGTGCGTTACGCCTCGTGCCGCCCTTGCTCGTCGCCGCCCTCGCTGCTGTTGCCGTCGCTTCTTCTTCTTCTAAGCCTCCTTCTTAGGACTTTAAATAAAATTGACAGTCCTTACAATAGGAAGGACTGCCAATATTTTTTCAGTCCTAATTATTTAGGACTGTCAAAAATTTTGATAACTAAATAATTAGGAGTGTAAAAAATGTTGACAGTCCTTCCAATTGGAAGGACTGTCAACATTTTGACAGTCTGAAAAAAAAATTTGGCTTAAAAATAGATGTCATTGGCTTTTATATGAGAAGTTGGGCTGCCCTCAAGTAAAAAAAAACTAGTGGCAAACTTGTAAAAAAATTAAAAAAATTGGGCTGTTCTAAGCAAACTATGTAGTGCCTATAGAATTTGCCTATATAAGTAGAGAGCACAGTAGACCTAGGGTTTAAAAATTAGTATATAAGGGAGGGGTAATTTTGTAATTCTATATTTATATTTTTTTTTATTCGGATCGAGAACTGAATCCAAACTATAAACCCGAATAAAAATTTTGAAAATCAAAATTTGCAAAACTGAACTCCGACCCAAAATTTTCAAAATCGACCCGAATTGTTAATTTGGGTTGATCAAGGTCGGTTCCAGTTCCAAAACTGAGATTTTCTTACCCTACTCATCTTCTATATTTTCTTTCTTTTTTTTCTTAGAATTCCAAAATGAATACAGAAACAATGAAAACACATTCATCAAAACCAAGTAACAAAAATAAAAACATTCATTGAAAACAATAATGAAAAAACATTCAACAAAAAACACATTCATCAAAACAAAGCAAAAAAAAATAAAAACATTCATTGAAAACAATAATGAAAACACATTCACCAAAATCAAGCAACAAAAATGTCAAACAAAAACAACAGTGAAATGGTATGGGAATAGACTCTTACATAGAGTTTATTCTCCAAGTCATGGTCTAATGTATTTCGAACTGGAACATAAGCCAATCCATGAATTGGATATAATCTCAATATATTTGTTTTAATCGAATAGAGGCCGAAGGTTTCCCCAATTGACCTACTCCCTACTAGTTATACTAGCCATAAGCCAACACGATGCCACCACTAGAGTGGGACATTACATAATATTCCACTAAAAAAACTTTTTTCCCTCGGAACTCAAGATAAAATCCTATCCCTTAACTATTCAAATAAGGAAGGATACTTCTCCCTCGTATATGCCTTAAGATCCCACGTCAAATCCTCGACTAAAAAGTTTTACCAAAGCACGCGAACCAAGAACATAGATCGATTACTAATGACTTTCTCTTTCACATCTAGGTTCTGAACATGTTCTTTGGCATACGATATGTCTGCTCAGAACTTTAACTAATCAAAATCTACTATTTGACTTGGATTATGCACATATTTTTGAAGTTAAGAAATATAGAAAATGTCGTGATTTCAGCTAATATCGGTGGTTTCGTAATCCGATAAACTAATTGCAACTCTCTCCAAGATCTCAAAAGAACCAAGAAATCTCAGCTCAGCTTGCCTTTAGCACCAAATCTTATTACCCTATATAGGTTTCACCTTTAAAATATGTGGTCTCCAACCATGATATCCAACAAATCTCAATGAGTATTTGCATACCTCGTCTGTTGAGTTTGTGCAACGAAGTATTTCATGAATCATGCGAATCTTCTCGTCCGATCCAAGCATTTATCGTTCACCAACTTTATTCTAGCATATGGGTGACTTGTAGTTTCGTTCATAGAGTGCCTCGTATGGCGTTATATGTATGCTGGATTGATAACTATTGTTGTTTGCAAATTTATTCAACAACAAGTGGGTATCCCAAATTTTCTTTAAATCAACTTACATAGTTGCAACATGTCTTCTAATATTAACTCTTTTCGTCTGTCCATCTGTTTGTGGGGTGATACGCTGAACTGAACTTCATCTTTTTTCTCATAGTCAACTCAAGATTATTCCAAAAATATGATAAGAATTGCCTATCTTGATATGATACTATTGAATCTGGCTCCTGTTACAATCAAACAATCTCCTTAAGGTAAATTTAAGGCAACCGAGCCGTGCTCCATAAAATGTTTATCGCAACAAAATGATCCAGCTTCGCCAATCGATCAATAATGACCCAAATTATATCATTTGCATGGTGGATCTCTAGCAAGCCTACTATAAAATTCATCGTGATTCGATCGCACTTTCATTCTGGAATAACGATGTTCTGCATCACCCTGCCAGGTCTTCGCTGCTTCTTATTAACTGTCATGCCCCAATCTCCCGTAGAATCTATCGCCCCCGCTGAACGCGAATCACCACGCCAACGCTCCCGCAGGACGATCGTTTCCATCAGGACATGATATCGTGCGAGCCTGGAGTTGCGCCCGTGCAAGGCAAATACCAAAACGGTCGTTGATAACTAGTTCGCAGAGTCGTCATAGCGGAAATATAGAATAAACACAAGTATTGAATCCAAAATAAGCTCGTTATTGATATGAAGTAAAGATTACAAGCGGCGCTAGACCGAGATTAAAAGTCGCTCGTGCTCTCTCTTTCTCTGTCTATGATGATTATGCCCTTAGGCTTACAACTGAATCAAACAATCTGGATGATGATGTTCCCATACATTATGTCTTATATATGTGAGCTCCAGGTCCACGCGCCACATTCAAGACGCTTAGTGCAGTCCGGCATCTTGATGCGTTAAGCGATCTCTGAATTCGTACGAGTTCTTCCTGCACCCTGCATGCAATCTAGTTGGATATCAGTAAATTGAATGCACTAGTAGGGAGGCCTCTCGCCCACGCCACAAAACAAGCACGTTCATTAGTTATGTGCACCGACTGATTATGTTATCTTTCTAGTCTTTGCCTTAGGATCAGTTTTATGGCAATATAATAGAAGTAATATCCGTGTCTGAATCAAGAGTGTCGTACTGTAAATAACTGAGTTCATTTTACCCTTTTCTTACCATTCGGCCTTCTCTGTCATATGCAGCAATATAATCAATAATATCTTAAGTAGCGAAGAACATCTATGCAATTCAAGTGTTACGTTTGTGTCTCTACCTCAGACATGTTTTCTTCGAACTATGTTATATGTCGTGCATCCATTCTATATGTGCAAAGTGTCGTGCAGATGTACTCCTTTATGTCACTCCTCTTCTGAATGCGGATAGCCGCTATACATGCATGACTTATGTCAACCCCGATCCCAGATTTAGTATTTCTTGAATTTCTAGAATTTAATTTTTCTTGATAATGTATTCCTGTTGTATTTTATATGTTGGTTCTTGTCATTATATTATTGTTTTATTCTTCTATTGTTGAGAGAGACCACCCAAGACCGGTAGAATATACATTGGCATTGCCATAGACCCGGTTTAGGACCCGTATTTAGAATGGACACTTGGTTCGGTTCATTTTGGGTGAACCCATGACTAAACCCTCTTTTCTCCTCTCTTAGTATATATATGGCTTTTCTCTCTCATCTCCTTCTTCTTCTTCATTTTATTTCCCTCCTTCTTCCTCTCCCTCAAGCTCCCTTTAACGCTAACCCTAAGGGAAAGTTGCTGTCACTTGGACCGTGAGAGGTAGAGACTAGGAGTCACCCAAGGTAAGTACATCTTGCTCAATGGTGAAATCATGAATTTTCAAATTTTTATATATGTTGTTTTGAAAATGTATTTGATGAAAAATATTCTCCTTAAGTTGTTGATCATGTTTAGTTCTTGGAGTTTTTAATTTTGATGTATAAATTTTTGTAGATCTGAGTTTCAAGTTTAGGATATTTATGTGTTACATGACTTTTCTTTAGTTTTCATCTATTAAAACTTAGTGTTTTCGAAAACTAGTTGTTCCTTATGTTAGAGCATTCCATTTTGCACAATTTATCTTTTGTTTCATTTAATTTAGAGTAAAAATGGAGTTTTTATGAAGAAAATAATTGTTTGGTTTCTTTTGGAGTTTCGGCCATGGCTGAACTTGCTGTTGGATAAGACGAAGTCTTCATGCAGCCATCGAGCCATGCAGGCGAGAGTGCCATGCGGCCCAAGAGGGTTATGCGGCCTGAACTCTTGCCACATGCTGATAGCATGCGTCCATCTTGTTGGACGCATGACTGCCTTCCGTACTCGTTAAACGAATAAAAATTTGCTAAAACCAAAGTGAGTCCATGTGGCCAGTGGGTGCATGCAGCCAGTGAGTCCATGCGGCCAGTGGGTGCATGCATCTAGTGAGTCCATGCGACCAATGGGTACATGCGGTCAAGAATTTATGTGTTCATTTTGTGTTCCCTATTGATTAGTAATTTATTTTTAGTGATTATTGTTGTATATTTCCTTATGTCAATGTAAGTTTATGATACCAGACACATTTTGCATATGAGTTCACAAGACAAGTTTATGTACAAGTTCACAATCCTCATGACACCTTGTAAATATTTGTATATAAAAATCTATTGTATTTGGCATCGGGCAATCAAGTGTGAGCATTATCCAATGTATCGCGTGTCGCGAATACGATTGTCACGCCCCGGTTCCAAAGATAAGGAACTGAGTCACGTGGCAATGGCCAGCAGCACACTTCGGCGGGCATCCCAATCTAATGGACCCGTCGGAGTGCACCTAAGCTGTAAAGTACAATGAATAGCCCAACACATAACACATACATAATGAATCTAAATCTCATCCATAGGCAACAAATATAAGAGCACATAGAGGTAATCACAACTACTAATGTGCAAAAAGAAAATGTCACGAGATAATGTATCATAGTACAAATACTAGAGTAGTCACACGGGAACAAACCCGCTAGTACAAAATACTGGAATGAAAGTAAGCAATGAGATAACTTGGAACGGCATCAGATAGCTAGATAGTAATACCGTCCCAAGGATAGAGTCACTACCAGAGATCAGGTGAAGTCCTCGGGGATGACCTCGTCCTCGGCAATGGGTCCTGCTGTTGGATACGTACCCGGACCATACTCCTCTGGGTAATCCTCCTCGCCTAAACCTGGAAGGGAACCAGGTCCTCAGAGGGACGTAACAAGGTACAAAAATACACCATGCCAAGTATAACAGAAAGTACAAGTGCAATGACGGGGTAATCTAGCATAATCACCTAAGTGAGACACAGTTTGAAGACAATATTCGACGCGTGGGCTGTCCAAAATAAAACCATAGCTCCGAACACAGAGACACATGGGGCGTACCGTAGCTCTGAGCATAGAGTTACACGGGTGATACTACTACTCCGGATATAGTAACACTACATCAACAGGACATACATATATAAAGCGCGTGCAGAGGAGCCCAAACATCTAATAGCTGTCTTCCCCTTCCCAAGAGGTCAACGATTGTGCGCTGAACCTGAACCTCTATCTAGCAGTCTCTTCGCACATAAGTAACTATCAACAAACGTGACCCTATGGTCATCCCAGTCTCCGGTCATGATGTCAGTATCAAGATACAGGAAATCTAGCACGATAACAGTGTATGAATATGTTCTAGGGTTACGATATACACAGGTACATACATCGAGGTGTTACGAACATCTAGCATTCGTTACGATACGTTACGACGAACGTTTGCACCCGGTTGTGATCCGGACGCGAAGTAACGATCTTAATCAACACGCGCACAATGTATATAATAAAACAATAAATATCTGGTAACTGAAATACAGGGTGGCAAGGTACACTTGCCTGGATCCGGCTGCTGAAGATGGGGATCCGATACAACGTCCAAGTCCGCAGGTCCCGTAGTACCTAGAGACGAGACATAAGCTCAATTAATAAACTATCACACGACTAAAATAAGATGTGACACACGTCTAATCATATGTTCAACCTTAATTACAAGTCACATGGACACAAAGCTAGAGGGTTGACCAAGGTTGACTAAGGGTATGTTACATCAAATCCGATTAATCACCTATACAATATCATCAACAATCATCAATTCTTATATCTCACCACGGTGTTTAGTAGTTCAAGCCATGATCAAATCCTCAAATTTTACCCTGGTCTTTACAGACATTATCAAGCACATTTACACATATCATCCTCAAACAAAATAATTATCTCCGAGTAAATAATTATTAATAATTATTTAAACCCTCGGTTATAAGCACCGTCAATAGCCACTCCTCAAATATATTCATCATTAATTATTAGCTCTCAATATTAACCAATGCTTTGATATTACAACATTATTCTACGACAATTAAATTTGTACCTCAGTAATATTCCATGTTTTTAGTATCGCAACATCATTTTCACAACCATTTAAACTTCTCATCATCAATTAAATAATGCGCATAATTTAAATGAAATACCCTAAAATCTTAACGCATTCAAATACCCTAAACTCAGTATAGCCTACATGAACCCTAAACTAAGTAAGCTATATATAACAAATTCACAATATTAGACTAACCAAAACAATATTACACTACAAGGAGGGGGAGTTCACCTTGGCGATGTGGTGGTGATGCTGGCCTGTTGCGACACGCCGGAGGGGGAGGTCGTGGGGGTGTTGATGGTGATGAGGTTGATGGTGAAGTCGACCAGAGGGAATGGTGGTAGTGCTGCGGGTGGTGGCCGCGTGGAGGTTGGTCGATGGAGAGGCCGGAGTAGTGGTGGTGTTAATGGTGATGATGAGCAGCAGGGTGGCCGGAGGGAAGTCGGTCGGATGGGAAGTGCAGTTGACCGGGGGAGATGGCAGTAGCAGCGGCTTGTGGTCGAGATGGTGGTGGTATGTACGATGCTGGTGGTGGTATGAGGGATCAACGTCGGTGGCCGGAGTAATGGGCAATGGGGCAGAGGAGGATGGTTGGCCGGGTCATGGCGGTGGCAGCGGGGCGTGGGGTGGTGCTACCTCACCGGGGGAGGAGCTCGGGCTCGTGGAGGTGGCAGTGCTGGTGGCGTGTGGTTCAACGTGTGGCGGTGGAAGCAGCAGCTCACCGGAGAAGAAGAAGCCGCGGGGAGGTGTTGTGGTTCTGCCGGTAATAGAGGAGGCGAGTGGGGGTATCGACTGGGGGGGTTGGCCGGAGCGGGTGAGGGCCGGCCTGGTTCAGGGTTTGAAGAAGAAGAAGAAAGAAGAAGAAGAAGAAGAAAGGAAGAAGAAAGGAAAAATAGAAGAATAGAAAGGGAAACTCGGCTGTGGCTTGATGTAGGAGGAGGTAGGAGAGAGAAAGGGGGGTTTTCCTAAGGTTTTGGGGATTAGGGCCGGTTGGTATCTGTGTAGGAAGAGACATTTTATAGGGATGTGGGATGGGGAGTGTGTGGTGATGATGAGTCCCCATTTGAATGGGTGGCTCAGATTCATCATGGAGGATTGTACATACAAAGGAGAGAGAGGAGGAGTGAGGTTGACTAGTCAATAAGTGAGGGTGAGGCTTCTCCATTTGGTTTGAACCAAGGAGGTGATAACACCTATTGCAATAATTGCAACTAAGCCCCTAAATTTTGGGTATTTGCACAAACATATAAAATAATGAAAAAATTATGGAAGAATTGGTGTTTGGTGTTTTGTAGGATGAGGGGGTATTGTGTGTTTTGCATGGGCTTAATTAAAGGGGTATTGGAATTAAATTGTGATTAAAATGGAATTAGACAAAGTTGATATCCCCAATTAAATTAAAATAAAACGTCATGTGCTCTTAAATTAAATGGGGGCACATGGGGTCTCAATTGGGTGTGACACAAAGGTCATGAACGGTGTAGGCTTGGTGTCAGTCTTGGATTCTTTAATTGGTCCGACTCAACGGGTTGAGTTAGTATCTCAAAATTGATGGCAACGACACATGTGTACGACACAGGTTTAAATAACAGATTTCAGTTACGAAAAGTTGTGCAATTTAATTAGAGCACAAGGGATTATGATTTTGAGTGACGGAAAAGTCCAGCGCCTAATTTGGCGTGTCAAGTCTAGAATGTAACAACTTGTTAGAAATTATGGGCTAATGTTGGGCTCCGAATATTTCAACAACGGTAGGGCGCACCAAGGGTTTAATTAAATAGAGAGACATCTGCAACCTTATTTCTAAACCTCAATACCTGATGTTAAACCAAAATTTTCTAACCCAAAACCAGTCTATCCATAGAAATAAATGAGGGGGTTTACATCCTTCCCAACTTAGAAAATTTTTGTCCCCAAAATTAAAATTAAAGCACGATAATAGAATAGCTATGAGAATTTAAAAGCAAACTGGTAATCAAATACGGTACGTAAATTCGTACCTTGGTCCTCAAATAAATACGAGAAACGCTGTCGAATAGAATCCTCGCGCTCCCAGGTAGACTCGCCTGACGAATGATGCTTCCATGCAATTCTAACTAGTGGTATAGTCTGACCTCTCAAAGTCTTCTCACTGTGATCGAGTATCTCCACTGGCTGCTCTACGTAAGATAAACTAGGCCCGACTGTAATCTCCGAATGGTCAAGCACATGGCTAGGGTCTGCCACGTTCTCCTCAACTGCGATACATAAAATACGTCATGCACTCCTTCTAATAATGGAGGCAATATAAGACGATAAGCTACTTCGCAAACTCGTTCCAAGATGTCAAAAGGTCCGATGTACCGCGGACTCAGCTTGCCTCTTCCTTCGAATCTGATGGTACCACGAGTAGGCGATATCTTTAAAAATACATAGTCACCTTCCTTGAACTCCAAAGGTCTGCGGTGCGCATCTGCCCAATATTTTTGTCTGTCCAGTGCTGCACGCAGGTGGCTCTGAATCTGCTTGACTTTCTCCACTGTCTGTGTCACCAACTCTGGACCAAGTATCTGACGCTCTCCCACGTCACTCCAACATACCGATGACCTACACTTTCTGCCGTATAGTGCCTCATAAGGTGCCATCTGTATGTTAGGCTGGTAGCTGTTATTGTAGGAGAATTCCACTAGGTGTAGATGGTCCTCCCAAGATCCTCCAAAGTCGATCATGCACGCTCTCAACATATCTTCTAGTATTTGTATCGTGCACTCTGGCTAGCCATAAGTCTGTGGATGATATGCAGTACTGAACTTGAGACGAGTTCTTAGACTCTCCTGCATACTCCGCCAAAAATATGACGTGAACCTGGAGTCACGATCCGATACAATACTGACAGGCACTCCATGTAGTCGTACTATCTGCCTCATATACATGTCAGCTAATATCTCCGTGGACTGCCCAACTCTGAAGGACAAGAAATGTGCAGACTTGGTGAGTCTATCTACGATAACCCAAACTGTATCCTTTCCACTAGGGCTCCACGAGAATCCTGTGACGAAGTCCATGGTAATGTGTTCCCACTTCCACTCGGGAATAGGAAGCGACTGCAATAGTCCTGTAGTCCTCTGATGTTCTGCCTTGACTTGCTGACAAACCAAATATCTTGCCATGAATCTTGCAATCTCTCTCTTCATCCCATGCCACCAGTAATGTTGTCTCAAATCTCGGTACATCTTCGTACCCCCGGGATGAATAGAATAAATCGAGCTATGAGCCTCGGTCATCAACTCCTGGCGTAGCTCGCCACTCGAAACGTATAGGCGATCTCCACACCTCAATATTCCATCTTCATGAATCCTGAGTCCTGTCTGTATGTCGGCCTCTGTCCTCTCTCGCAGTCATCTAAATCTCGCATCTGTAGGCTGGGCTGCCTTAATCCTCTCAATCAATGTGGACTGAACCTCGAGACTGTCCATCTGTCCATCCATGCCTGGCAATACAATCTCTATCCCAAGCTCCTGAAGATCCTCTAGCAATTGCCGCTGAGTTATCAAAAAATAGGCCATAGGCTTCCTGCTTAAGGCATTTGCTACTACATTCGCCTTGCCAGGGTGGTACTGCAACTCTATATCATAATATGTCATCAACTCTAGCCAGCGCCTCTGTCTCATGTTGAGCTCCTTCTACGTATAGACATACTTCAGACTTTTGTGATCTGTGTAAATCTCTACACGCTCACCATAAAGGTAGTGTCGCCATAGCTTTAGTACAAATATCACTGCAGCCAGCTCTAGATCGTGCGTCAGATAGTTTTTCTTATGAACTCTCAACTGTCTCGATGCATAGGCTATAACTTTGCCGTATTGCATCAGTACACATCCTAATCCGCTCCCAGATGCATCACTGTATACTACAAATCCTTCCGATCCTGAAGGAAGTGTCAAAATCGGTGCTGATGTCAGACGCTTTTTTAGCTCATCGAAAGTCGTCTGACACTCGTCGGTCCAGATAAACTCCTCGCCTTTACGCATCAATCACGTTATCGGCGCAGCGTTCCTCAAAAAATTTTCCATGAACCTCCGATAATATCCGGCAAGTCCGAGGAAACTCCTAACCTCTGTAACTGATGTAGGGGTAGGCCACGTCTCTACTGCAGCTATCTTCTCCGGGTCAACTGATAGTCTATCTCCGGTGATTATGTGTCCCAGGAATGGTACTCTATCCAAGCAGAACTCATATTTGCTGATCTTGGCGTACAGCCTCTCCTGCCTCAGCGTCTCCAACACAATCCTGAGACGTCTCTTGTGCTCCTCCTGGCTCTTGGAATATACTAAGATGTCGTCGATAAATACCACCACGAACTTATCTAAGTACTGGTGGAAAACATTGCTCATATGACTCATAAATACTGCTGGCACATTGGTTAAACCAAACGGCATGACAAGAAACTCATAGCGCCCATACTTCGTCTGAAAAGTCATCTTCGGGATGTCCTTTTTTTCTACCTTGATCTTATGATAGCCGGATCTGAGATCGATCTTCGACAATACGCATGCACCACTAAGCTGATCAAATAAATCATCGATGTGCGGTAGTGGATACTTGTTCTTTATCGTTACAACATTTAACGCCCAGTAATCGATACACAAGCGTACCGTCCCGTCCTTCTTCGGCACAAATAAAATGGGTGCTCCCCATGGAGATATACTAGCCCGTATGAAACCCTTAACTAAGAGATCATCTACTTGGACTTTCAACTCAACCAACTCCTTCGGTGTTAGTCTGTAAACGGAGGAAGTAACTGGCTCGGCTCCGGGAGTCAACTCTATAGTGTACTCAATCTCTCTGTCAGGTGGCAGGCTGGGAGATCCTCTGGAAACATATCCTCAAACTCTGATATAAAGTGAGGGTATATCGGTTCACCTTCTGAAATATGTGTCGCTAGGGTAGGTTGGACACCATGCTCTCGGGCTCCCTGAAGGAACTCAAACTCTGGGTGATCTGGGAGTCTAAATATGACACAACTACGATGATAATCTAGCGTTGCGTGGTATTGGCTCAACCAATCCATGCCTAGGACAATGTTATAGTCCGCCATGGAGAAGAACAGAAATTGGGCATGCATCTTTCTTCCGCAGACAACTACTGAACATGATCTACAAGTATCGCTAACAGGTACTATTCCACCTCCCGTAAGGATCCTCTTGATCTTCGGAAGGGGTGCAGTGGCTATTCTATGGGTGGCCACAAAACTAGCAGCTATAAAAGAGTGTGTGGTACCAGAATCAAATAAGACTACTGCTGGTAATGAAGCTACAAGATAGTACCTGCGATCACTTCTCCGGCTGTCTCTGCCTCCTCTATAGTCATCGCATAGTCCTGACCATGTCTCGGTGCCGGTGCTCGGCTGTTGCTGTTGAGCCTGCTGGAATTGATCTGTATGTGGGG
This sequence comes from Iris macrosiphon, assembly GCA_036927795.1. NCBI lineage: Eukaryota > Viridiplantae > Streptophyta > Magnoliopsida > Asparagales > Iridaceae > Iris > Iris macrosiphon. Next base: position 29,526,281 of record JAYESA010000006.1, read on the forward strand.
CCAAGGGTGGCCTCCTCTGATTTCCCCCGGGTGCTGGTGGTCGCAGTGCTCCATCTCCTGCGTAAGGCGGCCTCGGTGCTGGCAGGGCTGGCCGGTGAACCATCTGTACTGGATCCCGTGTATCTCTGTGTTCCCTGTTGATTAGTAATTTATTTTTAGTGATTATTGTTGTATATTTCCTTATGTCAATGTAAGTTTATAATACCAGACACATTTTACATTTGAGTTCACAAGATAACTTTATGTACAAGTTAATAATCCCCATGACACCTTGTAAATATTTGTGTATTAAAATCTATTGCATTTGGCATCGGGCAATCAAGTGTGAGCATTGTCCAATGTATCGCGTGTCGCGAATACGATTGTCATGCCCCAGTTCCAAAGATAAGGAACTGAGTCATGTGGCAATGGTCAGCAGCACACTTCGGCGGGCATCCCAATCTAATGGGCCTGTCGGAGTGCACCTAAGTTGTAAAGTATAATGAATAGCCCAACACATAACACATACATAGTGAATCTAAATATCATCCACAGGCAACAGATATAAGAGCACATAGAGGTAATCACAACTACTAATGTGCAGAAAGGAAATGTCACGAGATAATGTATCATAGTACAAATACTAGAGTAGTCACACGGGAACAAACCCGCTAGTACAAAATACTGGAATGAAAGTAAGCAATGAGATAACTTGGAATGGCATCAGATAGCTAGATAGTAATACCGTCCCAAGGATAGAGTCACTACCAGAGATCAGGCGATGTCCTCGAGGATGACCTCGTCCTCAGCAATGGGTCCTGCTGCTGGATACATACCCGGACCGTACTCCTCTGGGTAATCCTCCTCGCCTAAACTTGGATGGGAACCAGGTCCTCAAAGGGACGTAACAAGATAGAAAAATACAGTATGCCAAGTATAACAGAAAGTACAAGTATAACGACGGGGTAATCTAGCATAATCACCTAAGTGAGACACAGTTTGAAGACAATGTTTGACACATGGGCTGTCCAAAATAAAACCGTAGCTCCGAACACAGAGACACACGGGACGTACCGTAGCTCCGAGCACAGAGTCACACGGATGATACTACTACTCCAGATATAGGAATACTACATCAACAGGACATACATATATAAAGCGCGTGCAGAGGAGCCCAAACGTCTAGTAGCTGTCTTCCCCTTCCCAAGCGGTCAACGATTGTGCGCTGAACCTGAACCTCTATCTAGCAGTCTCTTCGCACAGAAGTAACTATCAACAAACGCGACCCTAAGGTCATCCCAGTCTCCGGTCATGATATCAGTATTAGGATACAGGAAATCTGCATGATAATATTGTATGAATGTATCCTAGGGTTACGATATACACAGGTACATACATCGAGGTGTTACGAACATCTAGCATTCGTTATGAGACGTTACGATGAACGTCTGCACCCAGTTGTGATCCGGACGCGAAGTAACGATCTTAATCAAACACGCACACAATGTATATAATAAAATAATAAATATCTGGTAACTGAAATACAGGGTGGCAAGGTACACTTGCCTGGATCTGGCTGCTAAAGATGGGGATCCGGTACAACGTCCAAGTCCACAGGTCCTGTAGTACCTAGAGACGAGACATAAGCTCAATTAATAAACTATCACACGACTAAAATAAGATATGACACACGTCTAATCATATGTTCAACCTTAATTACAAGTCACATGGACACGAAGCTAGAGGGTTGACCAAGGTTGACTAAGGGTATGTTACGTCAAATTCGATTAATCACCTATACAATATCATCAACAATCATCAATTCTTATATCTCACCATGGTGTTCAGTAGTTCAAGCCATGATCAAATCCTCAAATTTTACCCTGGTCTTCACAGACATTATCAAGCACGTTTACACATATCATCCTCAAACAAAATAATTATCTTCGAGCAAATAATTATTAATAATTATTTAAACCCTCGGTTATAAGCACCATCAATAGCCACTCCTCAAATATATTCATCATTAATTATTAGCTCTCAATATTAACCAATGCTTTGATATCACAACATTATTCTACGATAATTAAATCTGCACCTCAGTAATATTCCCTGTTTTTAGTATCGCAACATCATTTTCACAACCATTTAAACTTCTCATCGTCAATTAAACAATACGCATAATTTAAATAAAATACCCTAAAATCTTAATACATTCAAATACCCTAAACTCAATATAGCCTACATGAACCCTAAACTAAGTAAGCTATATATAACAAATTCACAATATTAGACTAACCAAAATAATATTACACTACAAGGAGGGGGAGTTCACCTTGGCGATGTAGTGGTGATGCTGGCCGGTTGTGACACGCCTGAGGGGGAGGTCGTAGGGATGTTGATGGTGATGAGGTTGATGGTGAAGTCGACCGGAGGGAATGGTGGTGGTGCTGTGGGTGGTGGCCACGTGGAGGTTGGTCGATGGAGAGGCCGGAGTAGTGGTGGTGTTAATGGTGATGATGAGCAGCAGGGTGGCCGGAGGGAAGTCGGTCGGATGGAAAGTGCAGTGGACCGGGGGAGATGGCAGTAGTAGCGGCTTGTGGTCGAGATGGTGGTGGTATATATGATGCTGCTGGTGGTGTGAGGGATCAACGTCGGTAGCCGAAGTAATGGGCAGTGGGGCAGAGGAGGATGGTTGGTCGGCTCATGGCGGTGGCAGCGGGGCGTGGGTTGGTGCTACCTCGCCGGGGGAGGAGCTAGGGCTCCTGGAGGTGGCAGTGCTGGTGGCGTGAGGTTCGACGTGTGGCGGTGGCAGCAGCAGCTCACCGGAGAAGAAGAAGCCGCGGGGAGGTATTATGGTTCTGCCGGTAATGGAGGAGGCGAGCGTGGGTGTCCACCGGGGGGGAGGGGGGGTTGGCCGGAGCTGGTGAGGGCCGGCCGGGTTCACGGTTTAAAGAATAAGAAGAAAGAAGAAGAAGAAGAAAGCAAAAATGGAAGAAGAGAAAGGGAAACTCGGCTGTGGCTTGATGTAGGAGGAGGGAGGAGAGAGAAAGGGGGGTTTTCCCAAGGTTTTGGGATTAGGGCCGGTTGGTATGTGTGTAGGAAGAGACATTTTATAGGGATGTGGGATGGGGAGTGTGTGGTGATGATGAGTCCCCATTTGAATGGGTGGCTCAGATTTATTATGGAGGATTGTACATACAAAGGAGAGAGAGGAGGAGTGAGGTTGACTAGTCAATAAGTGAGGGTGAGGCTTCTCCATTTGGTTTGAACCAAGGAGGTGATGACACCTATTGCAATAATTGCAACTAAGCCCCTAAATTTTGGATATTTGCACAAACACATAAAATGATAGAAAAATTATGGGAGAATTGGTGTTTGATATTTTGTAGGGTAAGGGGGTGTTGTGTGTTTTGTATTGGCTTAATTAAAGGGATATTGGAATTAAATTAGGATTAAAATGGGATTAGACAAAGTTGGTATCTCCAATTAAATTAAAATAAAATATCATGTGCTATTAAATTAAATGGGGGCATATGGGGTCTCAATTGTGTGTGACACAAAGGTCATGAATGGTGTAGGCTTGGTGTCAGTCTTGGACCCTTTAATTGGTCTGGCTCAACGGGTTGAGTTGGTATCTCAAAATTGATGGCAACGACACAGGTGTGCGACACAGGTTTAAATAACAAATTTCGGTTACGGAAAGTAGTGCAATTTAATTAGAGCACTGTCACGCCTCGATCTCCCACAGGCAAATCGGCCGTTCCCGCTAGGCGGGAATCACCCTCGCCAGCGCTCCCGCGGAACGATCGCTTGACCCATCCGGGCATGATGCCGCACGAGCGTGAACCGCGCCCGTGCAAGGCCGTGATTCATTGGCTGGCGGTAAGAGTTCTAAGCCACAGAGTCGCACAGATTGTCCGAGTGCAGCAGAGTCATGAACGCATAGCGATTCGGTAACAAGTTCTCTGAGTTGACAAATATAGCGAAAGCATTAAAACACAAGTTGTAGTAAAGCAAGCTCTTTTTATTGATATAAACATGTGTTACAGGCGGCGTATAGCCGAGATTACAAGTCGCTCAAGCCTCTCTCTCTGAAACATAAAGCGTGCCAAGTGGCTACAATTGTGGAATGATTGTAGAGACGATGTTCAGGCGATGTTCACAACTTATGTCTTGTATATGTGCTTCTGTTCCGGACGCACCGTTGCTTCGGAGTGATGTCCACGCCTAAGCACGCCCATTGGAGGCATCCGCACCGAACGAGGTTCTCCTGCACCCTGCACACAAACTGGTGGATTATTAGTACATTGAATGCACTGGTGGAGAAGCTACTCGCCCGCTCGACAAATCCAAACACGTAATACAGGTTCCGTGCACAACTATTGAGTTGTCTTTCTAGTTGCCTTAGGATCAGTTTCATGCAGACATTGAATAGCCTAACGTGTCGGGCAGTGCGCCATGCGATGTTTGAGGAAACACGGCGAGACTTACCAACTTACCATCTCCTTCCCTGTCCAAGGCAAACATTGTTAATTTTTTAAGCAGGAGCATATATAAGCATTCATGAGGCATAACGTATGCAAACACGAGTACTTATTTCAAGATCGTTCAGGTGTTCAGTTAATTGTTTCATGCCATACAGTATCTCGCACGCGGATAGCCGCTAAGCGAGGATGAATTGTTTATCCATCGTTTACAAGTATTTCTTTCGTTTATAAGCAAGCATGCAACAAGTTAAATACAAGGCGATCACTGGCGTATGCCATAATGGACGGTATAGTCTTTGACGAGAATGGTATGCAACAAAATACAAGGGGCGCTACAAACCATTTCGCCGAACAAGAGACTATATAGTCTTTGACGAGAATGGTGTGCAATGAAGTACAAGAGGCGCTGCATGCCATTCTGCCAAGAACAAGAGACTAAAACAATTGGTCTCGCCCGGACCGGGACGATGCCAGTGCCCCAGCATCGCCCGCTAGACCATCCCTGTGCACAAGTTGTCCGTGATCGAACGGCGTCTCGGGTAAGTTATCCATTTACATGATTGGGGCAACAAGCGTACAAGACAAGAGTACAAGACAATAGTACAAGACAAGAGGCAAGCTGTTGAGGCAACAATAGTACAAGACAAGATGCTTTGCCTATTTCGCTGTTCAGTGAATGACTTTTGCCTTGATGCAATTCTCCTTGGGCGGAGATTGCCTTAGTGACCTAGCGGTCCCGAATACTTGCAGGTTCGTTCAGGCACGGAACAACTACGTAATAGTCTTCCGGGGTTTGGATGAAAACATGGCAATATTACAAGCAGACAAGCATGCGTTTCTAAGGAACATAAGCAGGCACGTTGCTCGGACCCGAAGGTAAGCCGAGAGTTGAAACCGTTAAGGGACTTAGCATGCGAGGGTCTGAATATAAGCAGTATTTCAATTTCCATGTTCTAGCAAGCAATACAAGTTGGGATTATTCCCTTAGCTAGGTGCGTTAGATTTATTAGCATGCAGGGGGTGAATCACCTAGTGACTAGCATAAATATTCCAGATTTTATGTGTGCTGGCTAAGCAAAGACAAGTTCACCGTAGCCACCCACCTTAGCGATGATTCGCCTCGGTAGAGCGATACGCCTGAGCGAGCCTCTGAAAGCCTAAGCCGAATTCCTGTAGGGACAAGTCTGGATATCCTTTGCTTCTGGATCGAGGCAAAGTGGGTCGGGACAGTTGCACTATTGCCGTTTGAGTCGGCAGTCCGCTTGAATGGAACGGGGTGTTACATCCTACCCATTTTAGAAAAAGTCTCGTCCTCGAGACTTACTAAGGACAAGCAGTGATCTAGGGTTGAAGCAATCCTAGACAAGTCATTGTGCTTGTTCATTTGGATATTCACTTGCACAAGCGTCAAAATCAGCATATCGCTTAGACTGGATCGTGCGCACTTTCGAAGTGCACTTCTAGCGTGAACACGTCAACCAGCTTAGTGATAGCGAAGTCTTAGCACTCGAGTTTCATCTTTTTTTCCTAAGTCTTGGATGGTGCACTAGTTCAAGGCGTCCCTCGAATAGATGCATTCAACCAAACTTAGAGTTAGTGAAATCTCGGACAAGCTACTAGCGATACTCTCAAGGGTTCGCACAGGTTGGCACAAAGGCCACTCGCAGCATACAACCAGACAAGCAATCATATCAATCAAAACGCATTTTGAAAGTATTTAGACTTATTATTGGAACATCCCATCAAGACATTGAGAGAGAGCGTGCACATAACCCACGAACGAGCTTTCGAAACAGAGATATCGAATCGAAGTCCAAAGGCGTAGAAGCCAGGCTCTGATACCAACATGTCACGCCCCGATCTCCCGCAGGCAAATCGGCCGTTCCCGCTAGGCGAGAATCACCCTCGCCAGCGCTCCCGCAGAACGATCGCTTGACCCATCCGGGCGTGATGCCGCACGAGCGTGAACCGCGCCCGTGCAAGGCCGTGATTCATTGGCTGGCGGTAAGAGTTCTAAGCCACAGAGTCGCACAGATTGTCCGAGTGCAGTGGAGTCATGAACGCATAGCGATTCGGTAACAAGTTCTCTGAGTTGACAAATATAGCGGAAGCATTGAAACACAAGTTGAAGTAAAGCAAGTTCTTTTTATTGATATAAACATGTGTTACAGGCGGCGTATAGCCGAGATTACAAGTCGCTCAAGCCTCTCTCTCTGAAACATAAAGCGTGCCAAGTGGCTACAATTGTGGAATGATTATAGAGACGATGTTCAGGCGATGTTTACAACTTATGTCTTGTATATGTGCTTCTGTTCCGGACGCACCGTTGCTTCGGAGTGATGTCCACGCCTAAGCACGCACGTTGGAGGCATCCGCACCGAACGAGGTTCTCCCGCACCCTGCACACAAACTGGTGGATTATCAGTACATTGAATGCACTGGTGGGGAAGCTACTCGCCCGCTCGACAAATCCAAACACGTAATACAGGTTCCGTGCACAACTATTGAGTTGTCTTTCTAGTTGCCTTAGGATCAGTTTCATGCAGACATTGAATAGCCTAACGTGTCGGGCAGTGCGCCGTGCGATGTTTGAGGAAACACGGCGAGACTTACCAACTTACCATCTCCTTCCCTGTCCAAGGCAAACATTGTTAATTTAAGCAGGAGCATGTATAAGCATTCAGGAGGCATAACGTATGCAAACACGAGTACTTATTTCAAGATCGTTCAGGTGTTCAGTTAATTGTTTCATGCCATACAGTATCTCGCACGCGATAGCCGCTAAGCGAGAATGAATTGTTTATCCATCGTTTATAAGTATTTCTTTCGTTTACAAGCAAGCATACAACAAGTTAAATACAAGGCGATCACTGGCGTATGCCATAATGGACGGTATAGTCTTTGACAAGAATGGTATGCAACAAAATACAAGGGGCGCTACAAACCATTTCGCCGAACAAGAGACTATATAGTCTTTGACGAGAATGGTGTGCAACGAAGTACAAGTGGCGCTGCATGCCATTCCGCCAAGAACAAGAGACTAAAACAATTGGTCTCGCCCGGACCGGGATGATGCCAGTGCCCCAGCATCGCCTGCTAGACCATCCCTGTGCACAAGTTGTCCGTGATCGAACGGCGTCTCGGGTAAGTTATCCATTTACATGATTGGGGCAACAAGCGTACAAGACAAGAGTACAAGCCAATAGTACAAGACAAGAGGCAAGCTGTTGAGGCAACAATAGTACAAGACAAGATGCTTTGCCTGTTTCGCTGTTCAGTGAATGACTTTTACCTTGATGCAATTCTCCTTGGGCGGAGATTGCCTTAGTGACCTAGCGGTCCCGAATACTTGCAGGTTCGTTCAGGCACGGAACGACTACGTAATAGTCTTCCGGGGTTTGGATGAAAACATGGCAACATTACAAACAGACAAGCATGCGTTTCTAAGGAACATAAGCAGGCACATTGCTCGGACCCGAAGGTAAGCCGAGAGTTGAAACCGTTAAGGGACTTAGCATGCGAGGGTCTGAATATAAGCAGTATTTCAATTTCCATGTTCTAGCAAGCAATACAAGTTGGGATTATTCCCTTAGCTAGGTGCGTTAGATTTATTAGCATGCAGGGGGTGAATCACCTAGCGACTAGCATAAATATTCCAGATTTTATGTGTGCTGGCTAAGCAAAGACAAGTTCACCGTAGCCACCCACCTTAGCGATGATTCACCTCGGTAGAGCGATACGCCTGAGCGAGCCTCTGAAAGCCTAAGCCGGATTCCTGTAGGGACAAGTCTGGATATCCTTTGCTTCTTGATCAAGACAAAGCGGGTCGGGACAGTTGCACTATTGCCGTTTGAGTCGGCAGTCCGCTTGAACGGAACGGGGTGTTACATCCTACCCAACTTAGAAAAAGTCTCGTCCTCGAGACTTACTAAGGACAAGCAGTGATCTAGGGTTGAAGCAATCCTAGACAAGTCGTTGTGTTTATTCATTTGGATATTCACTTGCACAAGCGTCGAAATCAGCATATCGCTTAGACTGGATCGTGCGCACTTTCGAAGTGCACTTCTAGCGTGAACACGTCAACCAGCTTAGTGATAGCGAAGTCTTAGCACTCGAGTTTCACCTTTTTTTCCTAAGTCTTGGATGGTGCACTAGTTCAAGGCGTCCCTCGAATAGATGCATTCAACCAAAATTAGAGTTAGTGAAATCTCGGACAAGCTACTAGCGATACTCTCAAGGGTTCGCACAGGTTGGCACAAAGGCCACTCGCAGCATACAACCAGATAAGCAATCATATCAATCAAAACGTATTTTGAAAGTATTTAGACTTATTGTTGGAACATCCCATCGAGACATTGAGAGAGAGCGTACACATAACCTACGAACGAGCTTTCGAAACAGAGATATCGAATCGAAGTCCAAAGGCGTAGAAGCCAGGCTCTGATACCAACATGTCGTGCCCCGATCTCCCGCAGGCAAATCGGCCGTTCCCGCTAGGCGAGAATCACCCTCGCCAGCGCTCCCGCGGAACGATCGCTTGACCCATCCGGGCGTGATGCCGCACGAGCGTGAACCGCGCCCGTACAAGGCCATGATTCATTGGCTGGCGGTAAGAGTTCTAAGCCACAGAGTCGCACAGATTGTCCGAGTGCAGCGGAGTCATGAACGCATAGCGATTCGGTAACAAGTTCTCTGAGTTGACAAATATAGCGGAAGCATTAAAACACAAGTTGAAGTAAAGAAAGTTCTTTTTATTGATATAAACATGTGTTACAGGCGGCGTATAGCCGAGATTACAAGTCGCTCAAGCCTCTCTTTCTGAAACATAAAGCGTGCCAAGTGGCTACAATTTTGGAATGATTGTAGAGACGATGTTCAGGCGATGTTCACAACTTATGTCTTGTATATGTGCTTCTGTTTCGGACGCACCGTTGCTTCGGAGTGATGTCCACGCCTAAGCACGCACGTTGGAGGCATCCGCACCGAACGAGGTTCTCCCGCACCTTGCACACAAACTGGTAGATTATCAGTACATTGAATGCACTGGTGGAGAAGCTACTCGCCCGCTCGATAAATCCAAACACGTAATACAGGTTCCGTGCACAACTATTGAGTTGTCTTTCTAGTTGCCTTAGGATCAGTTTTATGCAGACATTGAATAGCCTAACGTGTCGGGCAGTGCGCCGTGCGATGTTTGAGAAAACACGGTGAGACTTACCAACTTACCATCTCCTTCCCTGTCCAAGGCAAACATTGTTAATTTAAGCAGGAGCATGTATAAGCATTCAGGAGGCATAACGTATGCAAACACGAGTACTTATTTCAAGATCGTTCAGGTGTTCAGTTAATTATTTCATGCCATACAGTATCTCGCACGCGGATAGCCGCTAAGCGAGGATGAATTGTTTATCCATCGTTTACAAGTATTTCTTTCGTTTACAAGCAAGCATGCAACAAGTTAAATACAAGACGATCACTGGCGTATGCCATAATGGACGGTATAGTCTTTGACGAGAATGGTATGCAACAAAATACAAGGGGCGCTACAAACTATTTCGCCGAACAAGAGACTATATAGTCTTTGACGAGAATGGTGTACAACGAAGTACAAGAGGCACTGTATGCCATTCCGCCAAGAACAAGAGACTAAAACAATTGGTTTCGCCCAGACCGGGATGATGCCAGTGCCCCAGCATCGCCCGCTAGACCATCCCTGTGCACAAGTTGTCCGTGATCGAACGGCATCTCGGGTAAGTTATCCATTTACATGATTGGGACAACAAGCGTACAAGACAAGAGTACAAGACAATAGTACAAGACAAGAGGCAAGCTGTTGAGGCAACAATAGTACAAGACAAGATGCTTTGCCTGTTTCGCTGTTCAGTGAATGACTTTTGCCTTGATGCAATTCTTCTTGGGCGGAGATTGCCTTAGTGACCTAGCGGTCCCGAATACTTGCAGGTTCGTTCAGGCACGGAACGACTACGTAATAGTCTTCCGGGGTTTGGATGAAAACATGACAACATTACAAGCAGACCAGCATGCGTTTCTAAGGAACATAAGCAGGCACGTTGCTCGGACCCGAAGGTAAGCCGAGAGTTAAAATCGTTAAGGGACTTAGCATACGAGGGTCTGAATATAAGCAGTATTTCAATTTCCATGTTCTAGCAAGCAATACAAGTTGGGATTATTCCCTTAGCTAGGTGCGTTGGATTTATTAGCATGCAGGGGGTAAATCACCTAGCGACTAGCATAAATATTCCAGATTTTATGTGTGCTGGCTAAGCAAAGACAAGTTCACCGTAGCCACCCACCTTAGCGATGATTCGCCTCGGTAGAGCGATACGCCTGAGCGAGCCTCTGAAAGCCTAAGCCGGATTCCTATAGGGACAAGTCTGGATATCCTTTGCTTTTTGATCGAGGCAAAGCGGGTCGGGACAGTTGCACTATTGCCGTTTGAGTTGGCAGTCCGCTTGAACGGAACGGGGTGTTACAAGCACAAGGGATTATGATTTTGAGTGACGGAAAAGTCCAGCGCCTAATTTGGCATGTCAAGTCTAGAATGCAATAACTTGTTGGAATTTATGGGCTAATGTTGGGCTCCGAATATTTCAACAACGGTAGGGCACACTAAGGGTTTAATTAAATAGAGAGACATCTGCAACCTTATTTCTAAACCTCAATACCTGATGTTAAACCAAAATTTTCTAACCCAAAACCAGTCTATCCATAGAAATAAATGAGGGGGTTTACAACGATAACTCATGAAAAGCTCGTACTCGCGATTTATTATCTTAGTGACTTCTCAAGTGTACACAACTCGAGAACTTGAAATAATTTAGTAATGATTAAACAAGATAAGATTTACCTAGAGCATTTTGGGAGGGAAGAATATTGCGCTACCGGCTACCCCGATCTCGAAGGTCTCCATGTGACATGGACAATCCTGCTTGGCAAGGGCTCCATGACTGACCAAGTTTACGCGTGCTGTGGCATATTTCAAGACAAGTTTATGTTTAGAAAAAAAGTTTATGGTTATAAGACAAGTTTATGTTTACAAGACCAGTTTTTGATTCACAAGTTTATGTTTATGGTTATAAGTTCAATTGGTGTTTGTGATAAGTAACTTATTATGTTGTTGTATGATTGAATGTGCATTTAATTTACTAGGCAAGCATATCCTTGGCCATCCGGGTTAATTATAGTGCTGGTGGTAGCAATATTCTTAGCAATGCATTTTCTAGTAATTAGGGTTTGTGATAACCCTAGTTAATTAATTGTAGCAAACTGTAGGCATGTATGGCCGTGAATTGGATGTTTGTTATTCGTATAGCTTGCTCTTCTAGTTTTATTTTCTTTCGGCACGTGATTAGGGTGCTAAGTTCTGCTTGGGTGAAGGTCTGTAACCCCGGTCCTTGATTGGTTTAAGGGTTGTGGTCCTGATCCAGAGTAGTTCCTACGCTATCTTGCCGTTCGTCGCCTTACTTTTATTTCTGCACTTACTCTCAGTTCTTCCAGTATTATTCCTGAGACAAGTACGTTGGTAACGTACAAGTCTCGATCTATATTTATTTCTGATATGTCTCTTTCTGCTTATGATGTGATGTGTTTGGTCTATCACCTCGAGCTCCTTTGTGGTACTTGTTTTTTGGGGTTCTGACCCCACTAGCTTTTCATGGCCAGGTTACCCCGAAGAGAACCAGGATCCTCCATGCTTCCAGCAAGATGGCTCGCACTTGTAGGACTATATCCGAAGTTCGCGATGGGTTTTCTTCTTCCACCCCTCGTCTTGATCACTTTATTTTGTGGTATTCAGCAAAGGGCAGAGTTAGATCCTTATATTTTTGAGACTTCGATCAACATGATGTATAAATTAGACCATGACTGGTATATTTGATCATATATTATTAAACTCTCCTAGTGCATCATTTTGTATTCACTAACTTCATGATCATATATGACATATAATTTGGGATGCCTCTTTACTTTCATGTATGACATACTCTTGTGCTTGTGTTTGGATTAAGATTATATGATTTTTTAGCCTTAGGATATGTCATAGCATGCTAGAGTTCACTCATTTGTCTTCTAGACAACCTTAACATATTGCGTCTTACTTCGGTATTCTACAAGGTGCGGTTATCCATGTCAGTCTCCGTATTTATCCAGTATTCTGGGAGCAGGGCGTGACAACTTATCTACATGAAGGTCACTGGCTCTGTTAGCCATATTGGAGATGATCTGGGATGGAACGGTTGTCTTCCCACCTCGGTTGTGAGCCTTACTGGGCGTCCTGAACCATCCGACGAGTTGGCTGTCTTTCCAGGTCGGTAGCAAGCCGTGCTGGATGTCCCGCACTCGCCTGCTAGTACTTCAGCTAGCGTATTACCATGACTACACTGCCATTGTCCTTCTAGGCCGGCATGATTCGGATGCCTCAGTAATCGTGTCGAGGACTCTTTCTCTACCTGGTGCGCAATCAGTTGTCCTTGACCATTCAACTACTCCCCCACTTCCAATCCTAGACGAGAACTTTCTACTCTATTTCTCTTATCTCAGAACATCAGCTCAGTTCAATCTTGTCGAGAACTACACTCGAATCTTTCTTCCTTGTACAGATCCCTGATTAGAAACTGCCTCGATGATCTGGATATCCCGAGTACTTTCCTTTCTTTTCTTCTCTAGACTCTGAACGACCACTTGATAGTATTCCTCGTCTATGTATGCAATATAATTATACTCTATCCCGTGTCACATTCCGTGAGATACGGTGCCTCAATGTGAACTCAAAACTACTTTCGTGGCATATATAAGAAACAACTACATTTCAACTCAATAAGCCCGATTACGCAAATAGCAAGTAAGATCTCCATGTTCTATACAATGATAATGCAGGGTTATCCCCTTAGCTATGTGTGTTCATTTCTTTTTATTACTGTGCAAAGGTTATCGCTTAGAAACTAGCATGTATCATTCCTTTTCTTAAGTATGCAGCCAAGCAGGGACAAGTTCACCAGGGCCACCCACCTTAGAGATGATTCACCTCGGTCGAGGGATACTCCGAGCGTGCTTTTGAAAATCTAAGTCTGAATTCTTGAAGGGCCAAGTCTGAAATTCTTTGCCTCAAGCAAGTCTTCTCGCTGAGCAAGACAGGTCAGGTCATTGCACTTGTGCCATTTGAATCAGATATCCTGCATTGATGCAGAGCGGGTCATTACATTATACACCACTCAGAACAAGTCTCATCCTCGAGACTTCCTGAACGCAAATCATTCTATCGTACACTATCGAATCTAACATATTCACTTGCACTAGCATTCGATATCAACATATCGCGAGTCAGGATCATGCACATATTCAAGGCATCCCTGAAACATATGCATGTCAACCAACTTAGCAATAGTGAAGTATTTGCACTCGAGTTCAACATATTACTGAGTCTTGGATTCATGCACACGTTCAAGGCGTCCCTCAAACATATACATTCAACCAAACTTTATGATAGTGAATTCAGACAAGCTACCCAAGAAAATCTCAAGGGTTCTCGTCTTACTAATCACAATGATACCTCCAATGGGGTCAATCAAAATTCAAATAATTTCCAATCCCACTCAAACTAAGTATTGTACTACCGTTAAGCACGATCTATCCGATCAACTGACTAGCGTCCAAGTCTTATTATCTATTTCGTTCATGTTATACACAGTGTACACTTATCGACCCAAGCCTAACTCTAAGTCTTGCTTCCCTAGTTCTATGGCTTGCTCAAGCAATACTCTAAAGTCGGTCACACAAGTTGTTTCACTCGGCATATGATCGTCTGCCTAACCGCTAGGTCATCTTACAAGGTCATAGGTATATTTTAAGTTTATGGTTCTCATCGTGCAAATTTGTTGCACTATACTCGCCCCAATTCCTAAGATCAAACTATTGTTCTTTCATACAGGACATTCTATCCATGCTCATTGTAGAAGCATGAAAAATACGCTGGATAGCTATACGCAGCATCTTGATTCAGGGCAGCATAAAAATGTGACCTCAGAGCCATCAACGTTTAACAGAGCTTTTTTGCTGAGCACAGCATAAAATATAGGCTCAAGGACCATCCGCATAGTACAATGGGTCCAGACTGCTTCAGCGTAAAAGAGGTGCTACATCGCCTTTATGGCATAAAACTCATCCGCTTTCAATGTAGCATTGAAGTGTACGAGGAACGCTTCGTATTCTTTAAAATAAACCTGTCAGATCACGCAATGAACCTGACATCTGGACTCCTGACAAAGAGTACTGAACGACTACCCAGGCGACGGGTATAATGATGGCGCGGCACTGCAACCCAAGCTATTATTTACTGCCATTTCCTTTACGTAAACCACTTTTACACATACGAAGGAGTACGCTGCCTAGTTTTACACAGGCAGATGTGAGCTATTTACGCTCCGCAGAAGACAAACAGCCTGCCACGTCAAAAGCTGTACTTCGTACAGGGCTTGAGGCACGTCTCTGCATTTAATGCACAAAGCGGTGACAGTTTCTCAAGGAACGTCTCTACATTTAAAGCGCCGAATACTGACAGATGCCCGAGGCACGTCTCTGCACTTGAGGCACAGAAGGGTGGCAGACCTTCAAACCATGCCTCCTTATTTAATGAGCAGGATAATGGCGGATCTCCGTATTTAATGCAGGAGATTTGATTAAATGTCACCAAACCGTCGTTTAGTGGCATCCCCTTTGCGTAAACTACTCTTACGCATATAAGGGAATACGCTGTCCAGTTTTACACAGGCAGACGTGAGCTTCCTACGCTCCGCAGAAGGCAAACAGACTGCCACGTCAGCAGTTACTCTTCGTACATAATTCGAGGCGCGTATCTGCATTTAATGAGCAGAATGATGGCAAATCTTAAAGACAAGCCTTTGCATTTAATGTGCAGGATGGGGGCAGATCTCTGCATTTAATGCAAGAGATTTGATTATATCTCCAAGAGCCATAATTTCGGCTAAAACGTCCACATCGTCTCGGCTTCTACGCCTGCTCGGTTTCTACGCCTGCTCGGCTTCTACGCCTGCTCGGCTTCTACGCCTGCTCGGCTTCTATGCCCACCCGGTTTCTATGCCCACTCGACTTCTACGCCTCCTCGGCCTCTATGACCACTCGACTTCTACGCCTACTCGGATTCTATGCTTACTTGGCTTCTATGCCTACTCGGCTTCTATGCCTACTTGGCTTCTATGCCATGGTGACAGTCATTTGGCTTCTACGCCAACCTCTTTTACATAAGGGATAACTACCTACGTGGCTTCTACGCCGTGATCTTCGCAGCAGATATACGCGTTCTGTCCCTTAGTTGGACGTGCGTCACATGCTCACTCAAAAGGTTATTTATACGCAGGCATTAGTTATTTTAAACCGTCGTGTAAAAGGGTGCTGTACTTTCCACTACTCGGTTTCTACACCGACTGAGTGGTCACTGTCACTAAAACTCTATAAATAGAGACCTCTATCAACGAGGAACAAAGGAAGAGTGGAGGAAATTAGGGCGAAAGGTCGGGGAGGAACAAGGTCAAAAAATTAGAGAAAAGAGGTCGAAAATTGATCGAGAAATCCAGTATCAGATCCAACGGTCGCAAAGATCGAAGGTCAAATGGTCAAGAGAGAGTGAGAGAGTAGAATCCAGAGCTCAGGCAAAGAGAAGGGATCGACGACTTTGGCATCGAGCATCCACCCTCTTTAGCAACCTTCGAAGCTGTTTTCTGTCTTCCACGGCACTTCTTCAACATCGTGTGGTCCAAGGGCTAAAGTGATCGACTGCAGATCAGACACCTATAGCAATATTTACCCAGATTAAATAAATTGTACTTAGACATCCCCGTGTAGGATTAAATTTGTACAATCTTGTTTTTAAACCTAAAAGAAGGACGGGTCTTCGTATAAGACCTCATTTTTCGCATATCAAATATTTTCTCGTTTATTATCCTAAACACTCATTTCACTCAGATTTCTAAATATCGAGCACAGATCTAACTATCCACAATAACACGTTCATTTGCACATGATCTGGGTCTTTTTAGCAAAACCGTTCCTAAGACACATTCGTTCAATCAAATCCACGATATATCTACGTTGCAGGTCAAACACATCGATTTGTATAGTCTATCTCCTCCATTACGTTTGATAGAATTCAACTATCCATTCATTTCTAAGTCTAGACCACCAAGTCATGATCCCATTCTAAATCTTCAATCTCAATCATAAACTCTAAGTCGTCTAACACGATCTACATATCCATTCATGAAACCATCAAGCATATATTACTTCACATTCTAGACTAACTCCTTCTCAAAACACTTTGATTTATTTGTAACCTGAAACTCGTCTTATCGTATCGAACCACAAATCAAGACGACAAGTACCACGCTCCAGTCTTTCGCAAGTTCAATCATCCATGTTGGACGTGCAATCACCACGCCAACGCTCCCGCAGGATAATCGTCCTAATCCGGGTGTGACGCATGTACGAGCATGAAGTTGTACTCGTACAAGACAAGAACGACGTTATGGTTATCATCGAACGAACAGACACCTTATCTTTATACTTTATTTCATGCAGGTTGTATAATAATCTCTCAAGTCATGTTCATCTAATAACCATTCATGCCATGATCATTATTCGTCTAGCCAAATCGTCCAGCTTGAATGTTACCGTTCGATCAATTCTTAGTTTACTTTTTAGCATTCCTCAAACAACTAAGTTCAAATTCTCAAGCCAAAGTCTATCCAACTTTGTTTCATTCCATTTTATTGAGTTCGTTTGTATAATCTTCGAACATGTTTCTGCGAGTTCGATCATTCCCGCTGGACGCGAAATCACCACGCCAGCGCTCCAGTGGGATAATCGTTCTCATTTAGGTCCAATGTCGAGTGTTACCTTTCAAACTAGATTTTTGATCGTTCGCCCAAGTCAAGATTAAATTTGTTATCACCTACCTCAATCATTGAACCAAACTTTTCTAACTTGCATCAATCCATGTTATCTTCTAACTTATCGATATTGTATCAAGTCATCCAAATTTGAAACTAGAACATTCATACTCAGGCTAAAATTCTATCAAGCGATATCCTACTCAATCCACATTTTTGATACATGATATCTTCCACCGCGCTATACTCCGATCGTATCCTAGATTATTCTATCTCAAACTCAAGTTTCAATTCATTCGATTCAATTCAAAGTCGCTTGTACGATTAACTAAGTTTTCTCGACCAAGGTATTGATTTCTATTACCTTGAATCCCTATTCGATATAAGCCTTATCACTTTTTCATCATATTCTAACTCGTTTGAATAAAATCTCGTACGATTCCATCGAATTTGGTTACTTGTTAGGCGATATTTATACTAAGGCTTCGCACAATTACGTCGCTTGCTGCTAGACTTGCTTGCTATTCTGAAATCCTTGATCCTCTTGAACATTTCTAAGACAATCAATACACCACTCTGGGTTCGAGCCATACTCTACGAATCATCAAATAGCTTATTGTTTCTGAGTTATCGCATACACCACTCAGGAATCAAGTCACCCTAGTAAATTCTCAATAGTGTTCGCATCAATCTATCTAACTCTTTCTTTAGAACTCCTGTGCAATCCCTATGCATCATCTCAATAATCTTAGTATCTTATACACCTCTATCGATAGTCCTCCATACAAACTATAGCTGAGTCATAACTTATCGATAGGAATAACCATCTGAACAATATGTCTAAACCCATGCATGACTCCCTAGATTCACCTTAGCGATAGTCCGATAACATTTCTATCGATAGCCATTATAAGTCTGACTTATCCTTACCTGAAGATAATTTAATTTCGTTTGCAAACTTGCTCGCACCCAAGGGTCTTATCATCCGATACTCATCATAACTTAGCCGAAATATTGTGTACATAACTAACTGTCCGAATGATATTTTATCTCACACACTAACCCGCTTGGTGTTCACGTATAGGTATTCGGGTTTACATATAACTTGCAAATTCTAATACGAGTCTATTCCCACAAAATCTGACACAGGTTGGCACAAAGGCCTTCGTATCACAATTTTGTACAAGCAATCATATCATTCATATGCACTTTTAAAAATATTTAGACTCATTGTATGGAATATTTAGTTGAAAAATTGAAAGAGAGCATCTGTAACATAAACCACGAACAAGCTTTCAAGACTGAGAGAATCGATAAGAAGTCTAAGGACATAAAGCCATGCTCTGATACCAAAATATCATGCCCCAATCTCCTACAAAATATATCGCCCCCTATGAACGCGAATCACCGCGCCAGCTCTCCAGCAGGACGATCGTTTCCATCGGGACGTAATGCCGTGCGAGCCTGGAGTTGCTCCTGCGCAAGGCTAATACCGAAATGGCCGTTGATAACTAGTTCACAGAGTCGTCATAGCAAAAACTTAGAATAAACAGAAGTATTGAATCCAAAACAAGCTCTTTATTGATATAAAGTAAAGATTACAAGAGGCGCTAGGCCGAGATTATAAGTCGCTCATGCTCTCTCGCTCTCTCGCTCTCTATGATAATTATGCCCTTAGGCTTACAACTAAATCAAACAATCTGGATGATGATGTTCTCATACATTATGTCTCATATATGTGAGCTCCAGGTCCACGCACCACACTCCAAGATGCCAAGTGCAGTCCGACACCTTGATGCTTTAAGCGATCTTCGAATTTGTATGAGTTCTTCCTGCACCAGTATGCAATCTAGTTGGATATCAGTACATTGAATGCACTGGTAGGGAGACCTATCGCCCACGCCACAAAATAAGCACGTTCATTAGTTATGTGCACCGCTGATTATGTTATCTTTCTAGTCTTTGCCTTAGGATCAGTTTTATGGCAATATAATAAAAGTAATACCTGTGTCTGAATCAAGAGTATCGTACTGTAAATAAATGAGTTCATTTTATCCTTTTATTACCATTCGGTCTTCCCTGTCATACACAGTAATATAATCAATAATCTACTAAGTAGCGAAGAACATCTATGCAATTCAAGTGTTACGTTTGTGTCTCTATCTCAGATATATTTTCTTTAAACTATGTTCTATGCCGTGCATCCATTCTAAATGTGCAAAGTACCGTACATATGTACTTCTTCATGTCACTCCTCTTTTGAATGCGGATAGCCGATATTAATGCATGACTTATCTATATGAAGGTCACTGGCTTTGTTTGCTATATTGGACATGATCTGGGATGGAACGCCTGTCTTCCCGGTTGTGAGCCTTACTGGGCATCCAGAACCATCCGACGAGTCGACTGTCTTTCCAGGTCGGTACAAGCCTTGCTGGACATCCCGCACTCGCCTTCTAGTACTTCAGCTAGCGTATTACCAGGACTACACTGACATTGTCCTCCTGGGATGACACGATTCAGATGCCTCAGCAATCATGTCGGACTCTTTCTCTACCTAGTGCGCAACAAGTTATCCGTGACCACGCAACTACTCTCCCACTTTCAATTCTAGCCGAGAACTTTCGGCTCGGTTTCTCTTATCCGAGGACATCAGCTCGGTTCAATCTTGCCGAGGACTACACTCCGATCTTTCTTCCTTGCGCAGTCCTTGATTAGAGACTGCCTTGGTGATCTGGATATCCTGAGTACTTTCTTTTCTTTTCTTTTCTTCTCCTAACTCAGAATGACTACTTGATAGTCTTCCTCGTCTATGTATACATTATGATTACTCTATCACGTGTCACATTCTGTGCGATATGGTGCCTCAATGTGAACTCAAAACTACTTTCGTGGCATATATAAAAAACTACTACATTTCAACCCAATAAGCCCGATTGCACAAATAGCGAGTAAGATCTCCATGTTTTATATAATGATAAGGCGGGGTTATCCCCTTATCTATGTGCGTTCATCTTTTTTATTATCATGCAAATGTTATCGCTTAGAAACTAGCATATATCCTTCTTTTTCTTAAGTGTGCAACTAAGCAGGGACAAGTTCACCGGGACCACCCACCTTAGCGATGATTCGTATCGGTCGACCGATACTCCGAGCGCGCCTTTGACAGTCTAAGTCTGAACACCTGAAGGGACAAGTCTGAAATCCTTTGCCTCAAGCAAGTTTTCTCGCTCAGCAAGGCGGGTCGAGTCGTTGCACTTGTGCCGTTTGAATCGGCTATCCGTATTGATGCAGAGCGGGTCGTTACATTAACTCATTGGCAAGCTAAACATGATGACATGAAGATGGCCACCTATTTCTTCATAATGTGCTACAAAAATATTATACGTAAATCTTGATACATCTTCGTGCTCCCCGGGTGTTGGGTGTACTTCGCATAATGAGCTTATGCTACTATTTTTTTCTTGAGCTCTTTATTTTTTGAAACAATAGACTTTCTTTCAATCGTAATGTTCCATCTTCATGCTCCGCAAAATCAGTTGTCTTTCATACTGAAATCAACTCACATATCTCCTGCAGAAATAGGTCATCATTTTGTATGGTCTTTATCTTTTCTTTCAAAATCACCTCTAGTTGTAATTGAGAAAGATATTCTTCTTGGGTTTGAACTCAAAATTTGATAACTAATTCTTCTAAGTCTTGTAGTACTTTCCTTGATATTATAAGCACTCCAACAAAATATTGACTCAGAGTGACCGCAACGATATTTCCTTTCCTCGGTGTGTATGTAATGGTTAAATTATAGTTTTTGATCAGTTTTAACCAACACCTTTGCCTCAAATTCAATATTTTTTGAGTGATTATATACTTGAGACTCT
The DNA here is from genome assembly GCA_036927795.1 of Iris macrosiphon. Classification (NCBI taxonomy): domain Eukaryota; kingdom Viridiplantae; phylum Streptophyta; class Magnoliopsida; order Asparagales; family Iridaceae; genus Iris; species Iris macrosiphon. The sequence goes on from JAYESA010000006.1 coordinate 29,547,548, forward strand.
TGTGATTGGTGAAGATCTCACAACCCATGCCAAATAAATAGTATCATTATAACTTCAATGCAAATATGGTCACCGCCAATTCTAGGTAATGTGTAAGATAATTCTTCTCATGTAACTTCAGATGTCTTAAGAAATATTATATTATCTTCCCGTTTTGCATGAGTATACATCACAAGCCAAGTCTTGATGCATGTTATAGATCTAGAATCCTTCTGTTCCTTCTGGAGTGCTAGAATTAGAGTCATAACAAACTGGTGTTTTAAATTCTTTGAATCTAGTTTCACAGTGGTTCGTCCATTTGAATGCTACTCCCTTTTGGGTGAGACAAGTCAAAGGCGAATCAAGTTTGGAAAAGTCCTTTAAAAATCTCTGGTAGTAGCCCCCCAAGCCAAGAAAACTTTGAATTTTTCTTATCGATGTAGGTTGCTTCCAATCTACTACTGCTTCAATTTTTCATTTTTAACATCGATGCCTTCTGCCGAGACAACATGTTCAAGGAATGACACGTTACTTATAAAAATATATATTTTATTAACTTAGCATATAGATAAGGGTCTAAAGTACAATCCACCAGTGTTCTACATAGTTTTTTTACTTTTAAAGTAGATCAAAATATCATCAATGAATACGTCCACAAACTTTTTTAGAAATGGTCTGAAGGATCTGTTCATCATGTCCATGAAAGCAGCTAGGGCATCCCTCAAAACAAATTGCATGACCAAAAACTTATAGTGTCTGTATATTGTATAAACATCAATTTTGGCACATCATCCGATTTGACTTTAGTTGGTGGTAGCCTGAACGGAGACCTATTTTTGAAAACATATTTGTTCCTTATAGTTAATCGATTAGATGATCTATTCTTGGCAGCAAATACTAGCCCCAAATTGTGACTTTGTTCAACTCTTCGTAGTTAATACACACTACATTGATCAATCCTTCTTCTTCACAAACAATATTAGATATCCCTACGGAAAAACATTGGGACGAATATATCCTCGATCAAATAATTCTTGTAATTGTAATTTGAGTTCTTTTAATTATGCGGGTACCAACCTGTATGAAGCTTTTGGTTTGGGGCGAGTGTTTGGAAAATTATTAATAGTGAATTCTATTTCTTGATTCAGTGGCATTCCAAGTACTTCGTCTGAAAACACATCGAGAAAATATGCCACAACTTTGGTCTGCACCATTCTTTCGAGTGTCTCGAACTGAAGCTAACACAACCAGAATATAACATGTGTTGTGTCGTCACTGTCGATATCGCCATTATTGATCCTAACGTTAAACATACGAGTAGAAGAATATGATTTCCTTAGGTCGAAGAAACACAATCCTCTTATCCGCTCACTTGATCGTCGTATTACACGCACTAAGCTAATCAATCCCGAGATTAATATCATTCTCCTTAATGCCAAGGACTAGCATATCAAAAGACAACTTTCTACCTCCAATGCAAATGTAACCATCCCTACAGATCAAGTTAGCCAGTATCTCCACTACTGGAGGAGTACTAATACTAAGATTCATGTCTAATAATGTCGTAGACAGTTTATGCTCTTTGACAAATCAGTCGATATAAAACTATGTGTAACACCATAATCAAATAAAACTCTCTTAGGTATTTCATTAAACAATAATATGCATCTCACAACAGTATGAGATGAGAGTCTCCTCTTAGGTCATCGCATAGACTCATTCATGTGCACTGGGTAGATGATTTTGGTCATTCATTGGTGCTGCATGCAAAGCTCATGGCACATGCCCATAATTTTGTTGTTACTAGTCCCTCTGAAGGTTTTGGATCACCCTTCCACCTTGGCATTCATGAGGTCTATGTTCTATATAACCACATTTTAAACATCCATCCCGACACGTTATTGCCTTGTGCCCATAGTTGCCTCATTTGAATCACTAAACTCCTGTATTGGGCCAATAATTCCCAACTATGTTCTGACGCTTTGCTGCCTCAGATCCTCCCAATTCATGGGGACACTTTTTAATGTTATTGTGTCTGCTCTATACTATTCTTTAAGTACTTGGATTATGGAATTTTTGCATCTCGAGAGATATCTCGTATGTCTCTCTAACTGTCTTGCGTTTTTTATTCATAATATCCATTCGCAAGCCCTAATTCAAGCCTTGTTGAAATCTCTGGACCCATGACTTTTCATCCGATAGTAGGAAGTCAGCTAACTTAGCAAGTTTAGAAAATTTGAAATCTAAATTATCTACTGACATGTTCCCTTGTTGAAGTGCAACGAATTCGTCCTCCTTTCTTCGACGGGCCGCTAGAGGAATGTACTAATAGGGATCTAATGCTTGCTTGAATACTTTTTAAGAGATGTGTTCAAGAGATTTTGGTATCACGGTTACCACCATAGAGTGCCTTCTTCTAAGCCTCCACCAGTTATGCATTTTTAAACATAGTTGCATAGATGCGCAACCACTTTCTGCTTGTATGCCTATAAGCTCGAACATGCCTCCCATTTTGGCCACGCAATCCATCACCTTATCGGGTTTTGCTCTCCCATCGAACTGTGGTGGATCCATGTTTTTCAACTCAGAAGGTTTAAAGGTATATCCCTTAGTAAATGGATGAGGCTCCTCAGCTTCAATTACCCCATCAATGAAAATAAAAATTCTATGTATGTGTTTTAAAGCCCAAGTTTGATAATTTTACAACTACTCCAACTTTTGGTCCAACTTTGAAATACAACATATGTGTAAAGATTATTTTTTATAATATAATTTAACCACCATCTCAACTTTGGATCTGGTTCATTAAAAAGTAAAAATAGCCAACCGAACAAACCGAATAAACCAAACCGATTATTGGTTCAGTTCAGTTTTGGTTATTACTAATTTCTTTCGGTTTTAGATTTTTAGAAGTTTAATTTTATTCTATTTTGAATATTTCGTTAATGTTAAAACCAAATAAACCATAAGCTCGCCCCTAGACATGTGCCTAAAATTAAATTTTGTGTCTTCTATATTCCAATTATACTCATTTTTTTATTTTGTGTTCTGAATTGCAGCACAGTCCTGTAACTTGGATTAGATTACTTTATTTAAGTTTATGTTTTCATAAATTCTACCATCTTTTGTTAAGTAACTGTTGAAGGCACTATACGATTTGATTTTTAAATTTCTTAACTTCAAAGTTTCTAAATTTGGGACTTTCCCTTGACATACCATGGCCTCAGGCCAGGACTTGATATGAGGTCCATGGAGCGATTGCCTTAGGCCCAAAATTTTAGAGGGCACCAAATTTTTTATATACTATTTAATATATATAAGTCCAATTCAGAAACAAAGTTCCAGTAGACTCATTCTAATCCTTTTAGTCCACGTAAAAGTTTTTTTTGTTATAGGATATCTAAACGTCATATACTAGAATACCAAGAGACAAGTCAGTTAGTTAGAATTTTTTTGGGTACAGTCGCTAAAATCCTCTCTCTTATTCCTATCGAAAAATTCCATATCCCCAACAGAAGATATTTTCAATACAGTCTTCCAACAAAAATATGGTCTCATATATATTCCTAATGGACTACAATGGAAAGGCAGTATAAAGACGTCATTAATACTTGATATGACAGTTCATCAAAAACTGTCGCTATATAGAAGACAAAGCGACGTGAAAAAGACTGACTGACAGCCGCCAAGGCGTCAATCAAATTAGAGTTAATCCTGCATATCAAGGGATCTTTTTTTCCAACGAAGGAAGCTTACTTCCATCGGTCTTCTACCCACGGAATGGGGCCATAATGCCCCTCTCTACTCCATCAAAACAGAAAAGGCCATGCCTCCGCCCTACGATCTTCTCTCCAAATGATTACGTGGGGGATATGCTTTAGCCACTCACCCCACGATCGCCACTACTCCGCTAGAAGCTCTAGCTCCGTTCATACATGGAAGACACCTGCAACCGACGACCCACTTTCCTCCGCCATGACCACATCATGGTGCTAGCAGTTACAACTGCAGTCACGTGGCATTCCTGCCTCATTTTCATAAGAAAGTATGATTCTGTACAGTTATCGTTGGTATGTGGGACATACCACCTCCATTATAGGAGTACACTATTGTCATGCCCCGATCTTCCACAGGATTTCTCGTCCCTGCATAACGTGAATCATCGTGCGAGCGCTTTCGCAGGATGATCGTTACCATCATGACGTAATGCCGCGCGAGCACAAGTTGCACAAGCATAAGGCCATGGTACAAACTGGAGATATAATAGCTAAGTCACAGAGTTGCATAGATAGTCTCTAATATAGCGGATATTTGAACACCACAAGTAAACGACCGTTCGATAACTAGTTCACAAAGTTGATATGGCAGAACATATAAATAAACACAAGTATGAAACAAAAATAAGTTCTTTATTGATATTGAAATAAGTATTACAAGCGGTGTTAGGCCGAGATTACAAGTCACTCATGCTCTCTTACAACTGTGGAATAATAACATAGGCGATATTCTAATACATTATGTCTTGTATATGTGCTTCAGCTCTAGATGCAACACTCTAAGGCTCTAGGGAGAACTCCACTTCTTAGCACGCACGAGAGGGTACTCCGCACCGAACAAAGTTTTCCTGCATCCTGCAAGCAATCTAGTGGGTTATCAGTACATTAAATGCACTAGTGGGAGGCTTCTCGCCCGCTCGACAAATCTAAACACGTTCATTTAGTTACATGCACAGTCTATTATGTTGTCTTTCTAGTGTTGCCTTAGGATCAGTTTTATGGCATATGATGAAAAGCCTAAACTCGTGTAGCAGTGTGCCGTGCGATATAAGAGTAACATAATTGAACATACCAACTTATCATCTGTCCTTCCCTGTCCAAGGTAAACCAAGTTAAACCGAGTAAGAATATATATATGAAATCAAGGAATCGCATAAACAAATAAGTGTGTCACGAATGTATTTCTGACTTAGGTGAACGAGTTACTCAGGTTGCTCAGATGCGTTGCATTAGATTGTTCAGGTTTTCAAATTACTTGATTTGATGCAATGACTCGTACGCGGATTATCGTTAAGCTAGATAACTTAATCTATATGAACAAGTCAGTAGTAGCCTCCACATGGTTATTGGGCGCTAGGCCCCCCATGCCCAGTACTTGAGACTACTAAGACATGAAGTAGTCATTGGCATAACCATAAAGGACGAGTTATAGTCTCTGGGCGGTTAGATATGTGAGGTAAGAATTGCTACACCCCATCTTCACCCGGGATGGTATAGGGTGCAACGCAAGGTCAAGGGGCATTTTACTCTACCCTGCCCACTCAACATGCGACTACCATGACATGAATTATGTCCGGATCAGATCGGCCCCGGCGCCCAGTCGACCGTCCGCGAAATAAGATTTGGAAATCTCCCTTGTGCACCAAGTTGTCCGTGACCATACAAGTCTTGGGTCTTCTAGATTCACAACATGACATGTACAGGTTTATTCTTTTGATTCATGTTTACAAACTTATCTGCTCTCAGAGCCGTCTGATTCTTGTCCTGAACGAGTATTGCTCTACGAGTTGTCTTGATTATGTTCTCGCTTAACTTGACTTGATGCAGTCCCCTAGTTCGGGAACTGCCTTAGCGACCTAATGGTCCCGAATACTTCCAGGTTCAGACTTGCATAGAACGAATATTTGATAGTCTCCCGGCTGTAACACCCCATTCCGTTCAAGCGGACTGCCGTCTCAAACGGCAATAGTGCAACTGTCCCGACCCGCCTTGCCTCAAAAGAGAAGCAAAAGATATCCAGACTTGTCCCTACAGGAATTCGGCTTGGACTTTCAGAGGCTCGCTCAAGCGTATCGCTCTACCGAGGCGAACCATCGCTAAGGTGGGTGGCTACGGTGAACTTGTCTTTACTTAGCCAGCACACATAAAATCTGGAATGTTTATGCTAGTCGCTAGGTGATTCACCCCCTGCATGCTACTAAATCCAACGCACCTAGCTAAGGGAATAATCCCAACTCATATTGCTTATGCTAGAACATGAAAATTGAAATACTTCTTATGTTCAGACCCTCGCATGCTAAGTCCCTTAACGGTTTCAACTCTCGGCTTACCTTTGGGTCCGAGCAACGTGCCTGCTTATGTTCCTTAGAAATGCATGCTTGTCTGCTTGAATGTTGCCATATTTTCATCCAAATCCCGGGAGACTACTACGTAGTCGTTCCGTGCCTGAACGAACCTGCAAGTATCCGGGACCATTGGGTCGCCAAGGCAATCCCCGAACCAGGGGCACGCATCAGGGCAAATGAATACTGAATGAGAATCACGTCACGTGCAACTGAATGATAATCACATCAAGTTTATGTCTGAATGAGAATCACGTCCTGTAACGAATCCACGTATTACAGCTCTTGGAGCAAACGCTCGTTCAGATCACGAATCATGGATTATCATATCAAGTTATGGAATAGAACTGGCCCTGACCTGCATGTCGCGGACAACTTGGAAACAAGGTCTAACGGTTCCATGGGCGGTCACCGGGGCACTGGGACCGTTCCGGTCCGGATGGAATATCACGATAGTCTCACGTGCGGACAGGATGGTCTGTAACCAACAACGTATCTTTGTTGTATTCCATCCTTGTTCAAAGACTATAAACGGTCCTTTATGGCTATGCCAGCGACTAACGTTCATATAGATAAGTCATCCTCGCTTAGCGGCTATCCGCATGCGAGTCATTGCATCGCATCAAGAAACAACTAAACACCTAAACGATCATGTTAAAATGACCCTCACGTTTGCATATGCTTGTCTCCTGAATGTTTATACTTGCACGTGCATGAATTAACATGTTTGCCTCAATGTTTGCCTTGGACAGGGAAGGAAATGGTAAGTTGGTAAGTCTCGCCGTGTTTCCTCAAACATCGCACGTCGCATTGCCCGACACGTTAGGCTATTCAATATCTGCATGAAACTGATCCTAAGGCAACTAGAAAGACAACTTAATAGTTGTGCACGAAACCTGTATTACGTGTTTGGATTTGTCGAGCGGGCGAGTAGCTTCCCCACCAGTGCATTTAATGTACTGATAATCCACCAGTTTGTATGCAGGGTGCGGGAGAACCTCGTTCGGTGCGGACGCCTCCAACGTGCGTGCTAAGGCGTGGACATCACTCCGAAGCAACGGTGCATCCGGGACTGAAGCACATATACAAGACATAATATTGCGAACATAGCCCAAACTCGCCTGATCATCGCCTGTACAATCATTCCACAGTTGTAGCCACTTGACACGCTTTTACTGTTTCAGAGAGAGGCTTGAGCGACTTGTAATCTCGGCTATACGCCGCCTGTAATACTTCTTTATATCAATAAAGAGCTTGCTTTACTTCAACTTGTGTTTCAATGCTTCCGCTATATTTGTCAACTCAAAGAACTTGTTACCGAATCGCTATGCGTTCATGACTCCGCTGCACTCGGACAATCTGTGCGACTCTGTGTCTTAGAACTCTTACCGCCAGCCAATGAACCATGGCCTTGCACGGGCGTGGCTCACGCTCGTGCGGCATCATGCCCGGATGGGTTAAGCGATCGTTCCGCGGGAGCGCTGGCGAGGGTGATTCCCGCCTAGCGGGAATGGCCGATTGCCTGCGGGAGATCGGGGCGTGACACCGGCAAACCTAGATGATGCAAGATATGAATTATGTTACTTGACCGTGGCATAAAACTATGTGACAAGCATTAAAACGAGATGAGCGAATACTAGTAAGTATGTAAGGCAGTCAATCATTGAAATAGTAAAACATATCCCTTTATACTAGTGCGAGTCTAAAGGGTTAGTACGAGTAATAAAATCGTATAGGGGCATATTGTAACCACCTAATTCCGAAAAAGGAATATTATTGTCTTTTTACATATAATTGATATTATGTTAATAATAATTTTGCTAATTATATGTGATTAGTAGACTAGCTAGTTAGTTTAGATCTAGTGTTGGTTCAACCCATGCTAAACCATGTGAACCTATTAGACTAGTCATGACTTAACTAGCTTAATTAATTTTTTCTTTAGTTAATGGATAGAATATTCCCTTTCATTTAGATTTGATTAATTCCTCCTAATTAAATATTCTTTCATAACAACCAATAGGGGCATCATAGACATATCAAAATAAACCCTAACCCTAATGAAGAAGAGTGGCCACTTATTTATATGGAGACTAATCTCTATTAGGTCAAGTTATTAGCCTATTCTCTTCATTCCAATTTCTTCTTCCTTTGGTCTTTCCATTTCCATACAATCTCTACCAAATTCTAATCAAATCCACTCATTCTCATTCCATTTGTCATGTCTCGCTCCCAGAATATTGGGTAAATATGGGGACGAACATGGCCAACTACAGCTTGCAGAATACCGAAGTAAGCCACAATGTGTTAAGGTTGTCTAGAAGACAGATGGGTGGACTCTAGCATGCTATAACTTCAGTCCTAAGGCCGATAAATCCTACTATCTCAATCCAGCAACACAAGTACAAGAGTATATCATATATGAAAGTAAAAAGGTGTCCCAAATTATATACCATATATGATCATGAAACTAGTGAATACAAAATGTTGCACTAGCAAAGTATAATTATACATGATCAAATATACCAGCCATGGTCTAATATATACATCATGTTGACCGTAGTCTAAAAATATAAGGAGTTAACTTTGCCCCTTGCTAAATCCCACAAAATAAAGTAATCAAGACGAGGGGTGGAAGAAGAAAATCCACTCTCGAGCTTCGGCTATAGTCCTATGAGTGCGAGCCATCTTACTAGAAGTGCGATAGATTCTGGTTCTCTTCAGGATAACCTGGTTATACAAAGACAATAGGGTCAGAACCCCAAGCAATAAGTACCACAAAGGAGCTTAAGTTTATAGACCAAACATATCACAACATAAGCAGAAAGAGACATAAGAAATAAATACTGATCGAGACTTGTATGATACCAATGTACTTTTCTCAAGAATAATAATGGAAGAAATCATAACAAGTAAAAAAATATGTCACAACCCACACCCTGAATAAGGGTACGAGTAGTGAGCAACGCCCAGCCTACGCCACAACATCAACGGTAGAACGTTGTCTGGGTCAACTCAACTATCTAAACATCTCATATAATATATACATGGTACCTGTCAATCATCTTAACTCTAAACGGAGGAACAATATGGTATATGATACATGGTAAACTATACTCAATCATAATGCAACTAAGAAAGATAAAGCACGAGGTGGAATAACGAAGGAAAGAGTCATAATACATCTACAAGTCCAAAATAATACATATATATACATGCCATAAGCCTCAAAAATGTCTAAAATAAGTCTAAACAATAAGTCTACGCCTCCTCAGCCTCTGGTACTAGGTCCTCCTGCTCTAAGGGAGTATCCTCTAATGGTACACCATCCTGCGGCCCATAGTAGGTGGGACACAGGTTCACAAGCCAGTCATCTGAAAAATATATATCCAGTCAGGATTGGAGCAAAGTATATACCTCTGAAAACAGTTTCAAATATATAATTGAGCATATACAACATATAATAGAAAAGAATACAAGATAACTAAATATCAGAATGTAATGAACTAGAGTGAACAGGTAATGTACTGGAATAAAGAACAGACAATAGAATAACTACAATTTAATAGAAATAGATAAGACTAGCTAATATGCCTTGGAATACAAGTTTATTATGTGATCGGTTTGGGTTGAACACGAATACAATATGGTAACTCGATTATACGTATGATATGTAATCGACATATACATGAATACACTTGGGCTTGATCACATAACCAAATCCTATTCCCCCATCCCCAACCAATACCAATGGATCCAATTATGACACATTACGAATAGGAATATGGATACACTGAACACGAGCATTGTGTGAACATGAAGTACACTAAAATTAATACCCGATACACATGAAGAAATACATGTAAAAGAGTACCCGCTGAATATGATAAGGGATAATATCTCCTGACATGATCCATATAGTACCAGTCCGTGTAATCACTGTGTCAGAATCAAGTATACAGTTCTAGAACATACGATATATACACTATCATAAAATAAAAACTATCAGAGAGATGTACTCGCCTGTGGTCCAAAGTAGTGGATGTCAAACAGTATCCGAACTAGCGTCTCACAACCTATATATGGAATATTATATCAATACATGGTTTTGGAATGATAACAAGTTAAACTAGTCAATTCCTAGGTCGTTAGGCCAATTCTAAGTCAAAAAGTCAAACTAGGTCAACTATAGGTCAACTAGTTATTCTAGGTTGTATGAGCCTATATCTAGGTTTCTAGGTTGATATCTTGATAGTATCAACATATAACTTGATATCTATTCTCTACTTAATATCTAATTACACCAACCTATTAACTACACCAATACCAATTACCTTGGTATCCACTATTATCTTAATACCCTCAATAACAAGTATCATAAACTAATACTCTTGCCTAACTCTACTTATACTTAGTATCCTAATGCCTTAGTGTTCTAACTGATACTCTAACTTAGTAACCAATTACCAATGCCATCTTTATAGGATACTAAGTATCGCCAACTCTGATACTTATTTAACCTATGCACATACACACTGATACCTAAGTATCAGCTCACCCTTGCTAGCCCGACCACATCAACCTCTTGCTTACCTACAGAACAACTTCATATTGCTGCTGACAATCCCTTACTTGACCCCCAACTACTACCAAGGTCTGACCAGACCTTGATGTCTCCCCCCTCATTATTGTTGTTGCAGACCACTGCTATCAATGCATTACACTGCTATTGAACCTGATAATTACATAGCTGCCTGCTGTGTACTCCTATAACCCAACACCCCAAGAACTATACTGTTGCTGCTACTAGCTATTACAGACCAAAACCCGACTGTGCAACCAACAGTTGACATCCTCTATACAACTGACAATTCATATATATTACATTGGGCTATAGATCAACTGTGAATAGGTTTATACCTCAACAATGAACACACAACTCGCAAACCACATCTAATCAGTCATACTTGACTGGACTTAACAATCACACTCACTGTGTCACTAACCCGACAGTTCAACAGCCTTCCCCCCTGACTGATACCGAGATACTAACATATATATATATATATGTGTGTGTGTGTGTGTGTGTGTGTGTGTGTGTGTGTGTGTGTGTATGTGTGTGTGTGTGTGTGTATCCAAATACATATAGATACACTTATATAATCATAACAATATAATATATACACTCTAACATATATATAACATATATACATCAAATATCTATATATATATATATATATATATATATATATATATATATATATATATATATATATATATATATATAAACAACACTAGAATAGAGTAGAATACATTCCATCAAACACGTGGAGTACATCACACCCGTATCACATTAAATCTATGATACACTTGCGATACGGCCCATACACAACACCAAATGTATCGCAAAGGATAGGAGCAAGTCTAGAATCATATTTCTAAGTAATATAAAGTGCTAGCAACTCAACCATGTGCTCGTGTCAAATTGTGACATGCTCAACCCCCCGTGTTGAAGGAAAACCCCCCCCAATCAACCCGTATTACCAAATTATCGTGATATAGCCTATACGTATTCATTTGTGGACACATAACTAGTCCCATAACCCTGATCTAAGTCTAATTAGATCTAATTAGTCTCATGACACAATATTTATGTGTCAAACTCGTAATTCCTCTAACATGCACACAAAACACCACATAGAACTCATAATACATAGCCAATTAGCCTAGAACTTGTTCCTATAGGTAGGCCTATGCCATGGGGTAATTCTTAATGGTCAAATGCATGATTAAGAAGCTATAATGAGAGAGAAATTCAGGAATTACCAATTGAGAGATGGATTCTCAATAAAAATATAATTGGACATATTCCAGACACGATCTCTAGCTCAAAAGCTCCTCCTCCTTGTGCTCCTTGCTTCTCCAAGCTCCTAATCTCCAAGAGTGATGAATTTTAGAAGAAAATGGAGGTAAATTGAGTAGAAAATCAATGGTGGAAAAAAAGGAAATTAGGGATCTAGAATTTTGGATCAAAAATGAATGCAAATAAGAAAAGTGAGAGGAGAACCCCCCTCTAATAGTGGTCGGCCTCTTCTCTCCTTCTCCAAGCAAAATTAAATGCCCAAGTTACCCCTACATGGTGAATTATAAGAAATAATTAAGGGTGAGTATTTTTGGAAGTCTCTAACTAATTATAATTAAACTAATTCTCCTTAATTAGTGAGTGAAAATGACTAATAGGCTTGGTCCAAGTTGGGTTCACTATTTGTCAGGACAAGTCTAAATGGATCCATATGTGTTAAGTCTAAATATTGGGCTAGTCTCTCTCTCTAACTAAAATAAATAGCCAGTCTCTAACTAAATAACTAATACTAGTAATAAATAATTTATATTTGAACATAATCAAATAATGAATATAATCATCACACTAATATTCAATATTATATTCCTAAAATAAAATACCCATGTTAAAATACCAAACTACCCCTTGCTGGAAAAGTGAGGGTGACAATCCTACCCACTTTAAAAAAAATTTGTCCTCAAAATTAAGGAAGAAACTAACTATCAAGGAATCAATACAAGAAAGAAAGAATTATACCTCACGGCTCAAACAGATAAGGATATCACTCACGCATCTCAGCCTCTCGCTCCCAGGTCCTCTCTTCTGGCGAGTGATGCCTCAACTTGACGCGCACCAAAGGAATCGTCTGGTTCTGCAACACTTTCTTCCTGCGATCCAAAAACTCTACGGGCTGCTCTGGGTAGCTGAGAGTCAGACCAACCTAGATCTTCGAGTGATCTAGTACATGGCTAGGATCTGCTACGTACCGCCTCAGCTACAACACGTGAAATACGATATGCACTCCCTCTAATGCAGGTGGTAAGTCTAGTCTGTTGGCCACTGCACCGACTCTCTCAAGAATTTTAAAGGGTCCGATGTACCATGGACTAAGCTTTCCGCCTCCACCAAAATGAATCGTGCCCTATGTCGGAGAAATTCTCAAGAACACAAATTCACCAACCTAACACAAAATACAGTCTTAGCTTTTCTGTAGATGTACCCACTTTGAATGACAGAAAGTGGGCTAATTTGGTCAACCTGTCTACGATGACCCAAATCGCATCTTTCCCTCCTGGAGAACGTGGAAGCCCTGAAACAAAGTAGTCTATAGTCACATGCTCCCACTTCCACTCTGGAATGGGTAAAGGCTGAAGTAATCCACTGGCCTCTGTCTCTCTGCCTTTACCTGTTGACATACCAAACATCTGGATACGAAGCTAGTTACCTCTCACTTCATACCATATCACCAAACATGCTCTCTCATGTCCTTATACATCTTGTTGGCACCTGGATATATAGAGTACTGAGATCGATGCACCTCCTGAAGAACCTCTTTACGTAATGCTCTACTCGGCATACACAATCTGGTACCGTGTCGTAATGATCCATCATCTGTAATAATGAAGTCCTCTGCCAATCCCTTCCGGACCTACGCTCTGATGCTCCTCAAAGACTCATGCTTGAACTATGCATCTCTGATCTGGTCCATCAACTCTGACCGTACCTGGAGTCCCCACATCTGTGCTACAACTCTAGGAACTAACACCTTAATACCTAAGCTATTAAGATCGGCCAATAAATGTCTGTCCCTTGTCAAGTACATAGCTACTTGATACCTGCTCAAGGCATCAGCGACTATGTTGGACTTTCCTGAATGGTACTGCAAAGAAATATAGAAGTCCTTCATCAACTCCAACCACCGCCGTTGTCTCATATTGAGTTCTTTTTGTATGAACATATATTTCAAGCTCTTGTGATCTGTAAAGATCTCTACCCGCTCTCCATACAAGTAGTGCTTCCACGGATTAAGAGCAAAAATAACTGTAGCTAAATCCAAGTCATGGGCAGGGTAATTCTTATCATGCGGGCGTAACTGCCTTGAAGCATAGGTGATCACCTTCCCATTCTACTGTAACACACAACCCAAACCCTTACCCGATGTATCACTATATATAGAAAATCTTCCTGTCCCTGATGGCAATGTCAACACTGGAGCTGTAGTCAACCTCTTTCTTAGCTTCTCAAAAGCATCCTGACAATCCTCAGTCCACACGAACTTCATGTCCTTCCTGGTTAGTCTAGTCGTCGGTTCCGCAAAAGTCCTGAACAAATCTCCGATAATAGCCTACAAATCCAAGAGAACTCCTGATCTCCTTCACTAAACTCGGGGTAGACCACGACTCGACTGCTGATATCTTCTTCAGGTCTACTGAGATTCCATCTCCTATAATTATATGTCCGAAGAATTTAACCTTATCAAGGAGGAACTCACACTTCAAAAGCTTGTCATAAAGCTTCTCCTTCCTGAGGGTCTCTAGAATTTTCCTCAGATGTTTCTCATGATCTTTTGGGGTCTTCGAATAAATCAGTATAACATCAATGAATACCACCATAAACTGATCCAAGTACTGATGAAATACCTTATTCATCAGGTTGATGAATACTGTCGGGACATTGGTCAACCCAAATGGCATTACTAAGAACTCAAACTTTCCATAACGAGTCCTGAAAGCTATCTTCCATATGTCCTCCTTCTTCACTTTCACCTGGTGGTACCCCGACCTCAGATCTATCTTTGAGAATACTTTCGTCCTGCTCAACTGATCAAACAAATCATTAATTCGCGACAATGGATATTTGTTCTTGATAGTGAGATTATTGAGTTCCCTGTAGTCAATACACATGCGTACCGACCCATCCTTCTTCGATACAAATAATATTTGAGCACCCCACGGTGATGAACTGGAGCTGATGAAGCCCTTATCCTGTAACTCATCCACCTACTTCTTCAACTCAACCAGTTTGCTGTTGTTCACTCTATAGACGTACTGTGATATCGGCTCTACACCTGGCAAAAAGTCTATAGAGAATTCCATATCTCTATCTGGTGGCAACTCCGACAACTCCTCTAAAAAGACGTCAACATACTCTAAAATCAATAGATATGGCGGCTCCTGCTCTTCCACCATAGATCCACAGAAGTCTCCCTCGTTCTGCTCTACTGCTCCTCTGATGAACTCAAACTCTGTCTCTCTTGGCGCCTGAAACAAAACTCTACCTCCATGACAATCGATACTAGCATGGTGCATACTCAACCAATCCATTATGAGTACTATATCATAGCTCAGAAGTGGCATTACGAGTAGACACACACTCAACTCCCGGCCTCCCAAAGAAACTCTTCGATCCTTACAAACATCACCGACCAAGATAATGCCACCCCCGGTCATGATCTTGCAAGTCCTCACCAATAGTTCAGTCTCAAGGTGATGTTTCAGAACAAAAGATACAGATACAAAACTATGTGAAGCACCGAAATCAAATAAAGTATGAGCTAGAAAAGAATCAAGATAGACTGAACCTAAAATAGCATCACCGACTGGCTCCTCCTCCTCGAGCTCAAGGCAAAAGCTCGCCCCTGTCACTGGGCACCTCTCTGCTGGTGCTGAGCGAACTACTGCTGTTGTGGTGGTAGAGGAGGTCCTCTCTGCTGTCCCGCTGATGGTCTCGCGGGTGCTCTTTGTGCTTGAGCTCCGCCCTGAGCTGGACGAGCTAGAGCTTTAGGACAAGCTCTCAATTGATGGTCTCCTGATCTACAGAATAAGTACTAGCCAATCTCATCTTGCAGGCATCCCATACGTGTCCCTGCTTCATACAGAATGCACAAGGAATAGCTGGCCTCTGGATCTGGTATGTCTGCTGCATCGGCGCTCTAGCTGGTCCATGATACTGCTGCCTCGGTTGATGGAAATGCCTCTGATGTTGCTGTTGAAAGTGAGGTCGTTTCATTAGACCGTGTTATTACTGGATCCTCCTATGTCCCTCGGTCTCTTGGAGCCAAGCTCTAGATCATCCTCTGCCCGCTGTGCCTGCCTCAGAATCCCCTCAAAAGTAGCGGTAGGATCTCCATTCGTATATGATTTAATCTCCTTGTTCAGGCTCTTCCTGAACTTCCTGGCCTTTCGTCTGGGATTCTGCCCCTCTACAAAATAGCCTAATCTACAATACTTTGTCGCATACTCATCCACCATTATACCTCCTTGAAGGAGGTACTGAAACTGGCTCTCTAGAGATGTCAGAGCCACATCTGGAAAGAACTTTTCCTTGAAGAGCTCCTTGAAAGCTTTCCAAGTAAGTCCCGGTGATGATATCCTGGGGTCCGTCCTGAACCAAGTTAGTGCGATGTCAAATATCATGCTTCCTGCGGCCTCTACCTGCAACCTCTTTGGAATCTGTGTTAGTCGCATGTTTCGTTCAATGTCTTCTATCCAATCATCAGCATAAATAATCCCTTTAGTGCCTTTAAAGTACTTCGGCCCCATCCTCTTGAAATCTATGATAGTCTCCGTCCGCGACTGCTACGGGGCAAACTGAGGTAGTGTCGTCTGTGGCTGGACTAAGGCAACTCTCTCGACTGCGGCGAGCACAATCTGATAGGCATTCTCAATACCCTGCCTCATAACCTCTGACTGGCGCTGCTGCGCCTCTATCATCTGTTGAAAGAGCATAAACATTTGTATCTGATCGACTGCAGATTGTGGGGGTAGAAGATATCCTGAAACTGTCGGTGCTGCCCTCTGTACCGGAGGTGGAGCACCCCCGAAAGCTGCTGCGAAAATGCCCACCTAGATCGGTGAAAAGGACCTCTGGAAAGTAGCTGCTGGAACAACATCTACTGGTACTTCCCTCAGAGGCGACGAAGTAACCGACCTCGCTGATATTGCGCCTAAGTACTGGGAACGCGTCTTCGGCGGCATCCTGAAGATAAATTGGACAAAGGAATCAATATTGAGTAAGATACGATATCATCAAGGAAGGACAAAATTATTCAAAGTAAAGCAAACATTCAAGAGATAAGGATAGAAAAATAGATATTCGAAATTTTTCTCTAGTTGTGATTGAGTATACTCTCAGCATATTTTTTATATCCTAAATCAGGCTTGTAGCAGTACTCTAGGAGAGCACTACTACGATATCGCTCTAATTGCGACTCTACGACCTGTATAGGCTACCACTTAAAACGTGTCATGACCCGCACCAGGAATAAGGGTACGAGTAGTGAGCAACACCCAGCCTACGCCGCAACATCGGTGGTAGAACGTTATCTAAGTCAACTCTACTATCTAAATATCTTATACAATATATACATGGTACCTGTCAATCATCTTAACCCCAAACGGAGGAACAATATGGTATCTGATACATGGTAAACTATACTCAATCATAATACAACTAAGAAAGATAAAGCACGAGGTGGAATAATGAATAAAAGAGTCACAATACATCCACAAGTCCGAAATAATATATATACATGCCATAAGCCTCAAAAATGTCTAAAAATAAGTCTAAACAATAAGTCTATGCCTCCTAAGCCTCTGGTACTAGGTCCTCCTGCTCTAACGGAGTATTCTTTAATGGTACACTGTCCTGCGGCCCGTAGTATGTGGGACACATGTCCACAAGCTAGTTATCTAAAAAAAAATCCAGTCAGGATTGGAGTAAAGTACATACCTCTGAAAGCAGTTTCAAATACATAATCAAGCATATACAACAGATAATAGAAAAAAAATACAAGATAACTAAACATCAGAATGTAATGAACTAGAGTAAACAGATAATGTACTGGAATGAAGAACAGACAATAGAATAACTATAATTTAATAAAAATAGATAAAACTAGCTAATGTGCCATGGAATACAAGTTTATTATATGATCGGTTTAGGTTGAACACGAATACAATATGGTAACTCGATTACACGTGTGATATGTAATCGACATGTACACGAATACACTTGGGCTTGATCACATAACCAACTTCTATTCTTCCATCCTCAACTAATACCAATGGATTCAATCACGACATGTTACGAACACGAATATGGGAACACTGAACACGAGCAGCGTGTGAACACGAGCAGCGTGTGAATACGAAGTACACTAAAATCAATATCCGATACACACGATGAAATACATGTGAAGCAGTATCCACTGAACACGGTAAGGGATAACATCTCCTGACAGGATCCATATAGTACCAGTCCGTGTAACCACTATGTCAGAATCAAGTATACAGTTCTAGAATATGCGATATATTTACTATCAGGAAATAAAAACTATCAGAGAGATATACTCGCCTGTGATCTAGAGTAGTGAATGTCGAACAGTGTCCGGACTAGCGTATCACAACCTATATATAAAATATTATATCAATACATGATTTTGGAATGATAAGTTAAACTAGTCAATTTCTAGGTCGTTAGGCAAATTCTAAGTCAAAAAGTCAAACTAGGTCAACTCTAGGTCAACTAGTTATTTCTAGGTTGTATGAGCCTATATATAGGTTTCTAGGTTGATATCTTGATAGTATAAACATATAACTTTATATCTATTCTCTACTTAATATCTAATTACACCAACCTATTAACTACACCAATACCAATTACCTTGGTATCCACTATCATCTTAATACCCCCAATAACAAGTATCATAAACTAATACTCTTGCCTAACTCTACTTACACTTGGTATCCTAATACCTTAGTGTAAAACCCCTATTCTGAAAATCGCATTTCTTTATTATTAATTATTTAATTTATTATTTATAGTAGTTATGAGCTAAATAGGGAGAATAGATTTTTTTTAGATTTTATTTTGAGGTGGTTGAGCATTTAGAGGACTTATGGAGCCATTATAAATTTTTCCTAATTTATTCCATGTAGGAGACCCTTTGGACAGTTGCTAGCTTAATGGAATGCACCAATATAACATTTAGAATTTTCCATGTGTATATATGAATATATATCTACATATAAATATATTCCTATTGGATATCAAAATCCAAACCCGCTACCCGCTTGAACCAGGACCCATTAGGAGAAGGAAATATCCAGCAGCAGCAGTAGCAAAAATCGACTTTGCTTTCCCTTTCTCTGCATGTGTGAGCCATCCTATTCCACCGCCTCTAAACCCTATTATTACTAAACACCCCTCAACCGAAACCAAAAACCAAACAAAGAAAGATAGAAAGAAACAGCAGTGGCAGTGACTTTTAAGTCCACTATAATTAACCCCACCGCCTCTCATCTCTCTATATATTAAAACTCTCTCAAATCCTAACCCCACTTCTTTCACTAACTGAACACAGTATTGAACGTGCACTATACATAACTTTTTGCTCGACAAGTATACCTTTCCATTGTACTATTATTTACATTCCAGCTGATACATGCATGTTTAATTCTGCTTATATAGATATTAATTTATGTAGATTTTGGACCTACTTTATGAGACCACCCCAGTATCATGGAGCATCATTAGATTCATTAGCCGTGACACAGTTGTTACACGAGTTGTGAGTCTGATATAGATCACGGACTGCGTGACAGTCTGGCCTCCTGTTCGTATGAGCCGTGCGTTAGGAATGACTGCTGATAGAAACTTTGTATGCTAGTAGACCTGACAGTTATTTAGAGGTTTTATCGTGTCATGGATATGTCATGTTTAGAATATGGGATGGGGAGAACAACAAGTAAGACAATTTGGCTCTTTTGTACTTTCCTGTCACCCGTACGCTCCTCCGGAGATACGCGGTTTGATGACCCCTATATATATTGCAGGAGGCCTCTGCCGTTCAAAGGACGGTACGCTGGTAGGCCCCTGATTCTCCGAGAGAATCATGATAATCCTATTTATGGCCAGATAGCCCACGTGTGGGAAAGTTGTTCTCAAACTGCATTCACTTAGACGGTTAGGCGACCCATTTGATGTTTATTTTTAGTACTTATTGGCATATTATTATGTATCTTGTTACGTCCCTCTGAGGACCTGGTCCCTTTTCAGATATGGACGAGCAGGATTATCCATAGGAGTATGGACCTGGACCTGACTCTACTTACCTGACTGAGGAGGTCTTACTCTCAGAGTAGCTGTGATTATTTCCACTATTTAGAGATTTTGTTACTACTTCAGTATAGTCGTTTTGTAGTGGATTTGTTTCCACCAGGCTATCAAACTTGATACTTATCTTTGATATTCAGTTACTATTCAGACTTATTATTTGTGCTGTGGATGAGATATAGATTATGTGTGACTTGTTGTGACAGTATATTACCACTGGTGGATTGCATATTCATATACAGCGTACGTGTGTATATGATTTCCATATATTGGAGTTCATATACATATGGCTGGACATGTTACGTATTCCTCGTCCTACGTATCTTGGGACTGGGGCGTGACATGTTTTTGGTGGTGGCCCATGCAGGTCCAGAATATATTGTCTTGGTTACATATGCCTGCGTATAGGAATAGAGTATAAGGATCTCATCCACACTTGACTGAAACCTCATTCTTCCTTTCAACCATCCTATGTTTGGATAGACAAGTTTTACGCCAAAAATCCTTTATGCTGTGACCAGGGACCTCTATTTATGAAGATCAACCAAATGACTGTTGTTGGCGTAAAAGCCAAATGACCAGCTTGTTGGCGTAAAAGCCAAACTATACAGAAGATTGCCTACTTTACGCTGCGGTTATGACAACTGCTATCCATGCGTTCAATCTACGTATGACACATATCCCTTTATAAGATCATAACATGCAAGCCTCGTAGGTAACTACCCCAGCATAAACATAATAATAGCTAACCAGCGTAGAGCAGCCTGATTAGGCATAAAATGTAAGGATGGGTGATGTGAGCGTATTGTCAAAGCCTTAGCTTTCCCCAGCCATGACCAAATCAAGTGCATTAAATGTAGAGATATGCCTCAAGCCATGTGCAAGAAACAGCTTTTGACGTGATGCCTGATTTTGTCTTATCTTGAGCGTAAAAACTCACTTCTGTCTTGAGCGTAAAAACCCATTTCAGACTAAAGCGTATAAGATCATTTCTGTCAAAAATAGAATAGGCAGCATTTTCAGAAGACTCCATTCTTTTTCCTTTTGGATGCGTGAAAACGACTTGTATCCAATATGTCACTAAAACGACAACCTGGGTTTCTGTGCAAAATCATCATCACAGCCATCCTCTAAATCGTCGTGCAGTACTTTTGTCAGATGTCAGGATCACTGATTTGTCTGACAAATTTATCAAGTTCCTCGTAAAACATTATGCTGCAAAATATATAGCAGACTTTACGCAGGAGCCTTTTTACGCAGACCTTACACAGGAAACCTTTACGTAGATTTATGAAGACAGACTTTACGCTGCAACGTATGCTAGACTTTTACGCGGGCAGATTTTACGCACAGAACTTTTTACAAACTTTACGCAGACAGACTTTTACGTAGACTTTACGCGCAGACCTTTTACGAAAACTTTACGCAGTAAAGTATAGCTACTTTTACGCATACTTTTTACTCAGACTTTACGCAAAAAATCTTTTACACCCAGAGATTTTATGCGCAGAATTTTTACGCGAACTTTTACGCAGACCCTTACGCCAGACAGCTAGAATCCCTACATTTACACCAGATAGCTCTGAAGTCTTATTTTACGCCAATAGTTTTTGATTCTCTTCTTTATGCTTCTCTGCTTTACGCGGACAGTTCTGAATCTCTACTTTACGCCAAACTATCCTTAAGCTCTACTTTACGCAGGAAGCTTAACAATCTGTTTTACGCCAACTATCTTGAAGCCCTATTTTATGTAGGGAGAGACTTCCTGTATGATAGGGGATTTTTGACTGTAAAATATGCGGAAAATTCCCAGCATATTTCATGCTTCGACATCCTATTTAATACTTGCATCATGTTTGATTCCTGTACTTCTTCTAAACGTTGTGTACATCACCTGCAGAGAGATGGATATGCAGAAGGGATGTACTGTCACAGATGGTGACAAAACTCCTGGAGTCAATGGTCAGACTCAAGGAGAGACCTCAACAATTTCTAGACTTTCGGAATCAGATGGACAGATTCATAATCCAGTTCCATCTGATCTTTCCATTCCACCTAATGGAAACCTTCCAATATCATCAACACCACAGGATGGCCAGGCCCAACTGTTCCAATTGTTCCAGATAATAATGCAGGAACAGAGGCAACAAGCAGCAGAAAAGAGACAAGAGTTTCTAGCAGCACTTGAAAGGATGGCTGCAAAGAATACTGTACCAGCTCAAGCAATAGCTCCAGTACCTCGAGCTAAAGTTGGTTCAGTAAAAGACTTTATATAGATGGGTCCGAAGCCGTACAAAGGCATTGAGAGTCCAGAGAAGACTACCAACTGGATCACTCACACCCAGAAGTTATTAGAGGCATCACAACTACCTACAGAATTATGGATGATAGGTGTAAGGACGCTTCTAGATGGTAATGCTCATCACTGGTGGGAATCCATGGAGCGCCAGTTGGGTACATACCAGACTTGGGAGCAGTTCCTGGAGTGCTTTGAAAGAAAGTACTTTTCGGACACCGTCAGAGATACATTGTACGATCAGTTTCTTTACCTGGAGCAGGGGAACAGAACAATGGATGAGTATGATGCTGAGTTTAGTCGCCTCAGTAAATATGGCACTGTCTTGATACCAGATGACTTGACTAAGGCTAAGAGATTTCATCGTGGACTAACTCAGGAGCTACAACACTACACTAGCTCCCAGTCCCGGATCTCTTGTGTCGAGTTACTGACGAAAGCCAGATTACAAGAAACCATCAGCAGAGAAAAATGAGGTCAGCTAAGGACACAACAAGGACCGGCAAGGACACAATAAGGAGGACCTATTAGACGTCCTTTAGCTCAGCAACAGCAGTACCAGCACAGAGCAGGACCATACCAGATCCCAGAGAAGCCCCACTGCCATTATTGTGGGAAACGCGGACATATTATGAGGGACTGTCGAATTCGTCTAGGATAATGTATGAGATGTAGTTCCGGACAGCATATGAGGAAAGACTGTCCTATGCAACAAGCATTGACACTTCCACCGCCAGTACAGAGACTAGCACTTCCAGCACCAAAGCCAGCACAGCAAATAACTAGACCAGGAGCATCTCGACCTCCAGCAACATGAGGATTTCAGCGAGGACCACCACTACCTGCACAGGAGGATCAATTCGCGAGGGCCAGACAGGGATAACCCCAGAAGAACAGACAAGCTTTTGTAATGGAAGTTGATGACATGGATCAGGAGATTGATGTCGTAGCATGTATCACTTTTGCTTTTACTTTTCCTGCTATGACATTGTTTGATACGGGAGCCATCCACTCATTCATATCATCTAGTTTTATTGTCAAACACAATATTACCTCTACACCTTTACCTAGTTGTATTAGAATTCTCACCGGAGGAGGAGTTATACCGATTAGTAGAATTTGTAGATCATGTCCTATAGTTATACGTGGCAGAGAGATGAACGCCCGACTCTTAGTCCTTCCTATGCCATCTTTTGATATTGTACTTGGAATGGACTGGCTGAGCAAGTACCACGCTTTCTTCGATTGCTTTGGAGGAAGCATTCTTTTTAAGGTACCAGGCCAACCCGAACTTAAGTTTGCACGAGGATCCACAGAAATCCTTGATGGTATGCAACTCGCAATGGAAGATGTTGTCTATCATCCCATTATTTCAGAATTCTAAGACGTCTTCCCAGAAGAGTTGCCAGGACTACCCCCGGATAGAGACATAGAGTTTTCGATTGAATTAACGCTAGAGTTTTCGATTGAATTAACGCCGGGAGCAGTACCCATAGCATCACATGTTTATAGACTGGCAAAGAAGGAGATAGATGAACTAAAGACACAGTTGAAAGAAGTAGAAGAGAAAGGTTTCATTCGACCAAGTGCATCACCCTGGGGAGCACCAGTGTTGTTTGTACCAAAGAAGGATGGGTCAGTGCGTATGTGCATTGACTATAGAGCCTTGAATGCAGTAACAGTGAAGAATAAATATCCCCTGCCACGCATTGATGACCTATTTGATCAACTTAGTGGAGCCAAGATGTTCTCAAAGATAGATTTAAGATCGGGATATCACCAGATAAAGGTACGAAAGGAGGACATCCCGAAGACCACATTCCGGACAAGATATGGGCACTACGAGTTTCTGGTCATTGCATTTGGATTGAACAATGCTCCAGCTATCTTTATGGACTTAATGCATCGAGTCTTCCACCAGTATTTGGACCAGTTCGTGGTCGTCTTCATAGATGATATACTTGTCTATTCAAAAAGCCACGAGGAACATGAGAAGCACCTGCAGATTATTTTAGATACCTTGATGAGAGAGAAGTTATATGCAAAGCTCAGTAAATATGAGTTCTTCTTAGATAGAGTCTCATTTTTTGGACATATTGTTATAGGAGATGGCATTTTTGTTGATCCAGAAAAGATCTCGGCAGTCGAGACATGGCCTGTTCCTAAATCAGCAGCAGAGGTGAGAAGTTTTCTTGGACTTGTGGGATATTACCGACGGTTCATGGAGAACTTCTCAAGGATAACAACACCTATGACACGATTAACTTGCAAAGATCAAGAGTACATATGGACCAACGAGTGTCAAACCACTTTCAAGGAATTGAAGAAGCAACTGACTTCGGCACCAGTATTGACTATTCTATCAGGATCAGGAGGCTATGTGATCTACAGTGACGCATCAGAGAAAGGTTTGGGATGCGTATTAATGCAGCATGGAAAAGTGATTGTATACGCGTCTAGACAATTACGAGTATATGAGAAGAATTATCCAACTCATGACTTGGAACTTGCATCCGTTGTATTTGCTCTGAAGCTATGGAGACATTACTTATATGGGGAATGAGTGGAAATCTATACAGAATACAAAAGCCTCAAGTATGTCTTCACACAGAAGGAGTTAAACATGAGGCAACATCAATGGCTCAAGTTAATGAAAGATTTTGAGATAGAGTTACATTATCACCCAGGCAAGGCTAACGTTGTAGCAGACGCGTTAAGCCGAAAACCAGCAGCTTATTTCTTGACAGCACAGAGAGAATTATTGAAGGACTTGCAAGAACTTGGCATCGAAGTAATATTACCCGGAACAGATAGGACACTAGCCAACTTGCAAGTACAATCATCACTAGTAGAAAGAATTAAGGCAGCTTTGCCTACAGACGCCATATTCAGGAGACTGAAGGAAAAAACGGAGGCCGGAGAGCAGACAGGATTGTACATTCATGAGGATGGGACATTATGGTATTGTAATCGTCTTTATGTTCCCAATAGAGAGATTCGACAGGAGCTGATGACAGAGGCTCATAGTTCGATATATTCTATTCATCCTGGAGGCACCAAGATGTATAGTAACTTACGACAGAATTTTTGGTGGCATAGAATGAAAAGAGAGATAGCTCACTTTGTAGCTAAATGTGTGGTATGTTAGCAAGTAAAGGCAGAGCATCAGAGGACAGCGGGATTATTGCAACCACTCCCGATTCTAGAGTGGAAGTGGGAGCATATCACTATGGACTTCATCACGGGTTTTCCCAAGAGTCCAAGTGGTAGAGATACAGTATGGGTAATAGTGGACCGACTCACCAAGTTATCCCATTTCTTGCCTTTTAGAGTTGGTCAATCTACAGAAGCTTTGGCTGACTTATATATGAGACAGATCGTGAGGTTGCACGGCGTACCCGTCAGCATTGTATCAGACAGGAATTCGCGCTTTATGTCGTATTTTTGGAAGAGCATACAAGAAAGTCTTGGAACTCGTCTAAAGTTCAGTACATCTTATCACCCACAGACAGATGGACAGTCATAACGTACTATTCAGACATTGGAGGATATGTTAAGAGCTTGTATTTTAGACTTTGGAGGATCATGGGAGGACCACCTACATCTTGTAGAGTTTTTTTACAACAATAGCTATCAGACGAGCATCCAGATGGCTCCGTTTGAAGCATTATATGGAAGGAAGTGCAGATCTCTTGTGTGTTGGAGTGACATGGGAGAATGTCAGATTCTGGGACCAGAGTTAGTGGTCAACACCGTAGTGACAGTTAAGAAGATACAAGGCACTTGCGAGCAGCACAGTACAGGCAGAAGCAGTGGGCAGACCTTCATCGTCGTCCCTTGGAGTTTAAAGAGGGCGACCATGTCTTCTTAAGGATATCACCTACTAGAGGCACCATTCGATTCGGAGGACGCGGCAAGTTGAGTCCAAGGTATATTGGACCATTTGACGTGCTAGAGAGAGTGGGAGAAGTGGCATATCAACTTGCACTACCACCTTCACTTGAGAGAGTACATGACGTATTCCATGTGTCGCAGCTAACGCGATATGTGGCAGACAGCAGTCATGTTCTCGACCATTCGGAGATCACCATTGGGCTGAGCTTGTCATATCAAGAATAATCCATGGAAATTCTTGATCGTCGAGAGAAAGTATTAAGGAACCAGTATATTCCCTTAGTCCACGTGGCATGGAAGCATGGCGTGCCAGGAGAATCTACTTGGGAGCGAGAGAATGACATGCGCCAACGTTTTCCGAACCTATTCGCAGACCAAGGTATAAATTTAATCTGGTAATTTATGTCTCATACCATTCTTGACTTTCTACCATGGCTTAGTTTTAATTTCGAGGATAAAATTTTTATAAGTTGGGTAGAATATAAAACCCCTAATTCTGAAAACTGTATTTTTTTATTATTAATTATTTAATTTATTATTTATAGTAGTTATGAGCTAAATAGGGAGAATAGATTTTTTTTTAGATTTTATTTTGAGGTGGTTGAGCATTTAGAGGACTTATGGAGCCATTATAAATTTTTCCTAATTTATTCCATGTAGGAGACCCTTTGGACAGTTGCTAGCTTAATGAAATGCACTAATATAATTTTTAGAATTTTCCATGTGTATATATGAATATATATCTACATATAAATACATTCCTATTGGATAACAAAACCCAAACCCACTACCCGCTTGAACCCGGACCCATTAGGAGAAGGAAATATCCAGCAGTAGTAGCAGTAGCAAAAACCGACTTTGCTTTCCCTTTTTCTGCGCTAGTGAGCCATCCTATTCCACCGCCTCTAAACCCTATTATTACTAAACACCCCTCAACCGAAACCAAAAACCAAACAAAGAAAGAAAGAAAGAAAGAAACAGCAGCGGCAGTGGCTTTTAAGTCCACTATAATTAACCCCACCGCCTCTCATCTCTTGATATATTACAAATCTCTCAAATCCTAATCCCACTTCTTTCACTAACTTAACACAGTATTGAACATGCACTATACATAAGTTTTTGCTCGGCAAGTATACCTTGCCATTGTACTATTATTTATATTCCAACTGATACATACATGTTTAATTCTGCTTATATAGATATTGATTTATGTAGATTTTGGACCTACTTTATGAGACCACCCCAGTATCATGGAGCATTATTAGATTCATTGGCCGTGACACAGTTGTTACACGAGTTGTGAGTCTCATATAGATCACGGACTGCGTGACAGGTCTGGCCTCCTGTACGTATGAGTCGTACGTTAGGAATGACTGCTGATAGAAACTTTTTATGCTAGTAGACCTCGCAGTTATTTAGAGGTTTTATCGTGTCATGGATATGGCATATTTAGAGCATGGGGTAGGAAGAACAACAAGTAAGACATTTGGGATCCTTTGCACTTTCCTGTCACCCGTACGCTCCTCCGGAGATACGCGGTTTGATTACCCCTATATATATATTGCAGGAGGCCTCTGCCGTTCAAAAGACGGTAAGCTGGTAGGCCCCTGATTCTCCGAGAGAATCATGCCAATCCTATTTATGGCCAGATAGCCTACATATGGAAAAGTTGTTCTCAAACTGCATTCACTTAGACGGTTAGGCGACCCATTGGATGTTTATTTTCAGTAATTATTAGCATGTTATTATGTATCTTATTACGTTCTTCTGAGGAACTGGTCCCTTTTCAGATATGGACGAGCAGGATTATCGACAGGAGTACTGACCTGGACCTGACTCTACTTACCTGACTGAGGAGGTCTTACTCTCAGAGTAGCTGTGATTATTTTCACTATTTAGAGATTTTGTTACTACTTCAGTATAGTCATTTTGTAGTGGATTTGTTTCCACCAGGCTGTTAGACTTGATACTTATCTTTGATATTTAGTTACTATTCAGACTTATTATTTGTGCTGTGGATGAGATATAGATTGTGTGTGACTTGTTGTGACAGTATATTACCACTGGTGGATTGCATATTCATATACAGCGTACGTGTGTATATGATTTTCATATATTGAAGTTTATATACATACGGTTGGGCATGTTACGTATTCCTAGTCCTACGTATTTTGGGACTGGGGCGTGACACTTAGTGTTCTAACTGATACTCTAACTTACTAACCAATTACCAGTGCCATATCTATAGGATACTAAGTATCACCAACTCTGATACTTATTTAACCTATGCACACACGCACTGATACCTAAGTATCAGATCACCCTTGCTAGCCCGACCACATGAACCTGTTGCTTACCTACAGAACAACTTCACACTGCTGCTGACAATCCCTTACTTGACCCCCAACTGCTACTAAGGTCTGACTAGACCTTGATGTCTCCCCCCTCATTGTTGTTGCTGTAGACCATGGCTATCAGTGCATTATACTGCTATTGAACCTGACAGTTACATAGCTGCCTGCTGTGCACTCCTACAACCCAACACCCCAAGAACTATATTATTGCGGCTACTAGCTATTTCAGACCAAAACCTGACTATTCAACAAACAGTTGACATCCTCTATACAACTGAAAGTTCATATACATCACAGTGGGCTATAGATCAACTATGAACAGGTTTATACCTCAACAATGAACACACAACTCACGAACTACATCTAATCAGTCATTCTCGACTGAACTTAACAATCACAGTCACTGTGTCACTTACCCGATAGTTCAACACAACATAGTGACAAGCATCCCTCCCCCTCTCGACAGTGCATAACATACATAATCCTTACTCCTTATCATTTGCATCACTTGCAAACAACAAAAGCCGCTGCTATCCGACTATGCAATAGTGGACAGTCATAACTCGACTCCCCTCTTCCTAATGACTGAAACACTCAACCAAAAGACAGCCTTCCTCCCCTGACTGATACCAAGATACTAACACACATATATATATATATATATATATATATATATATATATATATATATATATATATATATATATATATATATATATATATATATATATATATACTAGAATATAGTAGAATATATTCTATCAAACATGTGGAGTGCATCGTACCCGTATCACATTAAATCTATGATACGCTTGCGATACGGTCCCGACACAACACCAAATATATCACAAAGGATACAAACAAGTCTAGAATCATATTTCTAAGTAATATAAAGTGCTAGCTACTCAACCATGTGCTCATGTCAAATTGTGACATGCTCAAACCCCCGTGTCGAAGGGAAACGCCCCAATCAACCTATATCACCAAATTATCGTGATACGACTTACACGTATCCATTTGTGGATACGTACCTAGTCCCATAACCCTGATCTAAGTCTAATTAGATCTAATTGGTCTCATGACACAATATTTATGTGTCAATATCATAATTCTTCCAATATGCACACAAAATACCACATAGAACTCACAATAAATAGCCAATTAGCCTAAAATTTGTTCCTATAGGTAGCCCTATGCCATGGAATCATTCCTAATGGTCAAATGCATGATTAAGAAGATATAATAAGAGAGAAATTCAAGAATTACCAATTAGGAGATTGATTCCTAATAAAAATATAATTGGACACGTTTCAGTCACGATCTCTAGCTCCAAAGCTCCTTCTCCTTGTGCTCCTTGCTTCTCCAAGCTCCTAAGCTCCAAGAGTGATGAATTTGAGAAGAAAATGGAGATGAATTGAGTAGAAAATCAATGGAGGAAAAAAGGGAAATTGGGGATCTATAATTTTGGATCAAAAAATGAATACAAATGAGTAGAAAGAGAGGAGAACCCCCTTCTAATAATGGCCGGCCTCTTCTCTACTTTCCCAAGCAAAATTAAATGCCCAAGTTACCCCTATATGCTGAATTATGAGGAATAATTAAGGTTGGTATTTTTGGAAGTCTCTAACTAATTATAATTAAACTAATTTACCTTAATTAGTGAGTGGAAATGACTAATGAGATTGGGTCCAAGTTGGGTGCACTATTTGTCATGACAAGTCTAAATGGGTCCATATGTGTCAAGTCTAAATATTGGGCTAGTCTCTCTCTCTAACTAAAATAATTAGCACCAGTCTCTAACTAAATAACTAATACTAGTTACAAATAATTTATATCTCAACATAATCAAATAATAAAAACATTCATCACACTAATATTCAATATTATATTCCTAAAATAAAATACCCATGTCAAAATACAAAACTACCCCTAGCTGGAAAAGTGAGGGTGACAAAATGAAAGTAAGGCGACGAGCGGCAAGAGAGCATAGGAACTACTCTGGATCGGGACCACAACCCTTAAACCAAATAAGGACCGGGGTTGCAGACCTTCACCCGAGCAGAACTTAGCACCCTAACCACGCGTCGGGAGAAAATGAAACTAAAAGAGCGAGCTATAATAAAAGTAACATCATTCATCGTACGACCAAACAACTTTACGGCTTGCTACGATTAACTAGCTAGGGTTGTTACAAACATTAATTACTAAATGCATATTTTAAGAATATTGCTACCACCGACACTGCAGTCAACTCGGATGGCCAAGGATACGCTTGTCTAGTAAACTTAAATGCACATTCAACCATACAATAACATAATTTGTTACTTGTCATAAACAAAAATTGAACTTATAAGCATAAACTTAAACTTATGATCATAAACTTGCTTTATAAACTTGTCTTGTAACATCAACTTGTATATAAACTTGTTTTGTAAGTGCCGCAACATGCGTAAACTTGGTCAGTCATGGAGCCCTTGTCTAACAGGGTTGGTCCATGCTGCTTAGGGTCCTTAAAGATCGGGGTAGCCGGTAGCACAATATTCTTCCCTTCCAATGATTTAGGTAGATCTTATATTGTTTAATTATTACTAAATTATTTTAAGTTCTCGAGTCATGGAAACTTGAGAACTCCCTAGAATGACGAGTCACGAGTACAAGCTTTTCACGAGTTATCGTATTCACGACACACGATACATTGGGCAATACTTACACTTGATTGACTGATGCCAAATGCAATAAATTTTCATACACAAACATTTCCAAGGTGTCGTGAGGATGGTGAACTTGTACATAAACTTGTCTCATGAACTTACATGCAAAATTTGTCTGGTAACATAAACTTATATCAACATAAGGAAGCACACAACAATAATCACTAATTTTTTTTATAGGGACATAATTAAAAGAAACACAAAATGTGCACAAGGATTACTGGCCGTATGCCCCCACTGGTCGCATAGACTGCTTGCTACATGAGGCCGCATGACAACTTGCCATATGAGGCCACATGACAACTTGCCATATGAGGCAACATGACAGGCCGCATAAAAACTTTCCATATGAGGCAACATGACAACTTTTCATATGAAGCCGCATGACAATTTGCCATATGAGGCAACATGAAAGACCGCATGACAACTTGCCATATGAAGCAACATGACAACTTATCATATGAGGCCGCATAATAAATTGTCATATATGGCAACATAATAGGCCACATGACAACTTGCCTTATGAGGCAACATGACAGGTCGCATGACAACTTGCCATATGAGGCAACATGACAACTTGCCATATGAGACCGCATGACAATTTGCCATATGAGGCAACATGACAGGTCGCATGACAACTTGCCATATGAGGCAACATGATATGCCGCATGACAGTCTGCCATATGAGACAACATGACAATTTTTTATATAAGGCAACATGACAATTTGCCATATGACAACTTGCCATATGAGGCAACATGACAACTTGCCATATGAGGCCGCATGACAACTTTCCATATGAGGCAACATGACAGGCCGCATGACAGTCTCTGCCGCATGCTCTGCTTGTCGCATGAATACTTCATCTTCTCCAACCGTAAGTTCAGCCATGGCCGAGAGCTCAAAAAATAAAAATTTATTTTCTTCATAAAATCTTCATTTTAACTCAAAATTGTCACGACCCGCACCCGGTTTAGGGGCACGAGTGCGTGGGTACGTCCAGCCTACGCCGCAGCATCGACGGTAGAACGCTGTCTAGGTCGTGTACTAACTAACAATCTCACGCTAGTATCCAACTCCATAAGGAGATTCGGATAATACTATAAAATATTCACAACATACTCAATCACAACTACAGCACGATAGGAATTTGAAGAATAAAAGAATACAACACAAGTTTAGAGACAACATAATCATACCTGCAATCATTACTTCCAATTCCCAAGTGTGTCGGAACCAGTCTACTAAGGTCACAGTCTGGAAAAATATTTTCCAGTCAGGAAGGAGCAAAGTACATCTCTAAATAGCAGTTCTATATAAATGACATAAACTATGTAGCAGTTCTAGATGGAAACATACCAGATGCATGTATAGGTACGAGAAATGTACAATGAGAGAAATACTGGAAATACTGTAAGTAAATGCAGGAAAGAAACATTATGTCCATGAGCAAGAACCTATGACTAAGTGTGTTGAGTACTAGCTTTAACATGTGATCGGCTTGGGAACTTGATCAGGCTGGTTACATGTGATTAGCTATGGTTCATATAAAGTCAGGCTAACCGTTGGTTAGCTATGATGCATGTAGAGGTCAGGCTAATCACACGTAACAGCTATGGTTCATATAAATGGTCAGGCCGCACCCGACGTGAGATGTGGGGTGAGCTATGGTGCATATAAAGTTGGGTATGATCACATATCTACACTAAAGTACTCCCCAAACCCCCGACTGGTATAGTAGATCCAATCATGGTACGCTATGGCACGGGATTCCCTAGGAAGGTAGCAAATCTCCCCGGGAATCAGTGTCTGTACATGCACAAGATATCAAGGAAACAAGTCTTGTACAAGCTACACCATGAATAAGGAATAACATCTCATGACGAGATCCGTGTATACCAATCCGTGTAACCAATGTGTCCAGAACATGGATATTTACACTAGATACAGTGAACATAGGAGATATCATAAATTAGAAACTAATCAGAGAATGTACTCGCCTTGGGTCCTTAGCTGGTAATTATTGATGTCATGTTCCAGAGTATCCCCTGGGTAAACCAACAGTCCTATAAACATAACACAAGCAAAACCATATTTGCATCAGATGCTACACTAACACAGTCAAAAGTACTGGTCTCAGGGCCATGTCAGGCAGGGCACTAGTCAACTAGGGTCATCTAGTAGGGATACGTATATAAATACACATATTTGATTTATACTAGTTGAACATTATATATATATACTCATACATGTGCTAAAATACATTTTTAAAATATATATATTGTCAATGTTATTATTAAATATACTAATACTAATTCACCAAATTAATTTTATACCATATAAAAATACCCAATATACATACATATACAACTAATTATACATACTTAATTATAAAATTTGATTAAAAAAATAAATAATATACCTATTCATATTTTAAATACATACATATACCAATACGAAAATATAGATCTACATATACATATTTATGCCAAAATACGGTTATATATACATATACTAATTTTCATAATCAAAAACCCTTATATATAATACATAATTAAATTTTAAACAATAAAACTAATATGCATATATATATATATATTACCAAACTTATTATAGGAAATTACTAAACTAATTATATTTAATTAATAAACAAGTTACATAAATTTAACTAATCTAATTATTAATCACTAATCTAATACAATTAACAACTAATTAATATAAATTAACTAATTTTTCTAATTAAAACTAAATTAATTAATAAAAAAAAATTTACTAATCTAATTGTCATAATTAAACTAATTAAACTAACTAATCTAATAATTAATCTAATTAACTAAACTAATTAATTAAATTAACTAATTATAAATTAATTAACTTAATACTAATTACATATACCTTATTCTTTACTTTACAGAACAGAGAAAGGAAAGAGGGAAGAAGAGGCTCACGATGGGGAGGGGTCTCCGTCGTCGGCGGGGGTTCCGCCGGGGTCGGCGCGGTGGGGCGTCGGCGGTGCTCGTATCGAGGAGGAGGCGGCGGGCTCGGCTCAAGGCGACGGGCGCTCTGTTCGAGAAGGAGGCGGCCGGCGGAGCTCCGGATCTGAGGCGGCCGGCGGATCTCGACTCGAGATCTGGGCTCGACGCGGCGGTGGAGACTCGACTCGGCGGAGGCGGAGGTCCCAGTCGAAGGTCGGCGGAGCTCGACGCGGCTCGACGCGGGTGAGGCGCAGCGGTCGATCGCCCATCTCGAAGCGGCCGGACGGTGGAAATTCGAGGGCGGATCTGCTCGACGGATGAGGGGATCCGCGGCGGCGGCGGAAACTCGGCGGCTTCGAGTCTAGGGTTAGGGTCAGGTTCTGGATGTGTCGGGGTCTGGGTACGTGTCCGGGATGGACACGAGGGTTTGCTGAACTGTGAGGGACGTGTCCGGGTGTGTCGGACACGGGGTTGGGTGTACTGGTGGAGGGGGTGGTGTCCGGGTGTGTCGGACACGGAAATCAGGTTGTAAAGTTGTAACCGGACACAAGAAATAAATGGATACGATGGGACACCCGGGGTCGGACCCGAGGCCATCACGGCTGACACGGTGATGCTGGACACACGAACACGAGCACACAAAAATGGTGGTGGCTTTGGCTTATGGGAAATTGTGGGGGCTAGCTAATAATCTGGAGATTAGGGTTTCTTGGGAATTGTGAGAATGAGAACTTAAATAGGGAGAGAGGGTGTGGGATAAAGGGTTGCGGGTTGGCCCAATAATGAATGGCCCAGAATTAAAATATAAAAGGGTTTCTCATGTGGGAAAATGAGGGTGTGCTGGCTAGTTAATAGGAAATGGAAATTTATAAAATTTAAAAAGAAGAGATTATAATTTCAGAAAATATTTTAGGAAAGCTACGTAATTTATTTATTTACTATTCCATTAATTATAAAAAATTATTTTGAAGAAACAACTAGTCTTTTAATTAATTTTATCCAATAAATAATTTTATGATTTCAAGCCAATAAACATTTGAAACTAGAGGAATATATATATTATTATTTATTTATTTTGTAATACATCGTCATTTAGGAAAAATAATTTTTATAAAGATTTTTTTTTTTTAAATTACCTCCTACAATCAAACATCGTTCAAAATCAAATAAAAATTTTAAGGAGAAATATTTTATAAAACTTGATATTTTAAAATAAATTAAAATCTAATTATTTTGGAATTTGGAGATCGGAGGTTACAAGTCTATCCACCTTAGAAAAATTTCGTCCTCGAAATTTTAGGGATGACTAGAATAGAAAAAATTTTGTTGTTCATAATGATGAATATATCATTGAAGAAAATATTTCTATAAGGAGAATATTTACCAAACAGAAGAAAACATGAAGAAAAAGAAAATATGGTTTAAGACAGGAATAACTTGAAGGAATCATGGCTCAGCCTTGAATCCTCTAGAAAGTTTAGGTTTGGGAAGTAGACACGATCACTGAAAAATATATAATTGGAATAATGCACGTTACCTTTCCAAAGTAACTAAACCAAGGAAGACCCAGTATAAAGAATGATATAGACATGAAAGTTATAGCTAATTCGAAAGATACGGTCGACAATTTGATTTAAGAAACTTAAATACATCCTTCAGAATGTAATCAAGAGACATCTAATCGCCTTTCTTAATTTCTAGGAAAAATAGTCTTTACTACCATCTGAAAATAATCATTCCTTTTTATCCTCGTTCATTTTACTTTTCTCAATCTTGTGATTCCTCATTAACTAATATCTATAAAAGTTTCAAATTCCACAAACTTTATTAGATTAGATCTTAGAATTTCTGAATCAAAAGCCTTATCATCAAATTCGAGTTTGTTTATCTTAACGTCAACTATACCTCGATTATTTTCTTCAATTTCAAATGTTACTGTCATGGTCAAGATTTTAATTTAAATCACAACCTCAATATACCATGATCTTACCTTACGACCTTCAATTATATGATCCCATAATCAATTATATTATAATCTTCTTTACCATGAGCTTTATTTCATTCCATATTTCTTTATCCGTATGTATAATGTTTCCGGGTTTTGAACTAATTTTTTTTTTTCATCCTCTGAATTTATTATCCCAATGTAAAATTTTTTTACTACTCAAATCCTCAATATTTTAATTGAATTCCAGTCGTATCATAATCTCCTCAAATTTTGAGTAAATAACTAAATACAAAATTTTACTATCCAATCGTTTTAATTGAAATCCAATCAATGCATATTTATAAAACTTAAAAATCTGCATCCCAAAATTTAACTTTAAACACTCATCAATCATCTAACTCAAATTCAATTGATGCTTATTCCAATCTAACTCCTCATCCCAAGAATTGAATTCGACACTATTCCATTTACGATTTTATTTCCTGATTTTCTTTTTCCTCAAATACTCAACGATGCGATGCTTCCAGAATCTTCAATGCAACATTCATAATATATAAAATTTCTATCTTGCAATCAACTAAATAAAATGATAATCTCTCAAATTTCTCAAAATTTTTTTTTTTTTTTTAATCAATTCAATCATATCAAGACCTCCTTAAAATTAATAAATCCTCAAATTCTTGGCTCTGTGAATTTCTTAATTCTCCCTTTAAGTTAATGTTTGTCCTCGAATTTCAATCAAACCTCGATTTTCACAAAAACAATGATTCCATCAACTCTGTTATAACAACCCCTAAATTCTTTATTTAATTTAATGCTCCTCCACAATTTAATCCTCTTGTCTCTTTTTGTCAGTCATAATCTCGTCATAGGTCTTTGCTATGGTCAAAACCCAATGATCATGGTTTAAGAAAACTCTACCTACGGCCATGCAATTTAAGAAAATAAAGGTCATGTATCTTTTGTCATGGTATTTCAGTCTCTGTTAGGGTGCACTACTAGCTAAGTTCTAACAAGAAAATCACGAATATAAACCACGTTACTAGGGAATCAATCAATCAAAAGACGAAAAGAACATTAGGAAAGAAAAGAAAGAACCTGCTAACATATTACTTGCGGTATCTGCTATCAACCACTTAACTCTAGCACATTCACTAACTAATTCCTATTCATGTACACTGGCACCCATATCAACTAATCATATATTAATATCCATATCTCTCATCTACCAAAATTAATCCTCAAAATAATCATCAAGGTTTAACTTCCCGATCAAAAATAAAATGCATATACCTCCTCAAAATTAGATACTTCACATCGAAATAAAATTTAATCACTTCTAAAATCTTTGTAGCCTTAACTATGTTTAGTGAATCAAATTTAAATCCTCAATATTTTAACAACATAAAATCTCAACTCCTTAAAAATTCTGAAAATTTAAAATTCATTTCCACCTTTTAATTTATAACTCCTCAATGTACATATTAGTGCTCACGGTCTCTGATACTCAAGGTGCACTCAATACCTCTATTGTCTAGAACTGTGTACTAAATTTGTACTGCCCGAATCACTTGCACTATTACCTCCAATGATCAAAGTTATCATCAACTGTGTTTTCTTTCATGATTTCAATTTATGTCAATTGGTATATCATCTAATTATCAACACACAGAGTGCTTACTATTATTAACGTCATCCTTGACTAATCCTCGATATAGAATCATTAGCACTCTTGGTATTATATCACTAGCTTCATTAATGGATCATTCATCAAGCTCCTTATATCTCATGATTACATGTATCTACTATAACACTCATGTTTCTTTACTCTCATGGGCATGTACATGGTTCCTCATCTCGATGGTTGTATAGGTATTTCCTTTAATCCTTTAAAGCCTATTAAACTAATCCGTGATACACTTCACCATCTTCCTTACCTATTCCGATATTTCTCTACTCATGACACCTCATTAACTTCTTATGCATATAAATTTCTTTACCTTCAACACGCCCGATATCAATCATCAGATTGGACGTTATGCTCCATTAATCTTCAATACAATTTCCTCGATACTTACTTGTTTACATAGATCACTCAATTACATAATCATGATTATCCAGGACGGGTAAATGGGCTCTGATACTAACTCTTGAAATATCACTGATACTCTATACTCTCCTTCTACTTATAGTACTATAATGACACTTATCCTAGAACCATTGGTACAAGGTACTATGCTAAGGGCTAACTCTGGATTAAAGCCTACTGCTCACATGTCCAACTAAGAAACACTTACAACTCACTAACAACACAGTCAACACTAATACAAAATACAGACAAAATTACAAGCCACTAATTACCATGCTTAACAAGAAATCCTCAAGGAATAGGAGCTCGAAGACTGAATTGAGGACAGAAGGTATCTTTACTGCTAGTAAAGAAAGAAGCGGTGGAACAAAGTCTTGGAATAACAGAAATAGATAAGTCTTGAGATGGTATTTTAAGAACCAATTTAAGATACAACCTGATAATCATACACGTCTATCCGAAATCATGACACTCAGAATCCTCGCCACGCCAGTAAGCATAGACGCGATAAACGACAGGTTCCGTAACTAAGGTATGCAACATCTAGAATCCTCGCCACGCCAACCGGTATGGCTGCGAGAAACTCTAAATCTCATAACTAAAGTATGTACATCCAAGTTAGGTTCCTACGTTCTCGTCACGGCAGCTAATATGGCTGCGATAAACTCTAGGTTCCATAACCAAAGTAGACATTTTTACCTTTCTCACTGTCCTCATCAATATATGTCATCAGATGATACCATAAATTTTAGTCCGTAAAATTCACCTTAATTTGAAATCAACTCAACAATGATACCAAGAATTAAAGTTAACAACTGGTCAACAAGAATCAACTCAAAAATGATACCAAGAATTTAATTTAATAACTGCTCAACAAGAATCAAGTTCAGTGACAACAAGCGAGAGCGGACGGAAACAAGGAAAAGATTTAAATTGGAAATTATAATAAGATTCTCAAGGGGTCGTCCCAGGAATCTCTCAAGAATTTGTGATTGAGTATCCTCTCTCATCCTATTATCCTATGTCCTATATCCTATAGCAGGTACGCAGTAGTATAACAAGGATGCCACACTACTATGACATCGCACAACTCGCGAAGTCAGACCTGCATGGGCCACCACTAAAAATGTGTCACGACCCGCACCCGGTTTAGGGGCACGAGTGCGTGGGTACGTCCAGCCTACGCCGCAGCATCGGCGGTAGAACGCTGTCTAGGTCGTGTACTAACTAACAATCTCACGCTAGTATCCAACTCCATAAGGAGATTCGGATAATACTATAAAATATTCACAACATACTCAATCACAACTACAGTACGATAGGAATTTGAAGAATAAAAGAATACAACACAAGTCTAGAGACAACATAATCATACCTGCAATCATTACTTCCAATTCCCAAGTGTGTCGGAACCAGTCTACTAAGGTCACAGTCTGGAAAAATATTTTCCAGTCAGGAAGGAGCAAAGTACATCTCTAAATAGCAGTTCTATATAAATGACATAAACTATGTAGCAGTTCTAGATGGAAACATACCAGATGCATGTATAGGTACGAGAAATGTACAATGAGAGAAATACTGGAAATACTGTAAGTAAATGCAGGAAAGAAACATTATGTCCATGAGCAAGAACCTATGACTAAGTGTGTTGAGTACTAGCTTTAACATGTGATCGGCTTGGGAACTTGATCAGGCTGGTTACATGTGATTAGCTATGGTTCATATAAAGTCAAGCTAACCGTTGGTTAGCTATGATGCATGTAGAGGTCAGGCTAATCATACGTAACAGCTATGGTTCATATAAATGGTCAGGCCGCACCCGACGTGAGATGTGGGGTGAGCTATGGTGCATATAAAGTTGGGTATGATCACATATCTACACTAAAGTACTCCCCAAACCCCCGACTGGTATAGTAGATCCAATCATGGTACGCTATGGCACGGGATTCCCTAGGAAGGTAGCAAATCTCCCCGGGAATCAGTGTCTGTACATGCACAAGATATCAAGGAAACAAGTCTTGTACAAGCTACACCATGAATAAGGAATAACATCTCATGACGAGATCCGTGTATACCAATCCGTGTAACCAATGTGTCCAGAACATGGATATTTACACTAGATACAGTGAACATAGGAGATATCATAAATTAGAAACTAATCAGAGAATGTACTCGCCTTGGGTCCTTAGCTGGTAATTATTGATGTCCTGTTCCAGAGTATCCCTTGGGTAAACCAACAGTCCTATAAACATAACACAAGCAAAACCATATTTGCATCAGATGCTACACTAACACAGTCAAAAGTACTGGTCTCAGGGCCATGTCAGGCAGGGCACTAGTCAACTAGGGTCATCTAGTAGGGATACGTATATAAATACACATATTTGATTTATACTAGTTGAACATTATATATGTATACTCATACATGTGCTAAAATACATTTTTAAAATATATATATTGTCAATGTTATTATTAAATATACTAATACTAATTCACCAAATTAATTTTATACCATATAAAAATACCCAATATACATACATATACAACTAATTATACATACTTAATTATAAAATTTGATTAAAAAAATAAATAATATACCTATTCATATTTTAAATACATACATATACCAATACGAAAATATAGATCTACATATACATATTTATGCCAAAATACGGTTATATATACATATACTAATTTTCATAATCAAAAACCCTTATATATAATACATAATTAAATTTTAAACAATAAAACTAATATGCATATATATATATATATTACCAAACTTATTATAGGAAATTACTAAACTAATTATATTTAATTAATAAACAAGTTACATAAATTTAACTAATCTAATTATTAATCACTAATCTAATACAATTAACAACTAATTAATATAAATTAACTAATTTTTCTAATTAAAACTAAATTAATTAATAAAAAAAAATTTACTAATCTAATTGTCATAATTAAACTAATTAAACTAACTAATCTAATAATTAACTCAACTAATTAATCTAATTAACTAAACTAATTAATTAAATTAACTAATTATAAATTAATTAACTTAATACTAATTACATATACCTTATTCTTTACTTTACAGAACAGAGAAAGGAAAGAGGGAAGAAGAGGCTCACGATGGGGAGGGGTCTCCGTCGTCGGCGGGGGTTCCGCCGGGGTCGGCGCGGTGGGGCGTCGGCGGTGCTCGTATCGAGGAGGAGACGGCGGGCTCGGCTCAAGGCGGCGGGCTCTCTGTTCGAGAAGGAGGCGGCCGGCGGAGCTCCGGATCTGAGGCGGCCGGCGGATCTCGACTCGAGATCTGGGCTCGACGCGGCGGTGGAGACTCGACTCGGCGGAGGCGGAGGTCCCAGTCGAAGGTCGGCGGAGCTCGACGCGGCTCGACGTGGGTGAGGCGCAGCGGTCGATCGCCCATCTCGAAGCGGCCGGGCGGTAGAAATTCGAGGGCGGATCTGCTCATCGGATGAGGGGATCCGCGGCGGAGGCAGAAACTCGGCGGCTTCGAGTCTAGGGTTAGGGTCAGGTTCTGGATGTGTCGGGGTCTGGGTACGTGTCCGGGATGGACACGAGGGTTTGCTGAACTGTGAGGGACATGTCCGGGTGTGTCGGACACGGGATTGGGTGTACTGGTGGAGGGGGTGGTGTCCGAGTGTGTCCGACACGGAAATCAGGTTGTAAAGTTGTAACCGGACACAAGAAATAAATGGATACGATGGGACACCCGGGGTCGGACCCGAGGCCATCACGGCTGACACGGTGATGCTGGACACACGGACACGAGCACACAAAAATGGTGGTGGCTTTGGCTTGTGGAAAATTGTGGGGGCTAGCTAATAATCTGGAGATTAGGGTTTCTTGGGAATTGTGAGAATGAGAACTTAAATAGGGAGAGAGGGTGTGGGATAAAGGGTTGCGGGTTGGCCCAATAATGAATGGCCCAGAATTAAAATATAAAAGGGTTTCTCATGTGGGAAAATGAGGGTGTGCTGGCTAGTTAATAGGAAATGGAAATTTGTAAAATTTAAAAAGAAGAGATTATAATTTCAGAAAATATTTTAGGAAAGCTACGTAATTTATTTATTTACTATTCCATTAATTATAAAAAATTATTTTGAAGAAACAACTAGTCTTTTAATTAATTTTATCCAATAAATAATTTTATGATTTCAAGCCAATAAACATTTGAAACTAGAGGAATATATATATTATTATTTATTTATTTTGTAATACATCGTCATTTAGGAAAAATAATTTTTATAAAGATTTTTTTTTTTTAAATTACCTCCTACAATCAAACATCGTTCAAAATCAAATAAAAATTTTAAGGAGAAATATTTTATAAAACTTGATATTTTAAAATAAATTAAAATCTAATTATTTTGGAATTTGGAGATCGGAGGTTACAAAAATTAAGTGAAACAAAAGTCAAATTGCACAAATTAAAATGCTCTATCATAAGGAATAACTAGTTTTCAAAAATACTAAGTTTTAATAGAACAAAACCAAGAAAAACTCATGGAACCTATAAAACCCTAAACTTAAAACTCAGATCAACAAAAATTCATATATCAAAATCCAAAACTCCAAGAACTAAATATGATCAGCAACTGAAGGAGAACATTTTCCATCAAATACATTTTAAAAATAACATATATATGAAAAATTCAAAAATTTATGACTTCACCATTTAGCAAGATGTACTTGCCTCGGGTGGCTCTTAGCCTCTACCTCTCACGGTCCAAGTCACAGTAACTTCTCCCTAGGGTTAGGGTTTGGCTAGAGAGAGCTTGAGGGAGAGGAGGAAGAAGGAAGCAACCAGAATGAAATGAGAAAATGAGTGACGAGAGAGAAAAAGCTCATATATATACTAAAATGAGAGGAAAAATGGTTTAGTCATGGGTTCAGTCAAATAAACCGAACCAAGTGTCCATTCTACATGCAGATCCTAAACCGGGTCTATGGCAATACCAATGGATATTCTACTGGTCTCGGGTAGTCTCTTTCAACAACAAAAAATAAGAATAAATAAAAAGACAGGAACCAACAACAAGAAAAATACAACATGAATACATTATCAGGAAAAATTAAATTCTAAAAATTCAAGAAATACCAAATCTGGAATCGGGTGTGACACCATTCTCAATTCCATGGAGGCCTAGAGCATTGGAGTCCAAGGTGAGCCGTTGAAGGGAAGCTAGCAAGGGGGATTGTGTCCACTTCCAACTCTTGTGTCCAATTTGGGAAAAATTCATTGGGATCCACTCCCAATAGGTATATTTCTATTTTTTTATCAATCTCAATGATAGAAACCTATTTTGAATCCATAGGAACCTACCCATAGGAATGCCCAACCCTAATGGTTTCCAATAAATTACATAGGGTTTTCTAGGCCTTTTTGTGAAGTTACGAATTTGTGACCACCAAGTATTAGTCATATGTCCTAATGATGATTTTGGTGTCCAAATGGGTTTGTGATAGTGTATTTGTGTCCACAAATGAATACG
This sequence comes from Iris macrosiphon, assembly GCA_036927795.1. Taxonomy (NCBI): domain Eukaryota; kingdom Viridiplantae; phylum Streptophyta; class Magnoliopsida; order Asparagales; family Iridaceae; genus Iris; species Iris macrosiphon. Next base: position 29,591,390 of record JAYESA010000006.1, read on the forward strand.
TAGAGGAAGTATCATAATACACATGGGTAGGATTGATATTTCTATTATTTTGGTGTCCTATTAGTGTCCATTACTCTAATATATTAGATCTATTATTTTATACATGTATTGTGTTATATTATATTATTGGGGTATTTGTTGATATGGTATGTTGGGTGTCATATTTAAGTATAGTATAAGTACATGGGAATATCCTGAGGACATATTTGGGATGCCAAAATATGTCACAGGATATTCCATTATGAGATTATTGTCATAATGATTGAGATCATTGTATTAATGACTGTAAGGCTATATAATGCCAATGAGACAATCAATAAAATAATCAACTAACTTCAACCTGGTATCAGAGCCAAGTTTTCACAAACCCAAGCCGTCACCAAGCTTCCACAAACCCACAGGAGGATTTCCTAGATCTCCTTCACCGAACTCTTCTATGCCCCCCTTTCTTCCCTTCTCCGCCCTTCGCAGGCTGCCCTTCGCTGTTGCTGCCCCGTCCCGCTAGTGCTGCGGCTACCACTGCTGCTGCGGCTGCTGCGACTGCTGCTGCTGCTGCGACGGCGGCTGTGACATACGTGCTGCCGCCTCCTACGCACCAGCACGAGACAGCGCCTAATAGGGATGCCTAGATCAGAAAAAAGGGGGACATGTTCGGATCTAGGAGCGGACGACGAGGACGAGCGTGAGTCATGGAGCGGACGTGACGTGATTGGATAGACGACGCATCGATGGAGGAGATCATCAAGAAGCTAGATTCTGCAGAGGTGGCGACGTTGATGAAGTTATTGACGATGTCGGCTGGTGAGAACACGACACGAACGTCGCCGGAGTTGAAGCTTCCCTCCATCGATCTGAAATTAGATGGACCAGCCACCTATCTGAGTTTGTCACGGCGGGTGAGAAGAACCCTCGCAGGAAAAAACATGGAGGAGTTCCTGACGGGCGAGACGACAGAGCCGGACGAGGGCTCGACAGGACGCGATGAGTGGAAGTCCACTCATATGGTGATCTACATCTGGCTTCTCAACTCCTTAGTCCAGTCTATTGTCGCCATAGTAGACGGTATTGAGATGGTGAAAGATGTGTGGGAGAAGTTGAGAAGGACCTATGATGGTGTGGGGAACAACTTACAGGTCTTCCAGATAAAGGGGGAGATTGATGACACCGTACAGGGAGAGAAGACGGTGCAGGAGTATGCCACGGAGTTGGAGCGTCTGTGGTTGGATTATGATCACTCCTCAGATCGGGCGAGCTGTGGGGACCTTAAGTGTAAGGAGAGACAGGTGTGTCTGCAGGAGAGGACGATAAAGTTCCTCAAAGGGCTGACTGCAGCTTTCGCACAGAGGACGGCCCTACTTCTAGCCCAACCAAAGATTCCTAGCCTTGAGGAGGCTATCTCAGCCATTATCCAGGAGGAGACACGCATCAGGCTGCAAGGCGGGACAGGTGGTCCCCCCGAAGCAAAGTCAGCACTAGCGATCACCAGCTCAGGTAACACAGGATCTAAGGGAGAGCCCTGGCAGCATAACCGGCAGAACTACAACTGTGAGGAGATGGGTCATCATCGGTATGCTTGTACCAAACCACCTAGGGAGGGAGATTCAGGTGGTGGACGAGGAACGTTCGGCGGACGAGGATATAATGGAGGACGTGGTCATGGTCGAGGGGGTAGACAAGGCGGTCGAGGAGGTTATCGGGCAAACCTCCTGATATCAGAAGGGAACGGAGAAGCTGATGGCACCTTTACTGTGGAGGACCAGGCACTGGAAGACATGAGGAGTAGAACAGAGAATGCGTCCACCTCATTCTTTGTTAGGGGCAACGCTGCCATGTATGTCCATCCATCATAAGGTACTGACGAATCACTTGCCCTTGCGTCTATCTCTTCCCTTAAATTATCAGACTAGATTATCGACTCGGGAGCATCTCGACATGTGACGGGGAATGCTAGTGAGTTTTCTTCCTACACTCACCTAGCATCAGCAGACAGCATTCAGACAGCTGATGTCACTTTCCAGCCAGTGGTCGGTAAGGGTACTGTTAATTGTACAGGTTCAGTAAGATTATCCAATGTTTTACATGCTCCATCCTTTCCAGTCAGTCTCTTGTCCATTAGTTCTATAATCATCCAACTTAAATGCATTGTTTTTTTTGATATTCCTAAGGTGACCTTCTAGGAGAAAGGGACAGGACGAAGACTTGGGACTGGCACTTGGCATGAGGGACTGTGGTACCTAGATCGAGAAGGACTGGACTCAGCATTGGTATCTATGGCAGAGAAGGCTGGCATAGAAGGACTGCAGCAGAGGACTGAGGATACCTTGATACTCCATCATCGGAGGGTGGGATATTCTTCCTTTGATACTCTAAGTAAGTTGTATCCAGAGATTTATACAAAAACAAATAAAGAAAAATTAGTATGTGATGCGTGCGAGTTAGGAAAACTTACTAGGAGCTCATATGTTGGCACGGGTCATAGGAGCACTTTTGCTTTTGAGGTAGTACATTCTGATGTCTGGGGCCCATGTTCTACTAACACTATGAATGGTTATAAGTACTTTGTTTCTTTCATTGAGTGTGCCTCTCGTATTACCTGGTTATATTTGATGAAAAATAAGAATAATGTACTTGCTTATTTTTGGGATTTCCATAAGCATGTCCAAACTCAGTACAAAGCAGTTGTGAAGGTACTGAGATCTGATAATGGAACGGAGTATACCAACAGGACGCATGCAGAATACTTGTCAGCACACAGAATACAACATCAGACCACCTGTGCATACACACCAGCACAAAATGGAGTTACAGAAAGAAAAAAACAGACACCTTCTAGAGGTCGTAAGAAGTATGATGATCGACATGAATGTCCCACAGAGTCTGTGGGGGCATGCAGTATTGACAGCAGCTCAACTCATCAACAGGATGCCCTCGAAGGTCCTTGGATGGAAGTCCCCATGTGAGGTATTGCAAGGCAATAATAGTGGGATACTCCCACTGAAGGTGTTTGGGTGTGTGTGTTTTGTGAAGGACAACAGGCCATCAGTTGGGAAACTTGACCCTAGAGCGGTCAAATGCATCTTCGTAGGCTACTCGGCGACCCAGAAGGGGTATGTGTGCTGGAGTCCAGTAGAGAAGAAGAAGTTTATCAGTATGGATGTCCACTTTCAGGAGAATGAGCCATACTACCACCAGGACGGAACTTCACACAACACGCCTAATACTGCCAGTATTAGGCGAGAGGGGGAGATGGAGAACTTGGTGGTAACCGATTTAGAAGTTTGGCATGGAGGAACGGAGAAGGGACAAGAAGGTGAAGGTGTTAGGCCTACGGCTCAGGGAGAGTTACTTACCTACAGCAGGAGAGAGAAGCAAACTGCAGGACCAGTACCGACAGTGCCAGTGCCAAGTCCCTTGCATGCGTTCATCCCAACTCCTGAGGCACCGACACCAACCCCCCTTCAGGTGATACCCCCTCTTTCACAAGATATCATTCCTCCTACTTCTACTCCTTCCACACCACTATCTGTACGGAGGACCACTCGCAGCAATGCAGGAAATCCTCCAAACAGATATGGTTGGAATATTGCTCAGTTTATTTCTTATGACCATATCCCTTCTTCTCATGGAGCATTTATATCATCTTTGGATAGTATTACTGTACCTAACAATTGGCAGGTTGCCAAGAACGATCCAAAATGGAAAGCGGCAATGCACGAGGAGTTGGAAGCTCTGGAGAAGAACCATACTTGGGAGCTTGTGAGACTGCCAGAGGGAAAGAGAGCAGTTGGATGCAAATGGGTCTTTACCGTGAAGCAGAACCCAGATGGACAGGTTGAGCGCTACAAAGCTCGACTAGTAGCCAAAGGATACAGTCAGACGTACGACATCGACTATGACGTGACCTTTGCACCAGTTGCAAAGATGAGCACGGTCAGGACTCTGATTTCTCTGGCAGCGAATGGTGGATGGAAGCTACACCAAGTGGATGTGAAGAATGCATTTCTTTACGGAGATATAGTGGAGGAGGTATACATAGAGATACCACCAGGATTTGGCACCAATCAGACAGTAGGCAAGGTCTGCAGGTTGAAGAAGTCCCTCTATGGACTGAAGCAGTCTCCTCGAGCGTGGTTTGACAGATTCAGAAGGGCGATGATAGGGATGGGATATCAGCAGATCAATGATGATCATACTATGTTCTTCCGTCGGAGTGGAGGCCACATCACCATGCTTGCGGTGTATTTGGACGATATGATTATCACAGGAGATGATGAGCAGGAGATCGACCAACTCAAAGGAAAGCTTGGCAAGGAATTCGAGGTGAAGGATCTCGGCCTTCTTCGGTACTTCCTTGGGATTAAGATTGCTCGAGAAGCAGAGGGGATTGTTCTCTATCAAAGGAAGTATGAACTGGACCTTCTCACAGAAACTGGGATGTTGGGGTGCAAACCTGCAGCGACACCAATAGATCAGAGGTTCAAGATTGATGCTGAGGCTGGAGAACCAGTTGATCGGGACAGATACCAGAGACTGGTTGGCAAGTTGATCTATTTGAGCCACACACGTCCTGATATCTGCTTTGCAGTAAGTGTGGTGAGCCGCTACATGCATGACCCACGGAAGGGTCATATGGATGCAGTGTACCAGATTCTGAGGTACTTGAAAGGTGCTCCCGGGAAGGAACTAATATTCAGGAAGAACAATCACGTGAGCATCGAGGGCTACTGTGATTCTGACTGGGCTAGTTGTGCTGATGACAGGAGGTCTACCTCGGGATATTGCATATTTGTAGGAGGTAACTTGGTCTCCAGGAGGAGTAAGAAGCAGTCTGTGGTGGCCAGATCGACAGCTGAAGCAGAGTACAGAGCTATGGCCTTAGGAGTTGCAGAGCTGCTATGGTTGAAGAATATGCTGGTGGAGCTGAAGCTGGATCAAGGAGCCAAGATGAAGCTGTGGTGTGACAATCAGTCAGCTATTAGTATCGCCAACAATCCAGTACAGCATGACAGGACCAAACACATCGAGATTGATAGATTCTTCATCAAAGAGAAGTTGGATAGTGGATTACTGGAGCTTGGCCATGTTTCAACCAGGGATCAAGTAGCAGATGGACTAACCAAGGTACTCGCCTCAGTGAGCATATTAGAGGATGTGACAAGATGGGCTTAGCAAATATCTTTTACCCATCTTGAGGGGGAGTGTTGATATGGTATGTTGGGTGTCATATTTAAGTATAGTATAAGCACATGGGGATATCCTGAGGACATATTTGGGATGCCAGAATATGTCACAGGATATTCCATTATGAGATTATTGTCATAATGATTGAGATCATTGTATTAATGACTGTAAGGCTATATAATGCCAATGAGACAATCAATAAAATAATCAACTAATTTTAACCCCTCGTGTTGCACCCCTTTTTGCGATTTTGGCAGTATAGTAGAGTCATCTTCTTCTTGCTCGTAATTTTGGTCCTATTAGTGTCCATTACTCTAATATATTAGATCTATTATTTTATACATGTATTGTGTTATATTATATTATTGGAGTATTCATTGTGTAGGAGAATGATATCGTGGTGATTTGATGGAATATCGTAGTATTGGAGGGGTGTATCATGAGTTGTGCATGTGAGGTATTTGATATTATGTGTTGGTGTACTATTTTATTGTGTGTGGCTTGTATAGAGTGTTTATTCTAGTATTAGGGTGGTGTGGTTACTTGTGCATGAGAGTGCTCGAGGTGGTTATGGAGTAACATAAGGTGTGGTGTAGGTTGTTAGCATTGGTGGTACCATATTGGGTTATGTATCACAGGATGATACTGAGGTGTATCATGTAAGGGAAGTTGTATTAGTAATTACTTTTGTAAGTGTGTGTGTGGGTGTGAGCCTGGGAGTGTGGGTACGTTAGCATGAGGACTGTGCTATGCAGTGGACTGAAGTACCTGTTTTGCTGTAGTGAATAAGGGGAAAATGGGAGTGTTCAGCAGTGTCTTGCACTGCAGTTGTAGCAGGCAAGTTGATGACTGCAATCGAGATCAGGGGAGTTCTGGTGGGTGTGTGCTTAAGAGAAACATATAAGGAGCAAATTAAACCAGCGTGTTTAAGGAGCATACAGGTGCAGTGCTCAAGGAGGGTGGTCTGTGCATAGTAACAGACACACGTGTTGGAAGTGATTTGTGAGTGTCATTGTGTGATTCACATCCTACTAGTGCTGGAGTATATTGTACAAATTTGTGCATGACTGAGGTACTGTGTTTGTGAGCTTGAGTTATGAGGAGTGTCAGGTGTTATAGTAAGGTACCTTGTGTCATGAGAATATATATAGGCTAGTATCAGTTATAGGAGTGATGGTGCTCAAGTATCAGTATGGCAGTTGTATTGTTGTGTATCAGGAACTAGTGCTTGCAGTCCAGTGCAGTTGGAATGTTAGTATTAGGACTTGAGGTACTCGCGTGTGAGATCTGGGGTTATGTTGTGAAGTATTGGTGAAAGAGTGCAGTCAAGTGCAATGCATAGTTCAGTAAATGCAAGTTTATGGACATCATTGTTAGTGCACAACATGAGCATGGGGTCGAGCAACAAAAGGTAGGTGAAGAGGGCAGTGTGTAAGGGGTGTAGAGCAACAGCAGATATAGGGGAGCTTGTGCTCGGGTTAGGAGGTAGCAGTGAGTTGTGTGAGTGTGTGCACAGGTCGGGCACAAGTCTGTTGTGTGTAGGTGTATATACACATATGTATTAGAGTAAGATTTTTGGAGTGTGTGAGATATAACAGGTGGTAGGGAAACTTGGTTGCAGCAGCAACCAGGTCCAAGGATGTATCAGTGGAAGGGGTATTATGCAATTTACATTGACAGTGAGGAGTCGGGCAAGCGTTGGAGGTGTATGTGGCATGTAAGGAGGATGTTGGTGGACTGAAGGTTTGTCCACACTGAGCAGTGTTGCTGGTGGCAGTCAGTGAGCAAAGGGAAGCCTGGTGTGCAGGCAAGTATGTGAGCCAACCTCAGTTTGGGAGAGGGGTTGCAGGCATCTAGGTGAGGGTGTAAACTGAGATGAGTGTGAGGTAATCTCTGAGCCAGTGCTTGTGTTTGTGTGTGTGTGTTTATAGTGTATGGATTTTATATCAGTGTTTGGGTGTTTAAGTGTAGGTGAGTGTGGGGAGAGGTTATAAATTGAGATATAGAAGGATTTCCAAGATGGTGTGTACTGTTAGAGGGTGTGTTAGGTGTTGTGTGTGTGTGTGTCTTGGTATGGGTATTCAAGTTTAAGCATCTTTGTTTGTGCAACCTGAGTGTGATTGTGTATTGTAGAGATTGGAGAGTATCAGAAATATGAGAATGTATCACAGATGTGAGTTGAGGGTCATGTCAAGGTAAATTGGTTCCTAAGTGTGATACACTAGTGGGTGAGGATAAGGTTGAGTATGAGTTAAGTATCAGTGTCAGGTGCCCAAAAATAATTGTCTAGGTATAAAATCAAATAACAGTACTACTCATACTTGGTACAAACTAGTATTTTAGGTTAAGTATGAGTTATTAGTGGGAAGTGGAGTTTCAGTATTAGAGTTAAGGTATTAGTGTGAGATGAGAGTAAGTTCAGATATCAGATAGGTGGGGTTCAGTTGGCTGAGTGTCTTGGAATATATATATATATATATATATATATATATATATATATATATATATATTTTTCAATGAGTGTGAGATTAGTGACTCTATATGAAGGAGTGTACCTAGAGTATGGATTAGGTATTTGCACATGAGGAAAGCTAGGTTCAGCTAAATTTTTTTAACTAAAGGAAGAGTGGTGCAGCAACTACTGCAGCGAATTGGGACTGTGGTGAGTGTGTATCATATATAAGGGTAATTGGTACCCCTGGGTAGTTGGAGTGAGGCCAGGTATCAATTTAAAACTCTAAGATATCAGCTAGTATCAGTTGTTGGTTAGTATTGGGTATAGTTCCACCAAGATAATGAGTTGAGTTCCAGTTAAGGATAGCTAAGTATTAAGTTACAACATATACATATAGCTAAGGTATTAGTATTTGGCCAAGTTGGTATAGTTAAGGTATTACTTGATACCAATGAGGATATATATTAGTGGTATCAAGATTAACTTAGTTAGTAGCATATATAGTATTAGATAATATACTTTAGATATTAACTAGATTGACCTAGTATGACTTAGAAAACCTAGTGTAGCAAGGTATTGACCTAATATTAACTAGTATACCCTAGTATGGACCTAGAAGTGGCCTAGAAACACCATCATTAACTAGTTAAACATGATTATCATTTCAAATCAGTCACTAACATTAATATTCCATCTTTAGGACTCTTGGACTCTAATATGAGCACTATTGACTGTTTCTTGCACCGGATACCAGGTGAGTACATTCTCTGACAGTTTCCATTATTTTGATAATTATTATGATTCTAGCTTTGTAGTGTTATACTTGATTTCTGATACGAGGATACACAGATTAGTATATTCTGGATCCCGTCATGAGATATTATTTCCTTGAGGGCCCTGTACATGTCTTGTGATTCTTGTACATGTATAAACACTGATTTAGGAGTACGTTGGCCCCCTGCTCCATGAATCCTATATCATAACATGTCATGGTTGGCTCCACTATATTAGTCCGGGGACGGGAGAGGTATTAACAAGTTATGTGATCATACCCCACCTTTACATGCATCATAGCTAATCATCCACCACACGTATGGTTAGCTTGGCCATATTACGTCTCATAGCTTGCTAGATATGATTAGCCTGACCCTTCTTGCATCATAGCTAACCTTACGTCTTACTTATGGTTAGCCTGACCTTACATGTATCATAGCTAATCATATATAACAAGCCTGATCCAAATCCCAAGAAAATTACATAACAAACTAATATTTCAAACACATAGCTAGTTATTTCTATTCTTTTATTCTAGCTTGTACTTGATGAGACTGACATTTACCTGCTTACTCACTGTATATTATTTCTCTGTGATATGATATCTTTTCTCACCTGCTTCCTTATATTTCTAGTATACTATTCCATCATATATTATCATTACTCTCTGTTTTATAGTCTTTATCAATTATATTGGAACTGTTGTTAGTTTATGTGCTTTGCTCCAATCCTGACTTGATAATATTTTTCAGAAGACTTAGAGGATTTCTGACCTACCTTCTATGGACCGGGAGTAGATGATGGATATATTCAGGAGCCTCAGGAGGAGACAGTTCCCATAGAGGAGGAGACAGTTCCCGTAGAGGAGGCACCACTAGTAGTGACTTAGCTAGTCCTTATCATTATACTGTACTGGATTTGTTTCCAGCCTTGAGACACTGAGTTGTTATTATCTGAGACTTACATTAGATAGAAACCCGTGTTTTTTGATTAATAGTCAATTTTTTCGGTTGAGAATTTCTAGACTATTGTTGGTGATTTGAGATGTATACTTCTAGACTTCTTTTGGATTCTTTTATATCATATCGTGTGTTTCATCTTCATTATAGATTCATGGTAATTGAGTATATTTGTGAGATTGATGATTATATATATTTATTGTCCTCCGATTGGAGTTGAGATACATTGACAGGTTATGATATTATATAATTGTGTGAGATTGATAGATAGTTATATTTACCTAGACAGCGTTCTACCGTCGATGCTGCGGCGTAGGCTGGACGTACCCACATACTCGTACCCTTACACTGGGTGCGGGTCGTGACACATATAGAGCGGCGCATAATAAAATCTATCAAGTTATTTCTTTTTCATGTTCTAGACAAGCAATACAAGATAAGATTATTTTCTTAGCTAGGTGCGTTGTATTCTTTATTAGCATGCAAGAGATGATTCGCCTAGCGACTAGCTTGTATCGTCCATGTTTTATGTGTGCAGGCTAAGCAAAGACAGGTTCATCGTAGCCACCCACCTTAGCGATGATTCGTATCGGTCGAGCGATACTCCTAGCGCACCTTTGAAAGTCTAAGTCTGAACTTTTGAAGGGTCAAGTCTGAATTCTTTTGCCTCAAGCTAGTCTTCTCACTAAGAAAAGCGGGACGGGTCGTCGTACTTGTGCCGTTTGAATCGGCTATCTGCATTGAGCGGAATCGGTCGTTATAACTATCTCCTATGGACGCTCCCCACTCGGCGACTTCTTTCCGCCAACATCTCGACGCTATAGGGAAGTCAAGTTCGACCATTGACAGGTCATTCTTCTATAAACACCTAGTTCCATGCAAATATCAAGGACGAAAAATGCGATAGGAGACATTATCCTCGATACTAAGCACTTGCTCGTCTAATATTTTCCATCCCAATAGTTGTGTACCCTCCCGATCGTCAACGAAGCAGATGGGTCGCCTCTGATCTGACTTCCATCGCCCCATCTTCCTAGAATCTCGGCTTGTTTCAAGTTGTTGTATTTACTTGTCTTTCTTATAAATCAATCTTGAGTAAGAAAAATCCAATGGAAGTTTTTACCGAAAAAAAAATTCTTCCCTTCTTTTCTCGTTGGAAATATTTCCGTCGTTCTCAATCTCCTACCTTCCGTTATTGTCAATCTCCTGGTCTCAGTATTCTCTACCTTTACATCCTCGTCAATCTCTTCTCTTTTTCTCTGTTTCTTGGTGTCACTACCACATTTTTAGGAAAGGGTATTTTAGTCTTTTCCTATTTAAATAAATATTGTGCATGATAAATAATTATTTGTTATATTATTTAATTATTGTTAGATGTTAATTAATTATTTTGGACTTATTTTAGTGGACCCAACTAATTTAGATTGGACCCATGGACCAACATGAATTAATTAGTTAGACTTGGCCCATTTAGAAAGCCCATTGTTAAGGAGATGGATTAAATTAATTAAATGATTAGACTAGAAGCTTCCTTCCTTAATTATTTCTTCATGAGAGGCCCCAAGGGGTACATTGGACATTTTACAATTACTTGGGGAAGGGGGCATGGCCGGCCTATATTAGAGGGGGGGGATTTCTCTCTCCTCTCATTCTCATTTCCAAATCTAGATCTAGAATTTCCCACTCCCAAATTCCCTCCATTCCCATTCCAATTTCCCACCAAATTCATTCCAAATTCTTCCCAATTCACCATTAGAAAGTTGAGAAGCAAGGATCTAGAAGAAGGAAGCAAGGATCTACAAAGAGGAGCAAGGATCTACAATTTGGAAGCAAGTTCATCTCAATTGGAGGTTTCATTGGGAATCCATCTCCCAATAGGTATAATTCAGTTTTTTCCTTTAAAATAGCTTCTAAATCTGAGATTTAATCATGTAAAATCAAACTATATGTATGTACTATCCATAGGACTTTGTTTTGTGTTCATAGGAGACCCATGGAGAAAGTTATGGTGCTTTTTGTGTCAATTTTGTTGGAATTCCGAATTTACATTTTGTTGTGTGTGTCAATTGATCCTATAGATCAATTGGGCATGTGCTTATGTGTTTGGAGCTTGTGTCGTATCCATATTTGGGTACATGTGGTTCGTATCCCAACTATTTGGTGATACGTGTCATTTTGGGGGTTTCCCTCCGACACGGGGCTTTGTACATGTCGTATTTTGACACGGACACATAGATCTACTTTTGATACTTTGATTTATTCATAAATATTATTTGTGACTTGTTTATGTCCTTCGGGGTGCATTTGGTTGTGTGTTGGACTCGTGTCACATGCGTATCCTAGATCTAGTGGGATACGGTGTGATACTCTCCAATTTTGTGTGTTTATGTGTAGATCTAATTATTTATGCTTTAATTCTTCATTTATAATTAGTAAATATATATATATGTTATATATCTATTTTTAGTGTATTTATTATAGTATTTGTTGTAGTTTAGATCTATATTTTTATGTATTCTAATATGATATATGAATATATATATATATGTAGCTTTCTTACATGCAATTATATATGTACTTATGTAATAAAATAATTTATACATAAAGGTTTTTATAAAATATATTTATGTGTTTAAATGAGTAATTATATTATTTATAATTATTATATAATTTTTGTATATTAATGAATGTATTTTTATGTGTGCTTCTAGCCATGTAAAATACGTACATCAATATGTGCATATGTTGGTATTTAATTGTGTAAGTTATATGTGTATATATATATAAGTATATAGTTATTAAATTATTTTATATATATATATATATATATATATATATATATATATATATATATATGTCTTTTGATTTATATATCTTATATATATATTTATATATATATATATATATATATATATATATATATGTTTACTGTTTGGTGACAGTAGGTTTAATGACAGTGGAAAACTGTCATTATTTGGTCTGTTACAGCAGCCGCTGAAGCTCTGTGTATTTAATGACAAATCTGTCATTAAATAACAGTGGGCGGGTATTAAGCAGAGGTTTCAGCGACAGTTTCTGCGACAGTTTAACTGTCAGCAATCCGAGTCAGCAGTACAGTTGCACAGCGGATTCTGCGACAGATTTTCTGTGACAGTCAAGACTGTCACTATAAGCCTGTTTTATTTAATCTTTGTTTTTGTTCACTTTTTTCAGTGACAATTGGGCAGATTTAATTTATATATTATATATTATTATTGTATATATATATATGTATATATATATGTGCTTTTGTGAGGTATAATACTAGTAGTAATATATTATTTTATTTGTATAAATCTTGGTTTGTATATACATTATATTAGAGTGTATATTATTAGTATACTTTGTGGGGGTACCAATGGGGATCAAACCTTGATTCCTAATTGTTATATTTTTATTCTATATTATTTATATAGATGTCTTGTGAGGTTACCTTGGTTTGACCATGTTTGACTTTAGTTGACTTTAGAGTTGACCATAGTTGACTTTTAACTTAGAATTGATTTATTGACCTAGAAGTTGACTAGTTTGACTTGTTCTCTTTCCGGGACCTTGTATTAATGTGGTATTCCATATCTAGGTTTTCGAGGCACCGAGTCAGACATCTGTGAGACTATTCATTGGACTTCAGGCGAGTACATTCTCTGATAGTTTCTCATTTATGATATCCTCTATGTTCACTGTATCTAGTGTAGATATCCATGTTCTTTTGACACTATGGTTACACGGATTGGTATATCCGGATCTCGTCATGAGATGTTATTCCTTGGTATATGGTGTATATGGTGCAAGTATTGTTTCATTGGTTATCTTGTACATGTACAGACACCGATTCTCGGGGAGACTAGCTATCTTCTTGGGGAATCTAGTGCCATAGCATACCGTGGTTGGATCTATTATACCAGTCGGGGGTGGGAAGTATTAGTATAGATATGTAATCAAATCCCTATTGAATAAAGTACTGGTAAGCGAATAGTGTTGATCATGCACCGCACGTATGATTAGCCAGGCCGCATTGCATCTTGCCCAAGTCGATCACATGTTAAGCTAGTACTCACACACTTAGTCATTAGTATTATTGTTTCATTGGTATATTGTTCCTTATTATAATTATTTTCAGTATTTCCTTATTATCTATATATCTCTTCTGTCTATTGTGCATCTTGTTTATCCATAGCTATTTACTGTTACATAGTTTTTATCATTAATTAGAACTGCTGTTAGAGATGTACTCTGCTCCTTTCCTGACTGGATATATTTTTTTAGATGACACTGAGGAGTACCCTACCTATTATGGACCCCAGGATGTTGTGGGTTTAGATTCTGAGACCCTGGCTCAAGAGGGACTTATCCCAACTGACACAGTTGACCCTGGAGTTGTAGCTTTGTAGTATGGTAGTATTCTTTTGTACTGGATTTGTCTCCAGCTTATTTTGTTACTCTTCAGACTCATTGATGTATTATTTTAAACTCATGAGTTGTATGGTGACTATTCTATTCTTTATCTGATTCGTGCTCATTTCTATCTTAGTTCTGTGATTGAGTATACTATCATTATTGGTGGTTTATTATATTGTTAGATAGACTTTCTAGACAGCGTTCTACCGCCGATTCTACGGCGTAGGCTGGGCGTTGTTTCCGACTAGTACCCTTACACCGGGTGCGGGTCGTGACACATTTTTGGTGGTGGCCCATGCAGGTCTAGCTTCACAAAGTATGTGATGTCGTGGTAGTGCAACAACTTAGTTGTACTACTGTGAGCCAGCAATAGGATATAGGGAATAGGCTGAGATACTCAATCACATCTAGGAAAATTCTTTTGATTCAACTATTCTCCTTTGACATTGATACTTGATCCCTTAAACTGTCCTTTCCTTGATGTCTTACATCTTGTGCCATATTGATTCTTTCTTTTGCTTTGTCTCAGGATGCCGCCTAAGACTAGATCACAGCAGGGGAGAGCAGCTTCCGAGAGGTCTGCGACGTCCCGAGGGCCTACACCAGTCACCTCTCCGGTGATTGGAGTGTCAGCTGCTTTCGGAGGTCCACCACCTACTCAGAGGACTGTGCCAGCTGTATCTGAGGGGCTTCCACCTCCACCTCCTGTGCCAGCAGAGGCGTCACAGATGTTTACACTATTTCATGAGATGATCGAGGCACAGAGGGCTCAGTCAGAGGCACATCAGAGGCAGACCGACGTTCTACGGCAGGGCATCGAGAGTGCTCATCATCTTGCTCGTGCTGTAGTTGAGAGAGGAGTTCCCGTCCAGCAGCAGGTTGTTCCTCAAGTTGCTCAGCTTCGGCCAGGCAACATTCAGGACTTCAAGAAACTGGAGCCTAGGGTTTTCAAAGGGACGGAGGGCATCGTCTATGCTGATGATTGGCTCTAGGACATTGAGCGTCTTATGAGGGTGTCCCGTCTTTCTGAAGATCTGAAGGTTGAGGCGGTAGGACTTCAACTGTTCGACGTTGCTCGCACTTGGTTCAGGAATGAGCCAGTACTGGTTGACGTAGGACAATCTTGGGAGGTATTCAAGGACCTTTTCAAGAAGAAGTTTTTTGCTCGGATAGACAAGCTTGACTTGGGGAGACAATTTGAGAGTCTCATTCAGGGAAGCATGTCTGTGGCCGATTTGTAGAGTATTTGGTGAGGGAACCGGAGGTTCGAGCTATTCGTTTCCGAGAGGGTCTAAACTGGGAGGTGAAGATTCTCATTCCGTCTTTTTATGAGACATACTCGGAGATACTTGCGGAGGCACGCAAGGTTGAGCGGGATCTGGGTTTGAAGACCAAGAGAGACCGTGATTCTTTTCTGGGGGCCAACGGCAGTGCAGTATCTGCCAAACGTCCTCATTTCCAGTCCAGACCTTTCCAGCAGCCATAGCAGAACCAGACTCCAGTTAGAGCGCCTTTTTACCAGGCACCTCAGCAGCAGAGATAGTTACAGCAAGCTCCATGCAACTTCTGCAAGAAGCCCGGCCACATCTGGGAAGTTTACAGGAGGAGGCTAGGAGTTTGTTTATATTGTGGTACTGAAGGGCATCAATCGAGGGAGTGTCCTCGTCGTGCAGTTCAAGGAGCAGCTCCAGCTCCGAGGACACAGACGAGACCACCTGCAGCACAGCCGAGGGGACCGCTTCCGACACAGAAGCAGCATTTTGTCCAGCATCAACAGCAGGAAGGTGCTCGACAGGGACGAGCGTTTGCTATGACCGTCGAAGAGGAGGAACCCACCGGAGATGTCATCACAGGTTCTATTCTTCTTGATTCCATTCCAGCTTTAGCTTTGTTTGATAGTGGTGCTTCCCATAGTTTTGTATCTGTTTCTTTTGCTCTGAAGCATGGTTTGGTAGCTGAGTCTTTGCTTAGGACTTGCAAGATCATGACCGGGGGAGGCATTATCCTGGTTAATGATATTTGTAAGGAACGGAGAGTTACTCTGGGAGGCCGGGAGTTGAGTACGTGTCTACTTGTAATGCCACTTCCGAGCTACGATATTGTACTCGGGATGGATTGGTTGAGTAGGCACCGTGCTAGCATAGATTGTAGAGGAGGTAGAGTTTTGTTTGGTCCGCCAGGAGATCCAGAGTTCGAGTTTGCTAGAGGAGCTGCGGAGCAGGGGGAAGGCATTATTTGTGGAGCTATGGTGGAAGACAAGGAGTTGCCGCATCCGTTGATAGCAGAATTCTTGGATGTGTTTCCTGAGGAATTGCCAAGATTGCTGCCAGATCGAGATATTGAATTTTCTATAGACTTGGTTCCAGGTGCAGAACCAATTTCGCAGCATGTCTATAGAGTAAACAACAGCGAGCTGGTCGAGTTGAAGAAGCAGGTGGACGAATTGCAGGATAAGGGATTTATCAGATCGAGTTCTTCACCATGGGGAGCCCCGGTATTGTTTGTACCAAAGAAGGGTGGATCGGTGCGCATGTGCATTGATTACAGGGCTTTGAATAATCTCACTATCAAGAATAAGTATCCTTTGCCACGGATTGATGATCTGTTTGATCAGTTGAGTGGTGCGAAGGTATTTTCTAAGATAGATTTGAGATCAGGCTACCATCAAGTGAAGGTGAAGCCGGAGGACCTACCGAAGACTGCTTTTAGAACTCGGTATGGTCAGTTCGAGTTTATGGTGATGCCGTTTGGTTTGACTAATGCACCGGCGATATTTATGAACTTGATGAACAAGGTATTCCACTAGTACCTTGACAAGTTCGTGGTGGTGTTCATCGACGACATACTCATATACTCGAGGACACCGGAGGAACATGAGGAGCATTTGAGGATTGTGTTGGATGTGCTAAGGAAGGAGAAGCTTTATGGAAAGTTGTCCAAGTGTGAGTTTTCCTGGACAAGGTGGAATTCTTGGGACATGTTGTGACTGGTGATGGTATTTCAGTGGATTCAAAGAAGATTTCAGCAGTGGAATCTTAGAAGACTCCGAGTTCGGTAGCAGAGATCAGGAGTTTCTTGGGATTGGCAGGCTATTACAGGAAGTTTGTGCAAGATTTTTCGAGGATTGCCGAGCCGATGACCAGACTCACGAGGAAGGATGTGGAGTTTGTTTGGACGGAGGATTGCCAGGTTGCTTTTGAGGAGTTGAAGAAGAGGTTGACGTCTGCTCCTATTTTGACGTTGCCATCAGGGTCCGGAGGTTTCACTATTTATAGTGATGCATCGGGGAAGGATTTGGGTTGTGTTCTTCAGCAGCATGGGAAAGTGATTGCCTATGCATCCAGGCAATTGCGTCCTCATGAAAAGAACTATCCTACCCATGATTTGGAGTTAGCAGCTGTCATATTCGTCCTGAAGTTGTGGAAACATTATTTGTACGGAGAGCGTGTGGAGATCTTCATAGACCACAAAAGCTTGAAGTACGTTTTCACGCAAAAAGAGTTGAACATGAGGCAGTGTCGGTGGTTGGAACTGATAAAGGATTTTGATATCTCTTTGCAATATCATCCTGGGAAAGCCAATGTAGTTGCCGGTGCTTTGAGCAGGTATCCGGTAGCTATGTTCTTGACGCAGGATCGATATTTGTTGGAGGACTTGGAGAGCTTGGGCATTGAGGTGATTGTTCCTGGTGGTGCTATGCAGATGTGGGGACTGCAGATACACTCAGATTTGATGGACAGGATCAAGGCAGCACAGTATGATGATGTATCTTTGAGGAGTATCAGAGCTCAGGTGAGAGCAGGATTGGAGGATGATTTCACTATTGCAGAGGATGGATCTTTGAGGCATGGAGTTAGATTGTGTATGCCTAGTGGAGAGTTACGAGAGGAGGTATTGCAGGAAGCGCATCGCTCTCAGTATTCCATGCATCCAGGTGCTAACAAGATGTATCGGGATATGCGAGAGAGTGTGTGGTGGTATGGCATGAAGAGGGAAGTGGCACAGTTTGTATCCAGATGCTTAGTGTGCCAGCAGGTGAAAGCCGAGAGGCAGAGGCCAGGAGGTTTACTTCAGCCATTACCCATTCCAGAGTGGAAGTGGGAACACATTACTATGGATTTTGTGTCCGGACTTTCACGATCTCCACGAGGGAAAGACGCGATTTGGGTCATTGTTGATAGATTGACCAAGTCGGCCCACTTTTTCCCTTTCAAGGTGGGTTTGTCTACGGAGAAGCTAGCAGAGATGTATGTGAGGCAGATCGTTAGGATACATGGAGTTCCTGTCAGCATAGTCTCAGATCGAGATAGTCGTTTCACTTCTTATTTCTGGAGGAGTTTGCAGGAGAGTTTGGGCACTCAGCTCAGGTTCAGTACTGCATATCATCCCCAGACAGATGGGCAGTCAGAGAGGACTATCCAGACTCTCGAGGATATGTTGCGCACTTATGTACTAGATTTCGGGGGTTCTTGGGAGGACCATCTCCATTTGGTAGAGTTTGCTTACAACAACAGTTACCAGGCCAGTATAGAGATGTCATCTTTTGAAGCTCTATATGGTCGGAGGTGTCGTACTCCTTTGTCTTGGGACAATGTTGGAGAGAGAGTTTTGCTTGGGCGAGAGATGGTTGTGGATACAGCGGAGAAGGTTCAATTGATCAGAGACAGACTTCGAGTGGCGCAGGACAGACAGCGGCATTGGGCCGATAGCCATCGGAGACCTTTGGAGTTCGAGGTATAGTTTAGATTTTGTTTGTGCTTGTTCTTGTTTGTTATAGATTAAGTTCTTAAGATGGTGTTTTGTTCTAGGTGGGTGGTTTGGTGTTTCTGAGGATTTCTCCGACACGAGGCACGATTCGCTTCGGTGGAGGCGGAAAGCTTAGTCCGCGATTCATCGGACCTTTCACTATTCTAGAGAGGGTCGGTGCAGTTGCTTATAGACTAGACTTGCCACCTGCATTGGAGGGAGTGGACAACGTGTTTCATGTGTCGCAGTTGAGACGATACGTGGCAGATCCTAGTCATGTATTGGATCACTCAGAGATAGAGGTGGGCCCTACTCTTAGCTATCCAGAGCAGCCAGTTGAGATTCTGGATCGGAGAGAGAAGGTGCTGAGGAACCAGACTATTCCTTTGGTGCGCGTCGCATGGAGGCATCACTCTCCGGGGGAGTCTACCTGGGAGAGAGAGGATGACATGCGAGAGCGTTATCCATATTTGTTTGTACCTTGAGGTATGTTATTTTCTAGTTATGTTCTGTTCATTATTATGTTTTGTTCATTAGTTAGTTGTGATTCTTTAGTTCTGTTTTGTGATTTTCTGGGGGTAGTTTTTATCTTTGAATTTCGAGGACGAAATTATTTTAAGGAGGGTAGACTTGTCACTACCACATTTTTAGGAAAGGATATTTTAGTCTTTTCTTATTTAAATAAATATTGTGCATGATAAATAATTATTTGTTGTATTATTTAATTATTGTTAGATGTTAATTAATTATTTTGGACTTATTTTAGTGGACCCAACTAGTTTAGATTGGACCCATGGACCAACATGAATTAATTAGTTAGACTTGGCCCATTTAGAAAGCCCATTGTTAAGGAGATGGATTAAATTAATTAAATGATTAGACTAGAAGCTTCCTTCCTTAATTATTTCTTCATGAGAGGCCCCAAGGGGTACATTGGACATTTTATAATTACTTGGGGAAGGGGGCATGGCCGGCCTATATTAGAGGGGGGGAAATTTCTCTCTCCTCTCATTCTCATTTCCAAATCTAGATCTAGAATTTCCCACTCTCAAATTCCCTCCATTCCCATTCCAATTCTCCACCAAATTCATTCCAAATTCTTCCCAATTCACCATTAGAAAGTTGAGAAGCAAGGATCTAGAAGAAGGAAGCAAGGATCTACAAAGAGGAGCAAGGATCTACAATTTGAAAGCAAGTTCATCTCAATTGGAGGTTTCATTGGGAATCCATCTCCCAATAGGTATAGTTTAGTTTTTTCCATTAAAATAGCTTCTAAATCTGAGATTTAATCATGTAAAATCAACCTATATGTATGTACTATCCATAGGACTTTGTTTTGTGTTCATAGGAGACCCATGGAGAAAGTTATGGTACTTTTTGTGTCAATTTTGTTGGAATTCCGAATTTATATTTTGTTGTGTGTGTCAATTGATCCTATAGATCAATTGGGCATGTGTTTATGTGTTTGGGGCTTGTGTCGTATCCATATTTGGGTACATGTGGTTCGTATCCCAACTATTTGGTGATACGTGTCATTTTGGGGATTTTCCTCTGACACGGGGCTTTGTACATGTCGTATTTTGACACGGACACATAGATTTACTTTTGACACTTTAATTTATTCATAAATATTATTTGTGACTTGTTTGTGTCCTTCGGGGTGCATTTGGTTGTGTGTTGGACTCGTGTCGCATGCGTATCCTAGATCTAGTGGGATACGGTATGATACTCTCCAATTTTGTGTGTTTATGTGTAGATCTAATTATTTATGCTTTAATTCTTCATTTATAATTAGTAAATATATATAGATGTTATATATCTATTTTTAGTGTATTTATTATAGTATTTGTTGTAGCTTAGATCTATATTTTTATGTATTCTAATATGATGTATGAATATATATATGTAGCTTTCTTACATGCAATTATATATGTACTTATGTAATAAAATAATTTATACATAAAGGTTTTTATAAAATATATTTATGTGTTTAAATGAGTAATTATATTATTTATAATTATTATATAATTTTTGTATATTAATGAATGTATTTTTATGTGTGCTTCTAGCCATGTCAAATACGTACATCAATATATGCATATGTTGGTATTTAATTGTGTAAGTTATATGTGTATATATATATAAGTATATAGTTATTAAATTGTTTTATATATATATATATATATATATATATATATATATATATATATATATATATGTATTTTGATTTATATATCTTATATATATATTTATATATATATATATATATATATATATATATATATATATATATATATATATATATATATATATGTTTACTGTTTGGTGACAGTAGGTTTAATGACAGTGGAAAACTGTCATTATTTGGTCTGTTACAGCAGCCGCTGAAGCTCTGTGTATTTAATGACAAATCTGTCATTAAATAACAGTGGGCGGGTATTAAGCAGAGGTTTCAGCGACAGTTTCTGCGATAGTTTAACTGTCAGCAATCCGAGTCAGCAGTACAGTTGCACAGCGGATTCTGCGACAGATTTTCTGTGACAGTCAAGACTGTCACTATAAGCCTGTTTTATTTAATCTTTGTTTTTGTTCACTGTTTTTCAGTGACAATTGGGCAGATTTAATTTATATATTATATATTATTATTGTATATATATATGTATATATATATATATATATATATATATATATATATATATGTGCTTTTGTGAGGTATAATACTAGTAGTAATATATTATTTTATTTGTATAAATCTTGGTTTGTATATACATTATATTAGAGTGTATATTATTAGTATACTTTGTGGGGGTACCAATGGGGATCAAACCTTGATTCCTAATTGTTGTATTTTTATTCTATATTATTTATATAGATGTCTTGTGTGGTTGACCTTGGTTTGACCATGTTTGACTTTAGTTGACCTTAGAGTTACCCATAGTTGACTTTTAACTTATAATTAATTTATTGACCTAGAAGTTGACTAGTTTAACTTGTTCTCTTTCCGGGACCTTGTATTAATGTGGTATTCCATATCTAGGTTTTCGAGGCACCAAGTCAGACATCTGTGAGACTATTCATTGGACTTCAGGCGAGTACATTCTCTGATAGTTTCTCATTTATGATATCCTCTATGTTCACTGTATCTAGTGTAGATATCCATGTTCTTTTGACACTATGGTTACATGGATTGGTATATCCGGATCTCGTCATGAGATGTTATTCCTTGGTATATGGTGTATATGGTGCAAGTATTGTTTCATTGGTTATCTTGTACATGTACAGACACCGATTCTCGGGGAGACTAGCTATCTTCTTGGGGAATCTAGTACCATAGCATACCGTGGTTGGATCTATTATACCAGTCGGGAGTGGGGAGTATTAGTATAGATATGTGATCAAATTCCTATTGAATAAAGTACTGGTAAGCGAATAGTGTTGATCATGCACCGCACGTATGATTAGCCAGGCCGCATTGCATCTTGCCCAAGCCGATCACATGTTAAGCTAGTACTCACACACTTAGTCATTAGTATTATTGTTTCATTGGAATATTGTTCCTTATTATAATTATTTCCAGTATTTCCTTATTGTCTATATATCTCTCCTGTCTATTGTGCATCTTGTTTATCCATAGCTATTTACTGTTACATAGTTTTTATCATTAATTAGAACTGCTGTTAGAGATGTACTCTGCTCCTTTCCTGACTGGATATATTTTTTCAGATGACACTGAGGAGTACCCTACCTATTATGGACCCCAGGATGTTGTGGGTTTAGATTCTGAGACCCTGGCTCAAGAGGGACTTATCCCAACTAAGACAGTTGACCCTGGAGTTGTAGCTTTGTAGTATGGTAGTATTCTTTTGTACTGGATTTGTCTCCAGCTTATTTTGTTACTCTTCAGACTCATTGATGTATTATTTTAAACTCATGAGTTGTATGGTGACTATTCTATTCTTTATCTGATTCGTGCTCATTTTTATCTTAGTTCTGTGATTGAGTATACTATCATTATTGGTGGTTCATTATATTGTTAGATAGACTATCTAGACAGCGTTCTACCGCCGATTCTGCGGTGTAGGCTGGGCGTTGTTTCCGATTAGTACCCTTACACCGGGTGCGGGTCGTGACACTTGGTCCTCTTTAAGGTAATTGAATAACAGAACATGCAAGTTACCCCAAACATTGTTAACATTTTTATTTATTTATTTGTCTAGAACATCAATTTTATTTTATTTTTGGTTTGGAACATCATCAATTTTATTAGTATTTTATTATGAAATATATTACGTTGGATATTATATTTTGTTTATTGTTTTATTTTTAAATTTTGTGTTGATAATACTATTGCATCATCGTACATGAAAACTAATAATATGAACATTAAACTTTTATGGCATAACAAAAGTCTCAAAATTTAAAGATCGACATTACCAAGACCTTAGCCCTTAGGGCTCCTCTCCACCATTGGTCAGTGTTTGATTAATACATCTCAACAAGAGTGTTATAGACCCTATGCAATGTGATACCCAGACTAAGTCGCAAGGAGACAGTTATGACTGATCCGAAGAATCCCAAGACAGTGACATGAATTTTGCAACTACTTTGATGTGTCCGATAGATGTCCGTACATGGACACCAATCACTACATATAGACGAGTAAATGACAGGATATCTAATACATTGCAGTATGGAAATGAATCATCAAAAGTTTTCTTATTTTCCTGTACATAAATTAATGTTCTGCCAAACCTCATTCTCCCAGCTGACGTATGAAAACAATTGTTCAATTATCGTTCCCAAAATAAGGGATGGAAAAAGAGTTCATTTTTTTCCACCCATCAAAAGTATAATATTTGTTCATCCTTCAATATATACATGTGTCAATTCAGTCATCATAATACCACTTTGGAAGTGGTTTTGTTCACCCATCAAACTGGTTTTGATTTTTAATTTGACACGTCAACTTTTTATTGGAGGGTGAACAAATATTATAGTTTTGTTGGAAATAAACATTCTCCGAAACGAGAGTCAACGTCACATTTGTCCAAATATAGGTATGGATGCAAATGAGCCAACCCGTTCGCGGCTGCTCGTAGCTCGGCTCGATAAAAGCTCGTTTGAGCTCGGTTCGTTTAGTAAACAAGCCAAGCCCAAGCTTCATTTTCGAGCTCGTTTAACAAACGAGCCAAGCTCAAGCTTAGAAGTACTCGGCTCGTTTGAGCTTGCGAGCTTGGTCGTTTAGAAGCTTGCGAGCTGGCTCGTTTAGGATCTCGTTGTTTGCAGTCTACCAATTTATTTTGTTATTTTAATTTTAATTTATTCTTCGTTGAATTCTAATTTTATGCATGTTTGTATAACAATATGGTTGTGTGTATTATATATAATTGTATGTCCTTGATAATTGATATTAAGGAACCTTTTTAATTGAATTTTTATAAATAAACTTTTATTATTATAGGTACTTGAATTCAAGCCTAACTAGTTTGAAATCGAGTTTGTTAAGCTCGAAATCAAGCTTAATGAGCTTGAAATAAAGCTGATCAAGTTTGAAATCAAGCTTAACGAGCTTGAGTTTGAGCTTATCGAGCTTGTTTATCAAGCTTGCTTATCAAGCCAAGTTCGAGCTCAAATCAAGCCAAGTTCAAACTTAATATAAACGAGCTCGAGCCAAATTCAAACTCGAAAGTAAAAAACTTATTAAGTTCGAGCCCGAGCTCGATTAATTCTAATCAAACCAAACTCAAGCTTATAAAAGCTTGGCTCATTTGCAACCCTAAATATAGGTGAGAGTGGTCCAAATTCCTATGCTATGACTACAACCAAATGCCTACAACGCTCTTACAACCGCCACGTGGCGCTCATGTGGCGTCCACGTGGCGACCGTCCATTGGAGGAGGGGGAAGAGGTAGGATCCGGTGGCTGTCCAGGTGGTCGTCACGTGGCCGGAATGCCATGTGACGGTCGTTCATCGGGGGAGAGGTAGAACCAGGGGTGGCCCACATAGCAGGGGGAGTGAGAGGGTTGTAATAAGGTTGTAAACATTTGGTAGTAAACTTAGCATTATTGATAACACTATCGTGCCAAGTGTAAAATTAGTACAGTTCACCACATAATCTTATAGACCTATATTACATGGACTTTCATGAATTCTTGTAAACCCCCTGAACTTTCATAATTTTAAAAACTGAATTTTTCACAATTTTCTGAAATTTTCTGGGATTTTTCTGCAATTTAAAAACAGGATTTTAATTATTAAATAATTTTTAATTGATAATAAATGATATTAAAATATTATGAAAATAATATTTTTGGGTGTAAAATGAAAAACTGGACTTAGGGCAATTTTCCTGGAATTTATCGAACCCCGGACCTATTTTTTAAAATACCTAAAACTATTTATTTAATTATTATTTATTTATTTAATTACTGATTTTATTAATATTATTAATATTATTTATAAACCCTAACCCAACCGGCCCAGCCCGCAGATCGGCCCAGCCCGTTTCTTATCGGGTCGGGTCGGGTCGGCCAGACCCGGACCCGCAACCCGACCCGGCCCCCACTCTCTCCCCCACGACCCCCGCTGGCCCGCTTCTTCCGCCGCTCCGCCCGGCCGCCCGCCCGCTCCGCTCGGCCACTACGCCGCCCTCGCCGCGCCTCACCCCACGTCCACCCCCTCGTCCTCCTTCCCCGGCCTCACCCTCGCCGCGCCTCCCCTTTAAATACCCCTCTCCCTCCGCCGCTGACGACCACCGCCACCGCCACTACGCCGCCCCGCCACGCCGCAGCAGCCCCCGCCCAGCTCCGTCGGACGCCGCCGCTGCAGCCGCCCTCTTCCTCCCCTCCTCTCTCCTCCCCTCGACGACGACAGCGAGCCCCTCGCCTCCGGCAGCCCCGCACAGCGCCGCCGTGCCCTCGCCTAGCTCCGGCCGGCTCCGCCCTCGCCCTGGCCGGCCCCCTCCGCCTCAGCACCGGCCGCCCTCCGCCGCAGAGCCGACCGTCTCCGCCGGATCCCAAACCTTAAACCTAACCCTAATTACTATTCTGTGTCGGACACGAACACGGGATACAGTGTCCGTGTCGAGTCGGACATGACGAATTCTCGATTTTTCAGCCCGGTTCAGGTATGCGTAACTTTTTGCTCGTAGCTTCGTTTTCGATTCCGCTAATTGCGTTGCGAAGCCTGTATGACCCTCTCGGTGTCCGGACAAACTGTTCGGGGCATCGCGTCCTGTGGTGATCGCACACCGCAATCCAAAAACAGGAAAAACCAGACCCTGTTTTACCCCGGAACTGAGTACGCCCCGCCAAACGGGACGACTTGGTCGCGCACGGTCTTCACAGATACGTGCGCGTCGTCGATACGGACGTGTGGGATTTCGCGGAAGCTGATTCGGGTGTGAGTGCACACCGGAATCAACGCGTATCCGCGGACATCGCCCCGTATCCGTACTTTCTGGAACGTGCCCTAACTTTGTGTACACACGTCAGATCGAGACGAAACTTACGCCATCGGACTCGTAGCGATACGCTGGTCCTGTGGGTCAAGTTTGGTTCGATTCTGAGAACGTTGACGAAATTGCGTGTCGTGGGCCCCACAGGCCCCGCTCGACGGGCGATTTTGTGATCGGCTCATCGGAATTCAACTCTGAAAGTTCCGTTGGGTTCGTATCAGCGTTTCTGACCTGTTGACACTAAGTTTGGTGAGTTTGGAGACCTTTGACCCTGACACGTTTTTCGGTGCAAAGCGGGCCCACATGTGGACCCCGTTTTGACCCGAAACTGCCGTTTCTGCCCTTGTCTCCAAATTGGACCCAAGGACAAGCGTTTCTAGCTGATTGATATTTTATGGATCTGATGGTGATGTTTGTTTCAGCAACCGGAGTACCGCCTGCATTTCCCGCCGAAGTCAGAACTGCAAACATAGCCGGAACCACAGGCAAGTGTACCTTGCCAAACCCTGCAGCTTGCTATTTATTTTCATTGACTTGTTTATACATCAGTGGGCAAGTAAAGCTTGCTATTAGCAGTAATTCCTGTTCTAGAACTTGCCTGAATTCTTGTTTAAATTCATATAAACTTGTTTCAACTGTTAAACTCAGGACCGAGTGGCTTTACTTAGTGTCCGATTACCAGTCGGGTGCCAACTCCGTACGCGGAGTTGTGTAACGTCACATAGACATGGATATCGAGACCCGATAATGTTCGTACTTGTCTTATCAAGTACCCCAGAACCCAGGACACTTGACACTATTCATGAGACAGAGTCTTCCTGAGACATTCATGGTAATTCTGTATAGGATACAGGACCGACAGAGATATTTTATAGACAGTATGACTTGTTGCATTAGCTATAATCCCGCTGACATGGACATGAGACGTTATGGTCATGATATGCGTGATTACATTGGGTGGGGAGAGACACACAAGCTACAGGTTGATTTTATATTATGCCGGCGTCGTAGTCTCCCATTGAGCTAGACAACTACATGATATCACTGCTACCGGCTCCCCGACACAGAGCTTGTAGTAGTTTCAGCCTGAGTTCCTGTACTGCTCTCATACTGCATATCACTTAGCTGGTTATATAGTTCACCCTATTGCTTATTTATTTCTGCACTGCTTATATTTTGGCTTATATTATCTGTACCTTGCTATGTCCCCTGAGGACCTGGAATGGACTATGTCCCCAGGTATAGCCGAAGAGAACCATCCAGAGATACACCGTACAGGAGCACTTCCAGGAGCTGTACCAGGATCTGAGGACGAGATCGTACCAGAGGACTTCTCATGAGCAGTGGCTGTATGTAGTTAGTTATTTCTATTTCCAGTTGTTTATTTCCTGTCTATTTGCATTATGGTACCAGACATATTCTCGGATTGTTTCCCGAGATATTTATGTGAGATCTGATAGTTATTCTATTGCATTATTTCTGGCATTTAATCTGTGATTATCTGTTGTGGATGAGATTAGAGTAGATTAGTCTGTGACCTGTAACAATTGCTCTATTTCCTGTTAGACTACAGCTTAAGCATGCCCTAATGGATCCATTAAATTGGGTTGTCCATCGGTGCGTGCTGCTGGCCATTGCGCACGTGCTCAGTCCCTCGTCATTTTGGGACTGGGGCATGACAATTCTGCCCTGAACTGTCTGTTTAATAAATCTAAAACTCTAATTTAGATTTTCACTACTAGAAAAAGCGGTATTAGCGACGCATTTTAGCGACTCCATATAAAAACGTCGCTAAATTAGTGACTCCAACAAAAACGTCGCTAGACGTCGCTAAATGGCGACATTTAGCGACGTTTAGCGACTTTTATTAAGATTTTAAAAGTTAGTCGCTATAAGTTCAATTAAGGTCGCTAAACGTCGCTAATATGTCTACTTTAGCGATATTTAGCGTCGTAATTAGCGACGTATATATTAAAAATATTTAGCGACGTATTCAGCGACGTATTTGACGTCGCTAAATTTTAATTTAGCGACGTTTTTATTTGACGTCGCTAAACGTCGCTAAATTTTGGTTAATTAGGGCTCAGTTTTCTTTTCCCCCATCTGCGAAAATTTTGAAAGTTTTTAAAACCTTTCGATTTCCCCCACCCCCCCTCTCCTGCGACCGGCTCTCCACGGCTGCGGCTACTCCGGCATCCCCCTCCTCCTCCTCGAGCTCTAGGTAAACCCTAACTCTCTCTCTCTCTCTCTCTCTCTCTCTCTCTCTCTCTCTCTCACATGTGACACTGACACAACACACACTTGACAGACATGACACACACACACAGACACTGACAAACACACACGACACACACACACAGACGCAGACACACACACACACACACATGACACACACACACACACAGACACACACGACACACACACACACAGATGCAGACACACACACACACACGACACTCACACACACACACACACACACGACACTCTCTCTCTCTCTCTCTCTCTAGGGTTTTTGATCAGGGGTTAGGGTTAGGTTTTTTGACCTGGGGTTAGGGTTAGGGTTAGGGTTTTTTATCAAGTTTTAAAAATTATGCCAATTACCCAACCAATTTCAGTTGTCAATGATTATAATTGACAAGGACATATACAACATTCAAAAAAATAACAAGAGAAACACGACAGAAAAAAGAACTCAACCCCGAACTTGCCAATTAGTTGGGAATGGTCAAAGGTTGAGTGGTTTAGAATATGAGAAAAAAGAGACAATTTGTTTGTACTTTTTAAAAGGTGATTTCCCTTGTAAAGGTGAAACTAGAGTAAGGAAAATAAAATTCCTTCTACCAAACAAAGACTTACCTCCCAAAGGTACAACGAGTCAACAAAAGAGAATTCTCGATGAACAGGACCATCAACATTCTGAAGACAAACAAATACTCCCCTACATATAAGTTTTCTGGTAGCAATGACTTTCTTTTAAAATTACACACAAATAAGGTCGAAAATCATTTTTTAATATGTATTTCATGTATGTACAGATTATTTCATAGACTTATTCAACATATACTGAGGAAAATGGTAGAGTCACAATAGAAGAAGTCATGCTAGAAGAAATATCTAAAGCAAGATTTGGGTTAAGTAAAAGAACCCAATCTATACAACTACGCAAGCTATTGTTTCTAGAGCTATTCCCTTTGATGGTAAAGTTAAATGGAAGCTGAAGTAAAAAAAACAACAACATATTTATCCAAGTCTTATAAAGGAATATTTTAATCCCAAGTAACACGAAACTAAAAAATGAAGAAGCTTGGGGCAACATAGTTGATTAAGTACAGAATTCTTCCATCTTTAAAAAAAAGATTCATCTAAATTCTTTCATTGATCTCCGTATGAGTTATCCTTCAAGATATAATTTGAAGGTGTCACTGGCTCATAGTTGTAGTATCCTGGAGATTTTTTCTTTATTCTGAATTCTTTATATGTTGACATGTATGTATTTGTGCGTCAAATTTGAAGCTAAGTAAAATCTGTCAAAGTCCCACTTTACTAGTGTCACGCCCCAGTCCCAAAATATGTGGAACCAGGCCATGTGGCATTGGCCAACTGACACATCACTAAGGTTTTACCCAATGTAATGGACCCAAAGAAACGTGCTACGCTGTCCTAAAATATTACAAGTCTAATACAGGTAAATCTAATCTTATCCACAAAAATATCAGGAAATAAGTGCTGAATATATATAATGCGAAGTCTGAAAATGTCATATGTCACGACCCGCACCCGAATATTCGGGCACGAGTACGTGGGTACGTCCAGCCTACGCCGCAGTGTCGGCGATAGTACGTTGTCTAGGTCATATTCACAGGTAATTTAAATATATCTCATCCACAAGAATAAATAGACAAGGATAATGACAGGGAAATAGAATTGTTAAGATTTCATAAACAAAATGTGACAACCAGATCCATAGTTTATTACATAACCAGAAGATAAATCGGGGACAAACCCGAGTATTGTGCTGAAAGAAAATACTAGCTAACTGGCTGACTACTCCTCAAAAGTAGTCTCCTGAGTAGGAACCGGCTCCTCAAAAGTGTCATCTGCTCCCTCATAGGGGCCATAATAGGTGGGGGCATAATCCTCATCATCGCCTAAATCAACGGACCCAGTCAGAAAATGAGCAAAGTACACAATGCACAACAAGATTAAACTAAATATTTATGACAAGTAAAAAGAACTGACTACGTATCATGTTGATAATATGCATAAATAAGTGATAACAATAACTAAGAGTTAAATGCTGCAAAACAGGGATATAAGTAAAACAGGAATAAATGAGACAGGGAAAATGGAAACTACAACAAGACAACAGGAACTGCAACAAGACAAGAAACTATGTATGTAAAATTGTGTATTTAGAATACATAGTTGGCATGTAGGGGGTTATAAGGCTAATCAGGCCGTCATAGACGGCTATCAGTCAGGAATAATCGAGTATCAGGCTGATGGCACAGTCGCGTATCCACAGCTAGCAGTCAGGACAGGGGGAAGGGTAAACTACATGCCTCCTAGTATTCTCCCACCCGACACGAAAAGCAAGACATGAAAACCAGTATTCAAGACATGAAATCTAGTATTCTAACGCTACGTATAAACATCCAATGGTGCTAGTAGAGCAAGGAACTAATTATCATAATATAAAGAATAAACTTGAAGTGCAGGTACTTGCCTGATGTTTTGGATCCCACTACGGTTCTGTGTCTCGGGGAAATTTCCAGAAATAACTCCGGATGCTGAAATAAACATTACCATCATGCTCAGAAGATATCAAATAGCTAAAAATGCATGTCCTTGAGTCCAATTCGGAGACAAGGGCAAAACAGCAATTTCGGGTCAAAACGGGGTCCGCATGTGGGCCCGCTTTGCACCGAAAAATGTGTCAGGGTCAAAGGTCTCAAAAATCACCAAACTTAGTGTCAACAGGTCAGGAACGATGATACGAACCCAACGGAACTTCCAGAATTGGATTCCGATGAGCTGATCACAAAATCGCCCGTCGAGTGGGGCCTGTGGGGCCCACAACACGCGATTTCGTCAGCATTCTCAGAATCGAACCAAACTTGGGTCACAGGACCATTGTATCGCTACGAGTCCGATGGAGCAAGTTTCATTTCGATCCGACGTGTACACAGAAAGTTAGGGCATGAATCAGAAAAGGCGGATACGGGACGGTGTCTGCGGATACGCGTTGATCCCGGTGTGCACGCACACCCGAATCGACTTCCACAAAATCCCACACGTCCGTATCAACGCTGTGCACGTATCTGTGAAGACCGCGCGCGACCAAGTCGTCCCGTTTGGCGGGGCGTACCCAGTTTCGGGGTGAATCGGGTCGATATTTTTCCTGTTTTTGGATCGCGGTGTGCGATCACCACAGGACGCGATGCCCCGAGCGGTTTATCCGGGCACCGAGAGGGTCATACAGGCTACGCGTTGTAATTTATAGAATCGAAATTGGAGATACGAGGTGCGAGATACGAGTACCTGAACGAGGCTCCTCGAAACTGGGGTTTTCAGTGTCCGACACGTGTCCTGGACACTGGGTCAGCCGTGTCCACTGTGTCGACGAGTCCCGTGTTCTGCTGTATTCGTGGCGCGTCCAGCTAGGTCAGGGCTCTGCTCGCCGGAGGAGGGAGGAGCTTCGGCTAGGGCGGGGGTCGTCGACCGGAGCCGAGCGGTGCACGGCGGAGGAGGAGTGATCCGGCGGAGGCGCTGGAGTCGGGGAGGGGAGGCGTCGGGTCTGAGAGGGGAAGAGGGAAGAGGCGAGGCCGGGGCGCCTCTCGGCGGAGCTAGGCGCTGGAGTCGGCTGCTAGGGGGGGTCGAGGCGGTGGCCGCCGGAGCTAGGGGAGCCGGCATTAGGGTTAGGGCTAGGGGAAAGTTGAGGGAGGAGGAAGAAGGGAGAGGGGATTTATATAGGGGAGGCTGGGAAGGTCATGGCCGGGTTAGGCGGCGCCGAGGGGGTCGTGGGTCGCTCCGGCGGAGGCTGCGAAGGACCCGGGCGGTGGCGCGGGGGACGCGATCGTGTGCAGGTTGTGGGGAAAGGGAATGGGGTCCGGGTCGGGTCGGGCGGCGGGTTCCGGGTTGGGCGGACCCGCCCGACCCGTTAAACCACGGTTGGGCTGGGCTTCGGCCCACTGGGCCGGGCCGAAACCAAATAATAATAATAATAATAACAATAATAATAATAATAATTAGTTTAATTAATTTTTAGGTATTTAAAAATAGGTCCGAGGCCCATTAAAATCCAGGAAAATTACCCTAAGTCCAGTTTTTCATTTTACACCAAAAAATGTTATTTTTATAATATTTTAATATTATTTATTATCATTTAAAAATCATTTAATAATTAAAAACCCTGATTTTAATTACAGAAAATTCCAGAAAATTGCGAAAAATCACAATTTAAAAATTCTTGCAAAATCAGGGGGTTTACAATCTACCCAACTTATAAAAATTTCGTCCTCGAAATTAAAATTATGCCATAAATTGATAATCCTTCATGTACATAAGGCAAGCCAATCGCAATCTTCTTGCGATAAAAAATCCTAATCATATCCACTGCAATCACTTCAAGGTTAAGATGACTACTGTTCCAATCAAAATTTAACCTATGGTTATCACTTCTTACTTTCTCAAATTATCCACAGGTAAAATTTTAAATTAAGTCCGTATAACATCTTCAAGATTTGCATACGCTTATAAATTTACCTCACGATTCTAACTATCATAATTTCCTCTAGAAGTGATTCGAGTCCAATAGTATTCCCATTTGTATGCTTCAACCTTTTAAATTCTATTCACATCCTCAATATTCCAACTAGGTAGTCCAACCATCAAATTTTAATTCTTAATTCAAATTTGAAAAATAATTTAAATGTAGTCCACCAATGTTCAAATCTGAAATTCTATATTTTTATTCTCTAAATTTTCAAAATTGGAATGGCTTGAACCTCTCCCAATCTAATCTTACTCGGTCACAATCTAAAAGAAATTTATCTCGAGTTGATAATGCACTGCTACCCAACTTAGAGTTTATCCATCCATCACATAAGGCTATATACCTTAAGAAAATATTCCTTAATATGTTTACTCATGTTATACAATCCTCGAAACTTCAGCGCCGATCATATATAATATGTCCTTAATTACGAAAGGATAATCCTCAAGTATGTGATCGGCCTATGGGACATATCTAGTATTCTCTGTATATCAAACATATACCAAGCATGAGATTTTGTCTTTCCGAAATAAGGGAAGACGAAGATCAATAATAAAGAGTTCAAGGGTGAGGTGATAGAATAGAAGTATCGGGATCAAGGCGTTTAAAGAATTCAAATGGGAATTGTCAAAGCAGGTGTGGATTGAATCCTATCTTGGTAATTCCTATTCACATGCTCATATTAATACGGTTATGTAACCGATACGATATGATCAGACATGTCTAGGGCAAGTATATTTGTCTACTAATCACTACATATCTCAATCCACGTAAAATATTATTTCGAAGGGCGAATCAAGCGCACTATGGTTGATCAGACCGTAATACACTGATTCTGAAATGTATCATTGTGGGCCTCCCCAATAATACACTTGTCATGAACAAGCTCGATAAAGAGTAAGCTTGCAAAACTAGGCTATAGAATAGCAGCATAAGTCAAGTACAGCAAAATTAAGTGCGCTAGATGATGATGAAAGGAGGTACAGATCATTTAAGTTCACAAAACAACACACAATAAGCACAATAACAAAAGACTCTACAAACTCTATAGTTTATCAAATATAAAAGCATACCAGGTTATTAGCAAGTTCAAAATTACTAGGTTGGGGCTGAGGTCACGAACCAATAGGCACGAGCTAAATAATACTAGTAAAGGTATCTACGAATCACTTACGTGCATTAGCTACTCCAAGAGTCTGCGCGTTCTCCACGGTCATCGCGGAAGCTTGTCCGCGTCCTTGAGGTGGTGCCCTCTGCTGTTGCTGGGCTTGCTGGGAGAGTGCTGCTTGTGGTACCAAGGGTGGTCTCGTTTTGGGTGCTGGTAGAGCATCTCGTGGTGATCTTGTAGGAACCTCCTCGCTTGCTGGTAGGTCCATTACTCTGCATCCAAAATAAATGATAAGAGGCGCACAGGAATCAAGGCAGGATGCAAGTCAAGGAATCAATTCAAATCCGAGATAGATGTCAAGAACGATTCAAGCAAGTGGATGAGATCCTAAACTTATCCTTATCCTATTGCAGGCCTGTTCGGTCCCGAAGTTAAAACCGAACAATTTAGTCGTTGACCTGCATGGGCCACCACAAAAATGTGTCACGACCTGCACCCGGATATTCGGGCACGAGTACGTGGGTACGTCCAGCCTACGCCGCAGTGTCGGCGGTAGTACGCTGTCTAGGTCATATTCACAGGTAATTTAAATCTATCTCATCCACAAGAATAAATAGACAAGGATAATGACAGGGAAATAGAATTGTTAAGATTTTATAAACAAAATGTGACAACCAGATTCATAGTTTATTACATAACCAGAAGATAAATCGGGGACAAACCCGAGTATTGTGCTGAAAGAAAATACTAGCTAACTGGCTGACTACTCCTCAAAAGTAGTCTCCTGAGTAGAAACCGGCTCCTCAAAAGTGTCATCTGCTCCCTCATAGGGGCCATAATAGGTGGGGGCATAATCCTCATCATCGCCTTAATCAACGAATCCAGTCAGAAAAGGAGCAAAGTACACAATGCACAACAAGATTAAACTAAATATTTATGACAAGTAAAAAGAACTGACTACGTATCATGTTGAGAATATGCATAGATAAGTGATAACAATAACTAAGAGTTAAATGCTGCAAAACAGGGATATGAGTAAAACAGGAATAAATGAGACAGGGAAAATGGAAACTACAACAAGACAACAGGAACTGCAACAAGACAAGAAACTATGTGTGTGAAATTGTGTATTTAGAATACATAGTTGGCATGTAGGGGGTTATAAGGCTAATCAGGCCGTCATAGACGGCTATCAGTCAGGAATAATCGAGTATCAGGCTGATGGCACAGTCGCGTATCCACAGCTAGCAGTCAGGATAGGGGGAAGGGTAAACTACATGCCTCCTAGTATTCTCCCACCCGACACGAAAAGCAAGACATGAAAACCAGTATTCAAGACATGAAATCTAGTATTCTAACGCTACGTGTAAACATCCAATGGTGCTAGTAGAGCAAGAAACTAATTATCATAATATAAAGAATAAACTTAAAGTGCAGGTACTTGCCTGATGTTTTGGATCCCACTACGGTTCTGTGTCTCGAGGAAATTTCCAGAAATGACTCCGGATGCTGAAATAAACATTACCATCATGCTCAGAAGATATCAAATAGCTAGAAACGCCTGTCCTTGAGTCCAATTCGGAGACAAGGATAAAACGGCAATTTCGGGTCAAAACGGGGTCCGCATGTGGGCCCGCTTTGCACCGAAAAATGTGTCAGGGTCAAAGGTCTCCAAAATCACCAAACTTAGTGTCAACAGGTCAGGAACGATGATACGAACCCAACGGAACTTCCAGAATTAGATTCCGATGAGCCGATCACAAAATCGCCCGTCGAGTGGGGCTTGTGGGGCCTATAACACGCGATTTCGTCAGCGTTCTCAGAATCGAACCAAACTTGGGTCACAGGACCATCGTATCGCTAGGAGTCCGATGGAGCAAGTTTCATTTCGATCCGACATGTACACAGAAAGTTAGGGCGTAAATCAGAAAAGGCGGATACGGGGCGGTGTCTGCGGATACGCGTTGATCCCGGTGTGCACGCACACCCGAATCGACTTTCACGAAATCCCACACGTCCGTATCAACGCTGTGCACGTATCTGTGAAGACCGCGCGCAACCAAATCATCCCGTTTGGCGGGGCGTACCCAGTTCCGGGGTGAATCGGGTCGATATTTTTCCCGTTTTTGGATCGCGGTGTGCGATCACCACAGGACGCGATGTCCCGAGCGGTTTATCCGGGCACCGAGAGGGTCATACAGGCTACGCGTTACCATTTACGGAATTGAAATCGGAGATACGAGGTGCGAGATACGAGTACCTGAACGAGGCTCCTCGAAACTGGGGTTTTCAGTGTCTGACACGTGTCCTGGACACTGGGTCAGCCGTGTCCACTGTGTCGACGAGTCCCGTGTCCTGCTGTGTCCGCGACGCATCCATCTAGGTCAGGGCCCTGCTCGTCGGAGGAGGGAGGAGCTTCGGCTAGGGCGGGGGTCGTCGACCGGAGCCGAGCGGTGCACGGCGGAGGAGGAGTGATCCGGCGGAGGCGCTGGAGTCGGGGAGGGGAGGCGTCGGGTCTGAGAGGGGAAGAGGGAAGAGGCGAGGCCGGGGCGGCTCTCGGCGGAGCTAGGCGCTGGAGTCGGCTGCTAGGGGGGTCGAGGCGGTGGCCGCCGGAGCTAGGGGAGCCGGCGTTAGGGTTAGGGCTAGGGGAAAGTTGAGGGAGGAGGAAGAAGGGAGAGGGGATTTATATAGGGGAGGCTGGGGCGGTCGTAGCCGGGTTAGGCGGCGCCGAGGGGGTCGTGGGTCGCTCCGGCGGAGGCGGCGGAGGACCCGGGCGGTGGCGCGGGGGACGCGGTCGTGTGCAGGTCGTGGGGGAAGGGAATGGGGTCTGGGTTGGGTCGGGCGGCGGGTTCCGGATTGGGCGGACCCGCCCGACCCGTTAAACCACGGTTGGGCT
Organism: Iris macrosiphon; assembly: GCA_036927795.1. Classification (NCBI taxonomy): domain Eukaryota; kingdom Viridiplantae; phylum Streptophyta; class Magnoliopsida; order Asparagales; family Iridaceae; genus Iris; species Iris macrosiphon. Next base: position 29,628,178 of record JAYESA010000006.1, read on the forward strand.
GGGCTTTGGCCCACTGGGCCGGGCCGGAACCAAATAATAATAATAATAATAACAATAATAATTAGTTTAATTAGTTTTTAGGTATTTAAAAATAGGTCCGAGGCCCATTAAAATCCAGGAAAATTATCCTAAGTCCAGTTTTTCATTTTACACCCAAAAATATTATTTCTATAATATTTTAATATTATTTATTGTCATTTAAAAATTATTTAATAATTAAAAACCCTGATTTTAATTATAAAAAATTCCCAGAAAATTCCAAAAAATTACGAAAAATCCCAATTTAAAAATTCTTGCAAAATCAGGGGGTTTACATCATAGTACAAAATCAGGTAATGTCTTGTGGGAATAAACCCACTACAAAATATAATAAAAACTGAAATAAGATAGACTATAGTATCGTCTATCCAGGTAGTAGCACCAGCTCCAGATGTACTAAAGGATCAGGCAGACTCTGATGGTACCTCTTCTAACTCCTCCTAAGTAGCATGTCTGGTCTCCTGTCCAGGTCCATATACCGTGGGGTAGAAGGCCTCATCTAAATCTGGAAGGAAACCAGGTCCTCAGTGGGACATAACAAGATACATAAAAGCTTGCCATGTATGTAAATACTGAATAAATAAATACAGGATGTGCTAACCAACTAAGTGAATGCAATATAAAGATCTTGTAGTACATATAAGAAAGTGTAGGCTTGACATATGCTGACTTAATTCACCAATCGTGGTGACTGGCTAGTATATGTGTCATATGCCCTCAGACACATGGGTAGCTCCGCAATCGTCCATCTCCGAGGAGCATGGTACGAAGGTATAATGACAAGGAGGGGGGTGTCCCATACGTCTACTAGTTATCTTTCCCGCCCAATGTAACTAATGCCAAGTCATAACTTTTCCTAAGTTTTCCTGATTTTTGTGCTAAGCCGTGATGCGCGTCACACGCACCGGTAGCTAATCGAGTACGCAGCTCGCATCCCAATATGTATGGCAACCTTGTTGCATTTTCCCGTGTCAGGGTCTTGGAGGATATTAGGATACCCTCGCAGCTGTTGGAAAGTCTGCTAGAGTCTAAGTTAGTTACACTACGTGCAACGTACTTGTTGACGGTACCCGAGGCAATCTCAGATACACACAGTCATATGAAGTTCAGGAGAAATAACATATAACAACATTTATAATTAAATAATAAACTTGGCAAGGTATACTTGCCTACTTCTCTGAGCTGGGCGTGCCAAAGACCTGTACTTGCAGTCAAGTCTGAGGGGTCCTGTGACCAGGGGTCACTGACTGCGTGGTAGGTATACTCTGTTTAAGATGTACAGGGTTCGTAAATATTATTTTTAAATAACTGGGTACATAATATTATAGTATATATATACTTATGTAATTTATATATAGAAGGCATGATATATAAGTAGTCATATATATATATATATATATATATATATATATATATATATATATATATATATATATATATATATATATAGTATTTATATACATAACATAAATATATATAGATATTTATATAACATAAGATAATAAGTACATAATTAAAACATATGTATATATATATATATATATATATATATATATATATATATATATATATATATATATATATATATATATATATATATATATATATATATATATATTTAAATATATATATATATAGGGTACATATATATATATAGTATATATACATAATATAATTATAGTAGTAGTATGTATATATTTATATAGTATATATACATATATAATAGATATATTTTAAATATGTACATAGTATATAGATAACAATATATTCATATGTATATATATATATATATATATATATATATATATATATATATATATATATATATATATATATATTAAGTAGTAATATAATAAATATATATATATTATATATATAATAGTATATGTATACTTAAAATAGTATATATATAAATATACATATTTATAAAAAAAAGATAAAAACATATATATATATATATATATATATATATATATATATATATATATATATATATATATATATATATATATATATAATAATTGTATATATACTGTATATACCATAATTATAGATTATACATATATATTTAATATAATAATTACATACATATATATATATATAAATACATATTTATACATATTTATATATATATATATATATATATATATATATATATATATATATATATATATATAGATATATAATATATATTATATATATAGTATAATATATTATATACTATATTTATATACTGTATTTAATATAATAATAATAATAATAATTATTATTATTATTATTATTATTTATTATAATTATTAAATACAATAAATATAAACATATATATATAAATATACATATATATACATATATATATATATATATATATATATATATAATAGAAAAATAAAAATATACATATAAAATATATAATAATATAATATATATATACCGTATACAGTAATTATAATATAATATATAATTAAATATATATATATAATAATATATATATTAATATATATATAAATATATATATATACATATATACATACATATTAATATTTATACGTATTTACGTATATGGGGGGGTATCTATACCTACCACGTGGAAGGGGGGGCCCACGCCTCGTCGCCGGCGGGAGGACGGCGGCGGAGCAGACGGTGGCTGGCCGGAACGGCAGCCACAGCAGCAGCTACTGCCAACAGCAACAGCTACTGCCAGCAGCAACAGCAGCAGCGGCAGCTTGCAGCGGCTGCAGCGGCGCAGGCTGTGGCGGTGGCGGAGTGGCGGTGTAGGTGGTTGGGTCGGCGGAGGGGACGTCGGCGAAGAGTCCGGTGGTGGTGGCGGAGGTCAGGGGTGGCGATGGTGGTGGTTGGAGGCGGTCGGGATGGGGGGGTGTTGCTGTGCGGGTGAGGGAGGAGGTGCTGCGGGGGAGGTGGAGGCGGCTGTGGGTGTCGTGGGGCTGTGGGGATGGGTTGGTCCGGCGGAGGAGGTCAGGGCAGAGTGGTTGGGGTTAGTGGCGGTGGTCCACGACGGCCGGGGTGGCGGTGAGGAGCGGTCGGGTTGAGGGAGGTGTTGTGGGTGTTGGTGGGGTGTTGGTTGCTATGGAGGCCCTAGGCTGCGCCGGCGGCGGCCAGGGGGGGTGGCGGTTGGCCGGAAGGGAGCTGGGGGGGGTGGCGAGGCTGAGGGCATGGGTTCGGCGGAGGTGGTGGCCGGAGGGAGGTGGTGTGGGGTTCGGGAATGGGGGGGCTGTATTTATAGGGTTTTTAGGGTTAGGTAATTATGTAAATAGGTTAAAGTTTAGGGGTATTTTAGGGATTTTATTTAATAAATATCTTTAGATATTTATTCTGATTTTTATGGAGATATTTTGAGGTGGGACTGTCACGACCCGCACCCGGAAATTCGGGCACGAGTGCGTGGGTACGTCCAGCCTACGCCGCAGAATCGGCGGTAGTACGCTGTCTAGGTCAAATCCAGATTTACTAACTAGCTCATTCACAAATAATATAGGCAAGATAATAATGAGAAATGAAACTTAAGATTGCAACTGAAATAAATGTGACAACAGATCCAAATATTTTAGTACAGGAATCAGAATGAAATCAGGGACAAACCCGATTGCTAAGATAAAGAGCAAAACTAAGATAACTACTGCTAACTACTCAGCAGGAGTAGCTTCCTGTGCGGGAACTGGCTCTGCAACTGCATCACCTGCTGCCTCATAGGGGCCATAATAGGTGGGGGCAAGGTTCTCATCATCGCCTAAACAACAGATCCAGTCAGGAAAGGAGCAAAGTACACAGTGCACAACAAGATTAAACTAAATATTTTATGACAATTAAATATTGGATATCATGTTGAGAAACAGCATTAGCAGAATATTATTATCTCAGAGTTAGCTGTAAACAGGAATATGAGAAACAGAAATAAATGAAACAGGAAATGAAACTACAATAGCCAGCAAGAAATATAACATGACCAGAACTATCTGTGTGAACTTGTGTTTGTTTTTAGAATACATAGTTGGCATGTAGGGGTTTATAAGGCTAATCTGGCCGTCATAAACGGCTATTAGACATTATAATCGAGATCCGGCTGATGAACAATCGTGTACCAACAGCTATTAGACAATCCAGGGGAAAGGGTAAACTACATGCCTCCTTAGTATTCTTCCACCCGACACGAAAACAAGACATGAACTCCAGTATTCCAGACATGAAAATCCAGTGTTCTAACACTACGTGTAATCATCCAATGGTGCTAGTAGAGCAAGGAATTAATTATCACAATATAAAAGATAAACTTGAAGTGCAGGTACTTGCCTGTTGTTTGGATCCGATTAATTGTTCTAGGAGAAGTTTCCAGAGATGAGTCCAAAAGCTGAAATAGACATTACCATCATGCTCAGAAGGTGTCAAATAGCTAGAAACGCCTGTCCTTGGGTCCAATTTGGAGACAAGGGCAAAAACGGCAGTTTCGGGTCAAAACGGGGTCCGCCGGTGGGCCCGCTTTGCACCGAAAAACGTGTCCGGGTCAATGGTCTCCAAATTCACCAAACTTAGTGTCAACAGGTCAGGAACGCTGATACGAACCCAACGGAACTTCCAGATTTGGATCCCGATGAGCCGAACACAAAATCGCCCGTCGAGCGGGGCCTGTGGGGCCCACGACACGTGATTTCGTCAACGTTCTCAGAATCGAACCAAACTTGACCCACAGGACCAACGTATCGCTACGAGTCCGATGGCGCAAGTTTTGTCTCGATCTGACGAGTGTACACGAAGTTAGGGCGAATTATAGAAAGGGCGGATACGGGGCGTTGTCCGCGGATACGCGTTGATTCCGGTGTGCACGCACACCCGAATCAGCTTCCACGAAATCTCACACGTCCGTATCGACGATGCGCACGTATCTGTGAAGACCGTACGCGACCAAGTCGTCCCGTTTGGCGGGGCGTACTCAGTTCCGGGGTGAAACAGGGTCTGGTTTTTCCTGTTTTTGGATCGCGGTGTGCGATCACCACAGGACGCGATGCCCCCGAACAGTTTGTCCGGACACCGAGAGGGTCATACAGGCTTCACAATGCAATTTGCGGAATTGAAAACGGAGCTACGAGGCGAAAGTTACACGCACCTGAAGGGGACCCGAAAATCAGGGTCGAGTCGTGTCCGACTCGTGTCGGACACGCGAATCCGAAATTAGGGCTAGGGTTAGGGTTTTCGTCGGAATCCGGCGGAGGGCGGCTGCTGGGCGGCCGGGCTCGGGGGCACGCGGCGGAGGGCGGCGCGGCGAGCCGATGGGGTCGTCGGCGGCGGCTCAGGGCGGCCGGCAGCGGCGGCTGCGGCTGCTGCTGCCGGTTGCTGTTGCTGTTGCTGTTGCTGTCGGGGGAAGGAGGAGGCCGGCTCGGTGGTCGAGGGCGGGGGCAAGGCGGCGGAGGCTCACGGCGGCGAGGTGGTGGAGCGTGGCGGCTAGGGCGGCGCCGGGCTAGGGTTGGTGACCGAGGCGGTGAGGGTTTAGGGGTTATATAGGGAGAGGAGGTGGTGGTGCGGGCCGAGGGAGGCGGTGGGGTGGCGGAGAAAGCGGCGGGCAGCGCGGAGGGCGGGGGCGCGTGGCTGCGGCAGCGCGGAGGGCGGCCGGCGGGTCCGGCGGAGACGCGACGGGCAGCGCGGGTCACGCGGGGGCTGGGTCAGGCGGGCTAGTGGGTTCGGGTCGGGTCGGCGGATCCGACCCGACCAGCTAGGGATGGGCCGGGCTCGGGCTCGGTTGGGCTGGGCCGGGGTGATGTTGGGCCGGGCTGGGCTTAAGTAATAACTAATAAATATAATAATAATAATAATAATAATAATAATAATAATAATTAGTTAATTAAATAAATAATTAGTTTAAATAGTTTTTAGGTATTTAAAAATAGGTCCGAGGTCCAATAAATTCCAGAAAAATTACCCTAAGTCCAGTTTTTCATTTTACACCCAAAAATATTATTTTTACTATATTTTAATGTTGTTTATTATCAATTAAAAATCATGTAATAATTCAAAACCCTGATTTTAATTTCAGAAAATTCCAGAAAATTGTGAAAAATTCTAATTTTAATATTTTAAAAAAAATCAGGGGCTTACAGGGACCCATTGCCACATGTACGGTGTAGTTTCACCGGCCAATGAGGGATTGACACCTCACACTAGAAATTTGCAGAAAAAACCCTGCAATTTCATAATTTGCATAAAGGTCCTATAATTTGGGAAATTGCGTAATTACGTAGTTTGTCTGGGAAAACACCCTATTCCTAAAAATGCTAAAATTTACAGAACTGAGGGGGAAGGCTGTGGGAGGGCCCTAAGGGGGTGGGGGTCAGCCTGGGCAGGGGCTGGGCCTGGTTTTTGGGTGATACGGGTCACCGTATTAATTAATTAATAATTATTGTGCACGGTGTTTATAAATTATTTAGAGGTAGGTAGGGCCATAATTTTATTACGGTGTCAATATACTAAATGTAGTATATTCAAAGCAGAAAAATAACGTATTTTTGTTTGGGCAAAACAGGTGCATGTTGGGCCTCTAATGTCTGTTGGAACAGAAATGGGTACAGGTCTGGGAATAAATTAATAAATAAATAAGGACGTTTGTAACGATGTTTGTGCATCTAAAACGAGGCTCATACCAGCGTATCTTGGAGTTGCACAAAGTGTAAGATAGTAGACTGGCATGTCTAGTAGGGGTATGTGAACTTTGTTTGGGAATGACAGTCAGTGTAATACTCTAATTATTTGTGTGATGGACATGTGCACAAATTAATAGGATATGTAAGCAAAATAAATTAAAATAGTACAATAAATCCTAAATTGCTAAAAATGATTTTAAAATGTTGAAATCTAGTCGAGGGAGTTTACAACCTACCCTCCTTAGAATATTTCGTCCTCGAAATAAAAATAGACATATAATGGAAACTAAAGATTGATTTGAAATATTAGGACATACCTTGGCTTGGAAATAGATGGGGGAAACGCTGTCGAATATCCTCTTCTCGTTCCTAGGTTGACTCCCCTGGTGCATGATGTCTCCATGCAATACGAACTAGAGGGATAGTCTGGCCTCGCAACACCTTCTCGCTTCGATCTAGGATCTCTACAGGCTCCTCCTGGTACGATAAGCTCGGGCCGACGGTGATCTCTGAATGGTCCAGCACATGACTTGGGTCTGGAATGTACCTCCTCAGCTGAGATACGTGGAAGACGTCATGTACTCCTTCCAATGTCTGAGGTAAGGCTAGCTTGTAAGCAACTTCTCCGATGCGTTCTAACACATCGAAGGGTCCGATGTACCTCGGACTCAGTTTTTCTCTTCCGCCAAATCTCATAGTACCTCGGATAGGTGAGATCTTCAAGAACACATATTCTCCCACTTGGAACTCTAAAGGTCGTCGATGTATGTTGGCCCAGTGCTTCTGTCTGTCTTGTGCTGCTCGCAGGTGTCCTTGGATCTTCTTTACTTTCTCCACCGTACGAACGACCAATTCTGGTCCCAAGATCTATCTTTCGCCTACATCGCTCCAACATACTGGGAAACGACATTTTCTTCCATATAATGCTTCAAAGGGAGCCATTTGAATGCTCGCTTGATAGCTATTATTGTAGGAAAATTCCACCAGATGTAGATGATCTTCCCATGATCCACTGAAATCAAGCATACATGCTCTCAGCATATCTTCTAGGGTCTGAATGGTGTGCTCTAACTGGCCATCTGTTTGTGGATGATACGAGGTGCTGAACTTTAGGCGGGTACCAAGACTTTCTTGTATACTTTGCCAAAAGTAAGATGTGAACATCGTATCCCTGTCAGATACTATGCTGGCTGGTACTCCGTGCAGACGTACTATCTCCTTCATGTACATGTCTGCCAAGACTTCGGTAGATTGTCCGACTCTGAAAGGCAAGAAATGAGCAGCCTTGGTGAGTCTATCTACGATCACCCATACAGCATTACGACCACTGGGACTTCTTGGGAAGCCCGTAACAAAGTCCATCGTAATGTGTTCCCATTTCCACTCGGGTATTGGGAGGGGTTGAAGTAGACCTGCTGATCTCTGATGTTCAGCCTTGACTTGCTGATACACCAGGCATTTTGCCACAAAGCGTGCTATCTCTCACTTCATTCCATGCCACCAATAGTATTGACGTAGATCTATGTACATCTTTGTGCCTCCTGGATGTATAGAGTATGTTGAGCTATGAGCTTCTGACATCAGCTCTTCACAAAGTTCTCCATTTGGAACATAAAGATGTTCTCCACATCTTAAAGTCCCATCTTCGTGTATGCGACATCCTGTCTGGATTCCAGCCTCTATTCTTTGTCGGAGTCTTTGGAATCTTACATCTGTTGGCAGTGCAGCCTTGATTCTTTTGACCAATATTGACTGCAACTGGTAGTTTGACAATTGGCCGTCAATTCCTGGCATAATGACCTTTATTCCCAACTTTTTTAGATCTCTCAATAGATCTGGTTGGATGATCATAAAGAATATCGTGGGTCTTCTGCTTAGAGCATCAGCTACCACATTAGCCTTCCCGGGATGGTATTGTAGATCAATCTCGAAATCCGTTATCACTTCGAGCCATCGTCTTTGTCTTAGGTTCAAGTCCTTCTGAGTGTAGACGTACTTCAGGCTCTTGTGATCAGTGAATATCTCCACTCGTTCACCGTATAGATAATGTCTCCAAAGCTTCAGGGCGAAGATGACTGCGGCAAGCTCCAAGTCGTGCGTCGGATAATTCTTCTCATGAGTCATCAATTGTCTTGAGGCATAAGCTACAACCTTTCCATGTTGCATTAAGACACAACCTAATCCTTTTCCGGATGCATCGCTATAGATTACGAAATCTTCGGATCCAGATGGTATGGTCAAAATAGGAGTTGCAGTCAGATGCTTTTTCAGCTCCTCGAAAGCTATCTGACATTCCTCAGACCATAAAAACTCCTGTTCCTTGCGGGTCAGCCGGGTTATCGGCTCTGCGATTCTTGCAAAGTTCTCTACGAACCTCCGGTAATATCCGGCAAGTCCTAGAAAACTTCTCACCTCTGAGACGTTGGTCGGGGTTGGCCATATCTCTATAGATGAGATCTTTGCTGGGTCCACCGAGATGCCTTCTCCTGTGATAACATGCCCAAGGAAAGCGACACGATCAAGGAAGAACTCGCACTTGCTTAGCTTAGCATAAAGGCTCTCCCGTCTTAGCGTCTCTAGCACTAGTCTCAAGTGCTCTTTGTGCTCCTCGTGGCTCTTTGAATACACCAAGATATCGTCGATGAAGACTACCACGAACTGGTCCAGATATTGGTGGAAGACTCTGTTCATCAGGTTCATAAATATGGAAGGTGCATTAGTCAGTCCAAAAGGCATCACCAGGAACTCGTAATGACCATAACGAGTCCTGAATGCTGTCTTTGGAATATCTTCTCTTTGTACCTTGACCTGATGATAGCCTGATCTTAAATCTATTTTTGAGAATACCACTGCTCCCGTCAGTTGGTCGAACAGATCGTCAATCCGCGGCAAGGGGTACTTGTTTTTTATTGTCAAAGCATTAAGGGCTTTGTAATCAATACACATCCGATATATTACGTCCTTCTTTGGTACAAACAATACTGGTGCTCCCCAGGGTGATGCACTAGGACAAACAAATCCCTTGATCTGTAATTCTTCAAGTTGCAGCTTCAGCTCGTCAAGCTCCTTCTTCGTCAGTCGGTATATATTTGAGGATACTGGTGCAGCTCCGGGTATCAGCTCAATAGTGAACTCCACTTCTCTGTCAGGCGGTAGGCCTGGCAATTCCTCCGGGAATACGTCTTCGAACTCTGCTATAATTGATGGGGGTGCTGTCTCCATCGCCATGTAAGCTCTAGGAGTCTGGCCTACTCCTTGCTCGATGGTACCTCGTACGTATTCGAACTCCGGGTGGCCTGGGGGTCTAAAGATGACGCTTCCTTTTCCGTAGTCTAGTATAGCATTATACTGGATTAACCAGTCCATGCCTAAGACAACGTCGAAGTTTGGCATCGGGAGCACCAAAAATTGCGCTTTCAGCTCTTTACTGCAGACGACTACCGAGCATGTTTCAATAATGTTGGTAACCGGCACGATGCCTCCTCCGGTAAGAATTTTCCAGCATTTAGGCAGTGGGGAAGTGGATAGTTTGTGCATGGCTACGAAACTACTAGATATGAAAGACAGTGTAGCGCCAGAATCAAATAATGCGGTTGCAGGTAATAATGCAAGTAAAATGGTACCTGTAATGGTTTCACCTTTCGGCTCCTCTGCAACTGCAGCTAAAGCAAAGGCCTGCCCGTGCCTTTGTCCTCCAGACTGCTGTCTGGATTTGTTGAACTGGCTTTCCTGGGTGGCCAGGGGAGCTCCCCTCTGATATCCTCCAGATGTGGAGGGTAGCATCTTCTGGGCTGATGCTCCTGGTTTTTGCCCGTTCTGAGGTGCTGCATCTCTGCGTTATGGGCAGTCTCTTGCCATATGTTGGCTAGCTCTACAAATTATGCAAAGCCCGTTCTTCTTTCTGCAGTCTCTGACATAATGCCCCTTCTTGCCACAAAAGTGACAAGTCGGGAGCTCTTTATTCTGATAGGGTCCCGTCTTCTGCTGTGTCTGGTTTTGTGGACGACGGATGGGTCCTCCTGCTCCGGGCTGGTTCCTGGCCGGTATAGTTGGATTAGAGCGTCTTGCTCCTTGGCCAATAGCTTCTTGTACTCTTGCCTCCGAAAGAACCTCCTCGTAAGAGATCCTTGACTGCGTTGTTGTATACCTTTGGAGCTCGGAAGTAAGGCCGTGGTGGAATCTTCTGGCCTTTTCCAGCTCGTTTGGTATCAAGATAGCACCGAATCGACTCAGTCGACTGAACTCTGTATCGTAGGCGTCTACGGTCATGTTCCCTTGTTCCAAGTGCAGGAACTAGGAGTACTGGACATTTTGGACTGTGGCAGAGAAGTACTTTGTATTGAAGTACTCCAGGAATTGTTCCCAAGTCTGGTTCTTGCCGACGCTACGCTCAATAAAATCCCACCAGGGATGGGCGTTGCCTAAGAGTTGAGCCCTCACGACGGTCATCCATAAGTCGGGGGAAAGTTGTGAACCTTCCAGCAGTATTTCTGTGTTGGAGATCCAGTCTGAGATATCCTCTGGAGTTTCGCTGCCCTTAAAGGTTCTCGAGCCCATCTGGCGAAAGCCTCGGACAGTGCCCACTGGCTGGACAGGTGCTGGTGCCGGGGCAGTTGTCCTCTCCAGAGCCGTCATCAAGCTCTGCCTCAGGACTTTCGTCTGTTGCCATTGTGCCTGCAATATGACTTAAAAAAACTGGAACATCTGAGGTTGTCCCTCAAGCTGTGGCATCAGGGCAGGAAGGGCTGGAGGTGGAGGCAAAGGTGTCTCCGCCTACGGGGTTGGTGCCTGGGAGGTTTGCCCACCTTGCTGGACTGGTGTTGCCTCCTGGGTAGGGTTCTGGTGAATAAACGGGGTTGCCGGATAGACTAGCATCCTTCTCGAGGATTGGCCTCTCGGGGGGGTTGGGGTCCGTTGGACATCTGACGAGGGGTCTGTTGCTTGGTCAGCCCCATCAATCGATTGTCCACTGGGTATGTCCATTTTTCTGAAGAAGATAGCATAATTAGAAAAGCACGAAAGAAAATAATAATAATAATCAAGCAGGATGTTTAAAAAAAAAATTCAAGGATAAAGTCAGTGTGGATGAGACCTAGTATTCCTATCCTATAGCAGGTTTGCTGAGCATGTTATCATGCTACTAGAAATTTACTAGACCTGCATGGGCCACCACTAAAACCATGTCACATCCTAGTCCCAAAATATGTGAAACCAGGCCACGTGGCATTGTCCAGCTGACACGTCACCAAGGGTTTACCCAATGTAATGGACCCAAAGAAATGTGCTACGCTGTCCTAAAATATTATAAGTCTAATACAGGTAAATCTAATCTCATCCACAAAAATATCAGGAAATAAGTGCTGAATATATATAATGCGAAGTCTGAAAATGTCATAGTATAAAATCAGATAATGTCTTGTGGGAACAAACCCACTACAAAATATAATAAAAACTGAAATAAGATAGACTATAGTATCGTCTATCCAGGTAGTAGCACCAGCTCCAGATGTACTAAAGGATCAGGCAGACTCTGATGGTACCTCTTCTAACTCCTCCTCAGTAGCATGTCTGGTCTCCTGTCCAGGTCCATATACCGTGGGGTAGAAGGCCTCATCTAAATCTGGAAGGAAACCAGGTCCTCAGTGGGACATAACATGATATATAAAGATATGCCATGTATGTAAATACTGAATAAATAAATACAGGGTGTGCTAACCAACTAAGTGAATGCAATGTAAAGACCTTGTAGTACGTATGGGAAAGTGTAGGCTTGACATATGCTGACTTAATTCACCAATCGTGGTGACTGGCTAGTATATGTGTCATATGCCCCCAGACACATGGGTAGCTCTGCAATCGTCCATCTCCGAGGAGCATGGTACGAAGGTATAATGACAAGGAGGGGGGTGTCCCATACGTCTACTAGTTATCTTTCCCGCCCAATGTAACTAATGCCAAGTCGTAACTTTTCCTAAGTTTTCCTAATTTTTTTGCTAAGCCGTGATGCGCGTCACACGCACCGGTAGCTAATCGAGTACACAGCTCGCATCCCAATATGTATGGCAACCTTATTGCGTGTTCCCGTGTCAGGATCTTGGAGGATATTAGGATACCCTCGCAGCTGTTGGAAAGTCTGCTAGAGTCTAAGTTAGTTACACTACGTGTCAACGTACTTGTTGACGGTACCCGAGGCAATCTCAGATACACACAGTTATATGAAGTTCAGGAGAAATAGCATATAACAACATTTATAATTAAACAGTAAACTTGGCAAGGTATACTTGCCTACTTCTCTGAGCTGGCCGTGCCAAAGACCTGCACTTGCAGTCAAGTCTGAGGGGTCCTGTGACCAGGGGTCACTGACTGCGTGGTAGGTGTACTCTGTTTAAGATGTACAGGGTTCGTAAATATCATTTTTAAATAACTGGGTACATAATATTATAGTATATATATACTTATGTAATTTATATATAGAAGGCATGATATATATGTAGTCATATATATATATATATATATATATATATATATATATATATATATATATATATATATATATATATATATATATAGATATAGTATTTATATACATAACATAAATATATATAGATATTTATATAACATAAGATAATAAGTACATAATTAAAACATATGTATATATATATATATATTTAAATATATTTATATATATATATATATATATATATATATATATATATATATATATATATAGAGAGAGAGAGAGAGAGAGAGTATATATACATAATATAATTATAGTAGTAGTATGTATATATTTATATAGTATATATACATATATAATAGATATATTTTATATATGTACATAGTATATAGATAACAATATATATATATATATATATATATATATATATATATATATATATATATATATATATATATATATATATATATATATATTAAGTAGTAATATAATAAATCTATATATATATTATATATATAATAGTATATGTATACTTAATATTGTATATATATAAATATACATATTTATAAAAAAAAAAAGATAAAAACATATATATATATATATATATATATATATATATATATATATATATATATATATAGGTATATACATATAATATATAATAGTATATATAATAATTGTATATATACTGTATATACCATAATTATAGATTATACATATATATTTAATATAATAATTACATACATATATATATATATATATATACAAATACATATTTATATATATAGATATATATATATATATATATATAGATATATAATATATAATATATATTATATATATAGTATAATATATTATATACTATATTTATATACTGTATTTAATATAATAATAATAATAATAATAATAATAATAATAATAATAATAATAATAATTTAATATAATTATTAAATACAATAAATATAAACATATATATATATATATAAAAATATACATATATATATATATATATATATATATATATATATATATATATATATATATATATATACATATATATATATATATATATATATATATATATATATATACATATATATATATATACATATATATATATATATATATATATATATATATATATATATATATATATATAAAATAGAAAAATAAAAATATACATATAAAATATACAATAATATATTTTATACTGTATATATATACTATTTTTAAGTATATAATAATATAATAATAATTATATAATATAAATATATATATAATACATTATATATATAAATACATATATATAAATATACATAGATATATATATATATATATATATATATATATATATATATATATATATATATATATATATATACATAAATATACATACATATTAATATTTATTCGTATTTACGTATATGGGGAGGTATCTATACCTGCCACGTGGAAGGGGGGCCCACGCCTCGTCGCCGGCGGTGGAGCAGACGGTGGCTGGCCGGAAGGACAGCCACAGCAGCAGCTACTGCCAGCAGCAACAGCAGCAGCGGCAACTTGCAGACTGATTCTCCCCCTCTTGTTCTTGCGAGCAGGAAGAACCAATAGTGGATTGACCCATTTTGGTGGTTTTCTGAGATAAGTTATCTCGTTCTAGTTTATCAAATATTTTCTGGATATATTGATCTTGAGATTTTAAATTTTTAATCTCAATTTTCAAAGTTTTTATTTCAGACTGAAGTTCCTACATAGTAACAGGTTTAACTTGTCTGCTTCTATAACGAGATATTACCTCGGCCATATTATAAGCTTCAGGAGTATTTTGAATAGGAACATTATCCTTATTCAATTCTTCTCCAATTGCCTCTATAATTTTATTCTTTATTTTTGTACTGATTTTATCAGTTAGCAAGGCTTCAATAATATCCTTTTTCTCATTGAGAGTTAAGGTATTTATTGATAACCCATTCATTTCTACTATAGATTTATAGTAGTTAATATCTTTTTCTGTATCGCATTCGTTACATTGACAATTCTTATTACATTCCTTTTCTGATGGACTATTAGTCTCATCATTAGATTCATCACTAGATGAACTTTCTTCATAGTCAGAATTGATCATTAATTTATAAAGAGTTTTCCTTAACCCTTCATCTTGATTTTTTCTAATTTCTTTTTAGTATAGCATTTATTTGCATAGTGGCCTAATTTTCCACATTTATAACATTTAATAATATTTTTCTTAGAAGATTTCTTCTTTTTACTGTCCTTATTAACAGTAATATTTTGCTTTTTTGATGGATATTTCTTTCTTTTATAAGGTCTCTTATAGTCCTTATAATCTTTTATTTTCTTCTTCCCTCTAGTAGGAAGAGGCTTGAAAGTATCCATAGCAAATTGGTCATAAAATTCTCCCAGTTGTCTTTTCTCAGAAATTCTCTAAAATTTTAATTGATGTCGTAGCTTTAAGTCATTACATAAAGCTAGACATTCTTCAATACACTTATTAATTAGGTTTCCATAAGTGTAGTTGGAATAAGGTATAATACCATTATTTTGGTTTCTTAATCCTTGCCTTATTCTTTCTGCAAAGAGATTAGGAAGCCCATCAATAAATTTTGACTTCCAGTGAGCATTATTAGCATCACCAAGTAACATTACTCTACTTAAGAAAGTATCTTTATACCATCTAAAGTGAGTAAGCGTTGGACATCTGAGATTTTGAAGAAGAGTTCTCACTCTTTCTCCATGATCAGATATACCTCCTGTAAAGTATTCCAGGATGGTAATAATAAGAGTATAAACCGCATCGGGTTTACTTGTCTGAGTACTAGTCTCAGAATTAGTTTCAACCTTTACGGCACTTAATATTTCTTGTCTTTGAGAGTCGGTAAGACAATTATTCCACCAACCCCTTAAAGTACCAGTGAAACCACAAGTTATAAACTGTGCGATTTCCTTATCACTGTTTCCGGTAGCTTTAGCTACATTAGAATACATCATCATTCGATGTAATTGATCATGAATTTATTTATCTGTAAGACCATCTATGTTCCATTCATAGATCTCTCCCCCAATATAATGATTTTGAATGATGGTATCATTCTCCTCAAATAAAATATCAGTGGGAGTAGGTCTTTGATAGTAATATTTCATCAAATTCGGTTTTCCATATTTAACCATTTGTATTCTAGAATTATTCTTAGATTCAATAAAGGATTTCTGAAGATCATCAATTTCTTGTGGACGAATTTCATCCTCAATCAGATCCTCAGTATGTTGATCTTCTTATGATATTTCAGAAGTATTAGAGGATTGACCATTAATTACTTGAATACTTTTATCGAAATCATTAATGGCTTCTTTATTTCGAGTCATAGCAAATTTTTGCTTTGCTTGAGCTATTAGCTCTTGTAATTCTCTTTCTTCAGTATTAATTGTCTGAAGATTACTCTTTTTGAACTGAGCTATTAGCTCCTTAATATCCTCTTTTGTAACTTCTGGGGTTTTAAACATTTTAAACCCTTTAACCTCAGGAGGAGGTTTTAAAGAGATATTAGAAGTCTCTTTAAAAGAGTTTTTCCCAGAATAATCTATTTGTTTCATTTTATCAAGTTTATGTAATAATTTTTCTAAGGCAGTTTCAATCCTGGTCAATTGTTGACCCATGACTTGAATAAACACATTGGTATAATTATTCTGCCTTAAAGCCTTTTGTAGTTTAGTAATGACTGCTTCTTTGCTGTCAATTATTTTGACAAAGAAAACAACATCAATTTTATCTGTCATATTTTTTACGGTAAGTTTAATTGATTCATTGGGTGGGTACATTGATCTAGTTGTACCGCTACTAGATCATGTATCTATATTCCAGATTTTATAATGTTCTTCTAACACATTTATTTGTGTTAATTCTATGTCCACATATTTTTGGACAAACCAATCAACAAAAGGTATTATCTTTCTTTTCCTTTCTAGATGATTGTAATATTCATCTTTAAATTTATATCTCTGTTTAGTGGAATAAGTTTCTCAAACCATACCACAAATTCGTTGTTTTCATAGTACATTATATTGAGAATGTCCCGAATTTCTTGATGGACTTTAAATCTCATTAAATAGAAGTAAATTCTATTTCCGACATTGTCGGAGAGCTTATCTTGCTCTTTTTCTTATACAAGGGATGTGCTATTGCATCATCAGTAATTTTAATTTTATTGACTTCTTCTTTATTAGAAGAAGTTGATTCTATCGTAGAAGGTAGAGATTTTCTTCCTGATATTGATAGTCGAGATATATCAGTAGGAGTAAATCTCACTTCTACTTCTCCATCATTAGTTTGGATTATTTGGTCAATATCTGTATTTACTATTGGTTGTGGTAACACAGCTTGACTTAAAATCCATTCTTTGGGGAAATTTATTTCACCCCATCGAATAATTCTATTTGTTGCTACTTTAGATGTCAACAAATTTGTTTCTATCAAAGTAGTCTTACCAGGTGTAGTAATATGCTTTGCATTTGGGGCAATGATATTCATTACCTTATAATGAATTCTATAGATTATTGCTATAGTCTCAGATCCTGGTAGAAAATTGTAACCATAAGTTTTCAGATTTAAGGTTACAGATTCATATAAATGATTATCTGTCATTGACAGAGTCAATTTTGGGTAAACATTAAAGTAAACTGGACCATGGCAGAGACTAGTCTGCATAACTCCCATTAGAGATTGGCTCCAGTCTAAATATCTTGCATCTCTAAGAGATGTCATTATTGATGTATTTAACCCTAGTAAAGTCAAGGGTTTAAACGTCACTTGTATTAGTCCAATATGGACATAATTATAAATATAAATATACATATATATATATATATATATATATATATATATATATATATATATATATATACATATATATAAATATATATATATAATAGAAAAATAAAAATATACATATAAAATATACAATAATATATTTCATATTGTATATATATACTGTTTTTAAGTATATAATAATATAATAATAATTATATAATATAAATATATATATAATACATTATATATATAAATACATATATATAAATATACATATATATATATATACATGTATATACATAAATATACATATTTATATTAAATATATAATAATATAGTATATATATATATACTGTATACAGTAATTATAATATAATATAATATATAATTAAATATATATAATAATATATATATTAATATATATATTAATATATATAAATATACATATATATATACATATATACATACATATTAATATTTATACGTATTTACGTATATGGGGGGGTATCTATACCTGCCACGTGGAAGGGGGGCCCATGCCTCGTCGCCGGCGGGAGGACGGCGGCGGAGCAGACGATGGCTGGCCGGAATGGCAGCCACTGTAGCAGCTACTACCAGCAGCAACAGCAGCAGAGGCAGCTTGCAGCGGCTGCAGCGGCGCAGGCGGTGGCGGTGCAGGTGGTTGGGTCGGCGAAGAGTCCGGTGGTGGTGGCGGAGGTCAGGGGTGGCGGTGGTGGTGGTTGGAGGCGGTCGGGATGGGGGGTGTTGCTGTGCGGGTGAGGGAGGAGGTGCTGCGGGGGAGGTGGAGGCGGCTGTGGGTGTCGTAGGGCGGTGGGGGTGGGTTGGTCCGGCGGAGGAGGTCAGGGCGGAGCGGTTGGGGGTGGTGGCGGTGGTCCACGACGGCCGGGGTGGCGGTGAGGAGCGATCGGGTTGAGGGAGGTTCTGTGGGTGTTGGTGGGATGTTTGTTGCTGTGGAGGCCCTAGGCGGCGCCGTCGGCGGCCAGGGGGGGTGGCGGTTGGCCGGAAGGGAGCTGGGGGGGGGTGGCGAGGCTGAGGGCAAGGGTTCGACGGAGGTGGTGGCCGGAGGGAGGTGGTGTGGGGTTCGGGAATGGGGGGGCTGTATTTATAGGGTTTTTAGGGTTAGGTAATTATGTAAATAGGTTAAAGTTTAGGGGTATTTTAGGGATTTTATTTAATAAATATCTTTAGATATTTATTCTGATTTTTATGGAGATATTTTAAGGTAGGACCCATTGCCACATGTACGGTGTAGGTTCACCGGCCAATGAGGGGTTGACACCTCACACTGAAAATTTGCAGAAAAACGCCTGCAATTTCATAAATTGCATAAAGGTCCTATAATTTGGGAAATTGTATAATTACGCAATTTGTCTGGGAAAACACCCTATTCCTAAAAATGCTAAAATTCACAGAACTGAGGGGGAAGGCTGTGGGAGGGCCCTAAGGGGGTGGGGGTGAGCCTGGGCAGAGGCTGGGGCTGGTTTCTGGGTGATACGGGTCACAGTATTAATTAATTAATAATTACTGCGCACGGTGTTTACTAATTATTTAGAGGCAGGTAGGGCCATAATTTTATTACTGTGTCAATATACTAAATGTAGTATATTTAAAGCAAAAAAATAACGTATTTTTGTTTGGACAAAACAGGTGCATGTTGGGCCTCTAATGTCTGTTGGAACAGAAATGGGTACTGGTCTGGGAATAAATTAATAAATAAATAAGGACGTTTGTAACGATGTTTGTGCGTCTAAAACGAGGCTCATACCAGCGTATCTGGGAGTTACACAAAGTGCAGGATAGTAGACTGGCATGTCTAGTAGGGGTATGTGAACTTTGTTTGGGAATGACAGTCAGTGTAATGCTCTAATTATTTGTGTGATGGACATGTGCACAAATCAATAGGATATGTAAGCAAAATAAATTAAAATATTGCAATAAATCCTAAATTACTAAAAATGATTTTAAAATGTCGAAATCTGGTCGAGGGAGTTTACAACTAGCCTACTTAATTTTATACGTCAAATCTGAAGCTTCACTATTAAGGTCCTGTTGTTGTTTAATCTTAGCATATTTTTAATTAATTTCTTGCATCAAATCTGAGCTCGCCTTCCATGTAGAGATTGTTTAATATTTTGTTTGACTCTATGTAGAATGGTAATTGGTTAAGATAGGTTAGATAGTAAGATATTGGGGAGATATCAGTTAGAATAGCAATGTGGAGTAGTGTTATCAGTTGGTTAGTGCAAGAGTTAATATGGGTTAGGACACTAAGTAAATAGCTAAGATTGGTTAGTAATTGATATAAGTTATTATTATACTGCAACCAACAGCTAATTCTTTGTGAGTCATCTAATTATATTCTTTGTTTTCATCTATCTTATCAGATGGCACCCAAGAGAGTGACACCTCCTACTGTTAAAGAGGAAATGATGCCTCCTACTGTTAAGGAGGAAGTGATGCCTCCTACTGTTAAGGAGGAAGAGATACCACCTGTTGTATCTCAGACAGGGAGTTCCAGTCACCCAGCACCTATAGCGGCTGTATCTCAGACGTGGAGTTCCAGTCACCCAGCACCCATAGCGGAGATTGATAACATAAACGCTGTTTATGCGCAGTATCTGAGGGACTGGTATCTGCCCCAGCGTATTGGATATCCTCTAGATTGATACTGTGATGTTTCATATGCTTATATATTATGCATTTTGTGTGACTGTGATACTGTGATACTTATATATTATGCATTTTGTGACGCTGTTTATGCCCATTTTGTGACTGTGATACTTATATATTATGCATTTTGTGTGACTGTGATACTTTTATTTTGTGTGTATTGTGTGACTGTGATATTTGTGTGTATTAATTGTAGGACTGTGATACTTTTATTGTCTGTCTATAATATTTGTGTGTATTAATTGTATGACTGTGATACTTTTATTCATATTAAATGATGTTAATATACCGGTGTCGAGTGTTCCACCGAAGGGGTCGGCGAACCCAGAGAATTCAACGGAGGGTTGCTCCGGTTCTATTTTAAATTAGAAATTTATAAATTGCAGGAATAATAGTTTGGAACAATTCAGTTTTTTTTTCTTTTTTTTTAAAATTAGCGACGTATTTAGCGACGTTTAGCGACGTTTATACACGTCGCTAAATACGTCGCTAATTAGCGACGTTAATAGCCGTCGATAATAACGTCGCTAAACGTCGCTAAATACGTCGCTGTACGTCGCAAATTGCTGACATGACAGTACTGCCAGGTCATTAAAGACGTCGCTGTTACGTCGCTATATAAGTCGCTAATTAGTGACGTTTAGCGACGTTTTATTACGTCGCTAATTAGTGACTCTGAGTCGCTAAACGTCGCTAATTTAGCGACACGTCTAAGTCGCTAAAAAACGTCGGTATAGCGACGTTTAGTGACGTTTTTCCTTTCAGCGACGTGATTATTACCGACTTCTGTGAAACGTCGCTAATTACGTCGCTAAACGTGATTAGCGACGTTTTTTTGGTCATTTAACGATATTTTTTGGCGTCGCTAATTTGACTTTTTCTGGTAGTGTTTGGACTACTTTATATTTTTGGTTGAAAATTTTGTAGACAAAATTTATTATGATTTGACATAAACAATAAATCTTCTCTGTCCAGAAATTAGAGTTCTGAAATCGGAATTTTTTTTCTCCGAAGTGGAACGTGGAAGTGGAAAATCCTTATTTCCACTTCGCATGTTTGGTTGGTGGACCACTTCCTCTCTTCTACTTCAACATAAATTATTTTACTATTAATGTCATTTCAACAAAAAGATACATTTTTTTACTCACCTCAACAACTAACCAAACACACCAAACTCAACTAGCTCTTGTGGTCAGTGAGAAGAGGTATATAATCTTCCTGGCTGGATGGAGGTCTCGGGATCAAACCGCGGGAGAGGTGTGGGGGCAGTGGGCCCAAATGGTATGCAATACAGCGTGCGTAAAGTCTCGTTCGTATCGTCGGGCATCTCAAAAAAAAAAAAAAGAAACCAACCAACCAAACACCAAAATTTAAAAATATTCGCTTTTAAACTCCACTTCTTCAAAGCACCAAAATAAAATATTTTCCACTTCAATGCGATGCAAAATATCGATTTCTAAATTTTTTTTTTTTTTACTTCGTCGTACTTCGCTGAACCAAACAGCAACTATTTTGACGAGTACTATGTGCAGATGGCAGCATATCTTAACGCAACTGCAGAATGGAAATGAATCATAATTTTTTTTTTCTCATCCTTCGGAACACCAAATATTGTTCTGGCAAACCTCATGCCCCAAGCTAATGTTACCATATAAAAATTGGTCAATATCATCCGCAAAGATTAACAAAAACTTGAAAAATAAGGGAATGAAGTCGGAGGACGACATCTATCCAAATGCAGGTAAAGAGAGGTCCAATCTCACTAAATCAACCAATCGCTCTCATGAAGCAATCATGCTATAACTCCATTTCTTGCATTTTCTTGCACATCATGTGGTTCACTGAGCTGAAGTAGGAAGCTGTGCTTTTCATAATTATACTCATTCTCTAAGAATTATCCTCGAAAAAAGAATTAAGACACAAAAACAATACCGACAGATACCGAGCAATACCGACTTCGAGGGTCTCTTTTCCAATCAACTCAGCAAAAAAAAAAAAAAAAAGAACGAAAAAGACTAACCAGCAAGGATGTAAAAACGTGGTAAGATTGTAAAAACATATAAATGAAAAAAAACTTATCTATCGATCGCAGATAAACCAATTAGAAAATGTGACTACTATTTCATTCAATTTCAAAACTACTATGAAACAACATAGGAATTACTAATAATTATGTCTAAATGTCTAAAATATTTTTTCTAAATTTATTAATAATTATTTATTTTTTGATAAAAAAAGATATATTCGATACTCTGATCTAAAATTGTCGATACAGTCGATCATGATATTCATAGTAAGTGTCTGATACCAATTTCAATATCGATACTGCAAACCTTATGAAAAAGACATGCTAAAGATGTTCTCGTCTTCCTCATCAAAATAGAAGTTGACGAAGAAGAAGAACCCATGAATCTGAAAAATGCAAGAGTGATCCTCAACTCTCAACTTTAAAAGCTAAATCTGTGAAGCAAGCAACTGTAACCAACATGTCCCAATGTCCATATATCTCAGGTACATGACATGACTACAGACACTCGTAAATGTCAAGATTGGTGTCGTGCCCGTGTCGTTGTTGTGTCCAAAATCATGATGTGTTGTATTTGCAACACAGGAATCCCTAAAATGTCAGCTTCTTGCCATGAATCCCTCTACCATCCAGCTCTAGTATTTCAAGCGGCAAATATGAAACAACCCGTCTTTCCATTTGTAACTTCAAAGAGGTTGTGGTCTTGTTGAGGTTGCGGCAAAGGCTACAGTTAGTCTATCTATACTATTGTATGATGAGAAATAAGAAAAGTTCAGGTTCACAATAATTTTTTTTCTAAATATATTCTTCTATATGTTTATCAATTAATATTATTTATTAAGTTAATAAAAACAATTAGATAGTTATAGGAGCTGGTTTTTAGTTTTTCTAAGTAGTTTTAATAAAGATTATAATAATTATAACAACTATTTTTTTGTCTTTCTCATAATAATTTATGAGATACGTGCAACGCATTTACATTGCATAATGACAAATCAATACTTGCACACACACACGTGTGTGTGTATATATATATATATATATAAAGATAATCCTACATTGACTACACCACCATGTGGGTACCTCAATATAATACTTTGTATGAGTTGAGGTGTGCACATGGGGTCTGGTGGGATACATGAGTTGTCACACCCGATTCCAGATTTATTATTTCTTGAATTTCTAGAATTTAATTTTTCTTAATAATGTATTCTTGTTGTATTTCTTATTTTAGTTCCTGTTATTTTTTTTTCTGTTGGTGAGAGAGACTACCCGAGACTAGTAGAATACCCTTTGACATTGACATAGACCCGGTTTAGGACCCGCATATAGAATGGACCCTTGGTTCAGTTCATTTTGGGTGAACCAATGACTAAATCCCCTTTCTCTCCTCTCTTAGTATATATATGAGCTTTTCTCTCTCATCTCTTTCTTCTTCTTCATTTTCATTTCCCTCTTCCTCCTCTCCCTCTAACCCTAACCCTAACTCTAACTATAGGAAAGTTGCTGCGACTTGGACCATGAGAGGTAGAGGCTAGGAGTCACCCAAGGCAAATACATCTTGCACAATGGTAAAATCTTGGATTTTTGGATTTTTATATATGTTGTTGTTCTGAAAATATATTTGATGAAAAATGTTCTCCTTGAGTTGCTGATCATGTTTAGTTCTTGGAGTTTTGAATTTTGATGTATAGATTTTTGTAGATCTGAGTTTCAAGTTTAGATTTTTTTTGTGTTCTATAAGTTTTCCTTGGTTTTGATTTATTAAAACTTAATATTTTCGAAAACTAGTGGTTCCTTATGTTAGAGCATTTTATTTCGTGCAATTTGGATTTTGTTTTACTTGATTTGGAGTAAAAATAAAAATTTTATGAAGAAAATATTTTTTTTGGGTTTTTGGAGTTTCGGCCATGGCTGAACTTGCTGTTGGAAAAAACGAAGACTTCATGCGACCAGCGAGCCGTGCGGCAGAAAGTGCCATGAGGCCCGAGAGGGTTATACGGCCTGAACTCTTGCCGCATGCTGACAGCATACGTCTATCTTGTCGGACGCATGACTATCTATTTTCACATGTGTCATTGAACACCTTGTGCTTTCATTCGCTGAACGAATAAAAAATTCGCTAAGTCCAAAGGTAAGTCCATGCGGCCAGAGAGTCCATGCGGCCAGTGGATGCATGCGGCCAGATAGTTCATGCGGCCAGTGGGTGCATCCGGTCAGAGAGTTCATGTGGCCAGTAGATGCATGCTACCAGAGAGTCATGTAGCCAGTGGGTGCGTACGGCCAGAGAGTCCATGAAGCCAGTAGGTGCATGCGGCCAGAAAGTCCATGCAGCCAGGAATTCATGTGTGCATTTTGTGTTCCCTGTTGCTTTGTTCTCTTTTAGTAATATTTTTAGTGATTATTGTTGCATTCTTCCTTATGTCGATACAAGTTTATGATAC
Source organism: Iris macrosiphon (assembly GCA_036927795.1). Taxonomy (NCBI): domain Eukaryota; kingdom Viridiplantae; phylum Streptophyta; class Magnoliopsida; order Asparagales; family Iridaceae; genus Iris; species Iris macrosiphon. Next base: position 29,653,298 of record JAYESA010000006.1, read on the forward strand.
CAGACAAGTTTTGCATGAGAGTTCACAAGACCAGTTTATGCACAAGTTCACAATCCTCACAACACCGTGGAAATATTTGTGTATGAAATTTATTGCATTTAGTATCGGGCAATCGAGTGTGGATATTGTCCAGTGTATCACATGTTGCGAATACGATAACTCATGAAAAGCTCGTATTTGCGACTCGTCATTTTAGAGAGTTCTCAAGTATCCAGGACTCGAGAACTTAAAATAATTTAACAATGATTAAACAAGATAAGATTCGCATAGATCATTGGGAGGGAAGAATATTGCGCTACCAGCTACCCCGATCCCCAAGGGCCCCATTCGGCATGGACAACGCTGCTAGGCAATGGTTCCATGACAGACCAAGTTTACGCGTGCTATGACACTTACAAGACAAGTTTATATACACGATTATGTTTGTAAAGCAAGTTTATGAATTCAAGTTCAAGTTTATGCTTACTAGTTAAATTTTTATTTGTGACGAGTAACAAGTTATGTTGTTGTATGGTTGACTGTGCATTTAATTTACTAGACAAGTATATCCTTGGTCATCCGAGTTAACTGCAGTGTCGGTGGTAGCAATATTCTTAAAAATATGCATTTAGTAATTAATTTTGGTGACAATCCTAGCTAGTTAATCGTAGCAAGCCGTAAAGTTTTTTGGCCATACGATGAATGATGTTACTTTTATTATAGCTCGCTCTTCTAATTTTGTTTTCTTCCGGCGTGTCGTTAGGGTGCTAAGTTCTGCTCGGATGAAGGTCTGCAACCCCGGTCCTTATTTGGTTTAAGGGTTGTGGTCCCGATCCAGAGTAGTCCCTATGATCTCTTGTCGCTCGTCGTCTTACTTTCTTTTCTACACTTATTATCAGTTCTTCCAGTATTATTCTTTAGATAAGTACGTCTCGATCTGCATTTATTTTTTATATGTCTCTTTTGCTTATGTTGTAATGTGTTTGGTCTATCACCTCGAGCTCATTTGTGGTACTTCTTGCTTGGGGTTCTGATCCCACTAGCTTTGTATGGTCAGGTTACCCCGAAGAGAACCAGGATCCACTATGCTTCCAGCAAGTTGGTTCGCAGTCGTAAGACTGTGACCGAAGCTCGCGATTAAGTTTTCTTTCTTTCACCCCTCATCATGATTACTTCATTTTGTGTGTGTCGTGTCTGTGTTATATCGTGTCTGCATCTGTGAGAGAGAGAGAGAGAGATCGGATTAGGGTTAGGGTTTACACCCTATGTGACAGTCTGTGTCGTGTCTGTGTCAGTGTGTGTGTCGTGTCTGTGTCAGTGTCATATCGTGTGCATCTGTGAGAGAGAGAAAGAGAGAGAGATTGGGTTAGGGTTAGGGTTTATACCCTCTGTGATAGTCTGTGTCGTGTCTATGTCAGTGTGTGTGTGTGTCATGTCAGTGTCATGTCGTGTGCATCTGAGAGAGAGAACGGATTAGGGTTAGGGTTTACACCCTCTGTTACAGTCTGTGTCATGTCTTTGTCAGTGTGTGTGTGTTTCGTGTCTGTGTTAGTGTCATGTCGTATGCATCTGAGAGAGAGAGAGAGAGAGAAAGAGAGAGAGAGAGAGAGAGAGAGATCGGGTTAGGGTTTACACCCTCTCTCATAGTCTGTGTCGTGTCTGTGTCAGTGTGTGTGTGTGTGTGTGTGTGTGTGTGTGTGTGTGTGTGTGTGTCGTGTCTGTGTCAGTGTCATGTCGTGTGCATCTGGGAGAGAGAGAGAGAGAGAGATCGGGTTTGGGTTACGGTTAGGGTTTATACCCTCTCTCACAGTCTGTGCCATGTTTGTGTCAGTGTGTGTGTCGTGTCTGTGTCAGTGTCATGTCGTGTGCATCTGTGTGTGTGTGTTGTGTGTGTGTGTGTGTGTCTATGTGTGTGTGTGTGTAAGAGAGAAAGAGAGAGAGTTAGGTTTTACCTAGAGGAGGAGGGGGAGGAGAAGCAGGAGGAGGAGGAGGGGGACGCTGGAGTAGGTGGCTGTGGAGGATGCCGGTGGGTGCACTTCGCCTGAGAGGGGGGGGAGAGGGGGGAGTTTTTGAAAAATTGGAGGAAGTCTTCGACAGAATGGGGGAATCGAAACCTATATTAAAATTTTAGCGACGTTTAGCGACGTCAACTTATGACGTCGCTAATAAAAATAATTTGCGACGTTATAGACGTCGCTAAAAACGTCGCTAAAAATCGAAAAAACAAACGTCGCTAAATACGTCGCTAAATTTAAAAACTCAGCGACGTTTAGCGACCTTAAAGAAGCTTATAGTGACTATTCTTTAAAAAAAACTTAATTACTGTCGCTAAACGTCGCTATATGTCGCCAACAACGACGTATAGCGACGTTTATTTTTGGAGTCGCTGAAATCTTTAATATTAGCGACATTTTATTATGACTTCGCTAAAAACGTCGCTATTTTATCATATTTTGGTAGTGTAGACTAGCAACTCAACTAATCTTATTCCCTTCAAATCTTAAACATATTATACGATAATATGAAAGTAAAAAGTGCGGTTAATGATCTATAGGTACGTCTTATACAGAATGAAAGAACAATCATTAAGTTGATGCATAACTAAATTTTCTCATCATCAATCACATTATTGAATTTACAAACTTCGATTTTAATATTCATATTTTCTTTAGAAAGAAACTAAAATTGCCATAAAGGGACTTAGATCATGATTTCCTAATTTTGTTCAGGCTTGTGGACAAGTCCACATCAAATAAGGATAGAGAGAGAATCAATAATACAATGCTAATAAGACTTTTGAAAAAGTATTAATAGGATTTGAAGGTTCTTCTTTTAGCAAATATCTTATTTTTATCTAAATTGAGCATGTTTTTGTTTAGCTTGAAAAAGGGTACGAAGTATCATTTATGATATAGTTTCACTTTTGAGGAACTTTGTAGAAGAACCCCTCTCATGTTACAATCGCGGCGTATGTAAATACAAGTATGAAGAGTGTCTTTATAAAAATTGGCTAAATTGGCTAAAACCAGCAACCGAAATTCTGACAGAATGTTTAGTCTTCCTGAGAGTAATAGTGCAGGCCGGAGTTCTACTAAAATTTTGATTAGGAATAAGTTTGTTGTTTAGGTTTATTTTTACCTCTTTTGAGGTATGTTGGATTGATTCTAGATGGGGCATATTTTGTTGGGTTAATTTAGGATTTTCTAAAGCCTAAATTAGGAAGCGCTTTGTAATGGAGGCTAAGGAGATTTCTCAAGTTTACTCCTAAGGGGATTAAAGGACGATATACTAAATTCAATGAATCTACGCTCGCTCTTGTAGGCCCTTACTCTTCAAGATAGGAGGAGGGTTCTGTTTGGAGTTTCATGAACTTCGTCGGAGATATCGTTCCTATCGGATGGGGGACAACTGCTATTACGTATGGATTTTTGTAGCTTCTTATAATCTTGTTGTAAATGTATTTATCCTTCTTGAGATGTTGTAAGGGATCAATACATGTATTCAATCTTGGTATTAATATATAAAAGATTGAGATTCATCCAGGTGACGAAGTCACCACATATGCTTGTGTGATATGTCTTAGTTTTCTGTAGCAAAGCAAAGCAAAATCGTATTCTTGCTTTTGTGGATTCCAGTAGTTGACATTCAAAGTAACCATTGCTTACCTCTCCGAATCCCAACGACGATAAGGTATAATTGAGAAACCGGGAGGAAAAAAGAAAGAAAAGAACATAAGACTTGCCTCATGCTGGATTTTGTTAGAATTTTTTCTTTTTCTTTTTTTTTTTTTTGGTATTGCTCGACCGTTTCTTGCAAGATTTATAATTATGTTTCTTTGGTTTCTTGCAGTTGCTTTGACCCAAAAACTATTCAAGATCTTGGAACGCTTGTTATTAATAGTAGTGGTTTTGTTATCTTGGTGATTGTCTTGTTGGATTTTTCTAGTTTATATTTCGGTATTCTGCTTGGTTTGGTCTTTATTTATGTGCAAACTCATCCCTTGGATTGTTGAAACTATGGGGTTTCGTCGGAGCTTGTTTCACTAGAGGTATTTTTGTGTGTTAATCCCTAACAAATGATGGTATTAGAGCTCGGGTGAAGATCTAGAAGATCAACAAATCTACGATAATGCTTGGACTATTCGAGATGGAGAAGTTTATGGTTGTGGGGTACATCAAGCAGTAGCATAGGAGTATATCGAATTTTTTGAAACCGATCTCTCTCCAAAATAGCCACCAATTCCTATCTTTCTGTTATTTGAAAGTTGCAAACTTGAGAATCCTCTCCTTTTGATCATGTGATTTTGGCAAGTTGGTATTCGGTTCTCCAACACTCTTGATTTTGTGGAACAGTTTACGTGTTTCGTTCCCAACACCAATACCCTCAGTTTCTAATCATTAAAACTCATGTACCCTTTATTGTTCTTTCTAAATTATGTTAAGTTTAAAAGTTCTTTAGTCATTGATTTATGACATATATCCTTAGGTAGAATTTACAAGCACTGAACTTACTTAAATAAAGGAAAGTGAAAAGCCTTTTATTTCTTATCAACCAAACCATTGAACAGAACATGATTGCACAACATGTACAATATTTTCTTGGGGTATCTATAACATAAAGTTGTTTAGAACAATATTTTGGGTGACAATACATACATCTTGCAAGCATGAGGAGCAACATTAGCTGTAAGCTTTCCATGAACTGATAATGTAGTTTTGTGCTGAGAAAAAAAAGACAAATCCATGAGATGAGTTAGAAATTATATATATTGGAACATTTTTGTTTATAAAAACTAATTTCAACCAGAAATACTATAAAAAAATTCTCACCTCCCATAGATCTCGAACGTGAACTATGGTATATGATTTTAAGCCAATATCAGACCACTTTGCTGTAATTGATGCGGGACTAGAACTTCTATTCCATAGGATTACAGCTACTCTCCCACCAGTAAGTGGACCAGCCCAAACCTTAAAAGGAACGTGGAGTCAAAACTTAGGTAAAGTTGAAGTTAAAATATATTGAAGTTACGACGAATTAGTAAGAAAAGTAAACAAGACTTGCACATAGGCACGAGTAAACCAATACTCTTCTCCAATAGCAGCATGACATATCACGCTGTTTCTAGTGTCATGCTTCTTGCTCTTTACGTGGTGTGTCATGCTCCTATTAGAGGAGAGAAAGGTCTCGACACTACCACGTGGCGAGACCACCCCACCGAGTAATTTTTCCCAATTATATATAGAAACCGACACATGTGTTTATCGTTAAATGTCTGAAAGAAAAATAATAATAATATAGACATTCATGAGGACATACCTCCAAATCTCCATTTGATTTGACCTTCTTTCCTTGAACTCCAAGTTTATCTGCATATATCGGGTTAGTAGTAATTATATTGACTAAAATATGGCACAACTTGGTTACCTTGATTTACTGCAATGACCTCTGAATTGCTTAGAATTTCTTTAGTTTGTTTTTCTAATGAACGGACATCACAACCAATCAATAGAGGAGCCTGCAGTAATTCAAATAGAAAACAATTTCCATGATATTTTAGTTCTCAACTCATATAATAGAGTTCGCCTACAAAAACTCATATAATAGAGTTAATAACTCACATTATGAACTTGTAATAGGATTATGACAAACGTACAAAAAAAAAATTATGTAGACCCTTGACTTTTTCTGTTTATACCCCTAAAAAAAAATCAAGGGATGAGATGCTTGCAATTCAACAGTTTGTTATTGATGAGTTTCAAAAATTAGGAACTCACGAGTTCCTATCAGATTTTGGAATACAATACTACAAGACATCTTCTTTAATTGGATGAGGACACAATGTTTATAAAGAACTCGACCTCGATACTTTAAATGATGAATAAAGGAAATTGTAATTATCTAAGATTTTTTTACAATGTTCATGTATTTTCAAAGTTGATTACCAAAATTATCTTTAATTTGTAAGAAAAGCTATAAATTTTATTTTAAAAAATTGTTATTTGAGGGTAGTTTTGGTAACTTATCTTGAAAATAAGAAAATTTGTAGAAGTCTTATTGGTAGTTGCAATTCCCCAAATAAATTGTACTTGTATTTACTTGAAGAAACACAGAACTTCAAACTTAATCATTTTTAAGAATAATTAGATTTAAGATTAAATATTAATTTGATTTAGAATTAGATTCTCTCTCCTATCCGGATATATATCTCTTCTCCTACTCCTATTCGGATATGGATACATTCTCTCTATATATATATATATTCGTTATTGTATGGTCATTTTACATCATCAATTAATAAAATCAGTATTATTGATTTGTTTTATGATATCAGAGTTTTGAATTTTTTTTTTTTCTCCTAGGATCGTTCAGTCTTTTTCAGATAATCAATATTGTTGATTATCATCAAGTCTTTCTCCGCTTTCGTGACAAGTTCACGAGTTATTGCGTCCTCGTTGCCGTCGCACTTGTCGATTGATCCACGAAGAAGCTTCACTATTCGTGAGTTGGCGTGGTTCCTTCTCCCGATCGCTGGTGTCAAAGGTGGATACAGACTGCCACCTTGTAGTGTACTTTCGTCGTAGATGTTTACTTGGCTTTGGTGGGATCTGATGGAAGCATTCATCAATGCTCAATAGGATAAACCACTTCAACATACCTCATGTTTACTTAGCTTTGGCGGGATCTAATGGAAACATGCATCAATGCTCAATAGGAAAAGCAACTTTAGCGTCTCTATTTGCATTAGTTGGCTGATTAGTCATCCACTTCTTCTTCTCTTTTCTTTTCTTTTCTTTTCTTCTTTTTTTGCTATAAAAAAAATTTAATAAAAAAGTCCGTCTTCTTCTATGTACTTATTGAGGAAAGCCCGGTCATTATGTTACCACCTGCTATACTCGTCAGCGGTATACTCCGACTTGTTCTCATTACCAGAAGCCTGGACACCCAGTGGACAATTATTTTTTGATACATTCGCCTCATATTCTCCACAATTTTATTCTTTTCTTACTGCTACTCATACTACACGAGAGCCCACTTCTTATCAAGAGGATGTTCAGTACCTTGAGTGGCAGGAGGCCATGGCAGAGGAGTTTCAAGCATTTCAGCAGACAGGTACTTGGGATGTTGTTCCACTACCAGACGGGGTCCAGCCTGTTAGTTGCAAGTGGGTCTTCAAGGTCAAGTATCTACCTGATAGATACATTGAGCGACACAAGGCTTGCCTTGTTGCCCGAGATTTTACACAGGAGCATGGGATTGACTATGATGAGACATTTGCACATGTTGCTCAGATGACCACAGTTCGTACATTACTAGCTGTTGCTACCGCTCGTCAGTGGCCACTCTAGCAGATGGATGTGAATAATACCTTTCTTTATGGTTTCTTATCCGAGGTTGTCTATATGGAGCCCCCCTCCAGTACTTTCTACTCCGCCGTGACATGTTTGTCATCTCCATCGTGTTATCTCAAGGGCGAGTATTGACTTTACTCAATGTGGATGATATAATTTTGTCTGGCGATGATTCAGCATGGATTACAGCTACTCAGATGTACCTTCATCAGCAGTTTCAGATGAAAGACCTTGGTAATCTTCGATATTTTCTTCGACTCGAAATTGCACAAGGCAAGAGAGGGATACCAGTTTCTCAGCAGAAATATACTTCTGAGATTATTTTGTATGTTGGTCTATCAGATAGTCGCATAGTTGATATTCCTCTAAAGCTTCATGAGTCTAAAGTATGAAGATTGGATACGAAACTACTAATGACTGATGGACAAAAGAAAAAGAAACTAAGAACTACAAGTTAATTGGACCATTGGTGTAACTTTAAAAGTGTTCAAGTAGAAAACTATGGGAATAAGCCAATTGCCAAATGTTGATATGTTGATAAAAAGCCAAAAGGATGTTTTCTCCTTATTCTCGAACATCCTTTTGGCTTAGAAAAATGGGAGATCTCTATCATCTAGCCAAATGCCAAATGTTGATAAAAAAACACATATATATCTAAGACAATACCTATATAAAAATTAAATAATGCTATTAATCCCTCCAAAGTGTCCCTCCAAACTCTCTTTTTCCTTATATGGCAGCCAACGTGACGGTTAATGTATGCTATTAAAATTAACATTAAATTTAAAACTAATATTAACATTAATATTAATATTAATATTAACATTAACATTAACCGTCACATTGGTGCTGTAAGATGAGAGGAGTGTTTGATTCTTAATCAGAATTATTTTTTGTGTATTTGTTCAACCTCAACTTGGCCTTTAAATAGCCATTTACAACTCTAACAAAATGCATAAAAGTAGCATCCTCTAACTATATTCTAACTAAGTGATAACAAATCAAAAACATAGATCAAATAACAAAAAACCTAAAGACTAGGGATTTATTGAAACCCAAATAACAGCCTCTTCAACCTCCTCAACAGGATTAACTCTAACAAATCACCCCTAAGCCTGTTGCATGAGATTCACCTCTATGACGCCGAGCTTCTGTCTCATCTCAATGAACTTGACTCGCCCGAGCGCCTTGGTAAAAATGTCTGCGAGCTGCTCTTCAGCGTTGATGTACTCGACCTCAACCTTCCCTCTCTCGACACACTCCCGAATGAAATGATACATTGTATCAATATGTTTGCTTCGGTCATGAAAGACGGGATTCTTGCTGAGGGAGATGGCGGACTTGTTGTCTACCGTGAGCATGACACTGTCGGCCTCCTTGTTCTTCAAGTCACCAAGGAGTTTTACAAGCCAAATGCCTTGGCATGCCGCCGTTGTCGCGGCAATGTACTCGGTCTCGCAGGATGACACTGCCACGACCTTCTACTTCTGAGATTGCCAGCTAATGAGTCTACGACCGAGGAAGAATAACACGCTAGTGGTGCTCTTACGGGTGTCGATGTCACCAGCCATGTCACTGTCGCTGTAGCCGATCAGCAGTGGTTCCTCCACCTTCTTTGCATAGCGACAACCAAAGTGACATGTGTCGGCGACGTAGCGAAGGATGCGCTTGACGACAGCAAGGTGTTCGGTGGTCGGATTCTCCATGAACCGACTTACATAGCCCACCGCGTATAAGATGTCTGGGCGCGTGTGCACCAAGTACCGGAGGCTCCCTACGATGCTCCTATAGGATATGGCGTCAGTCGGAGGGGATGAGCTCACCTTGCTTAGCTTGAACCTCGGTTCCATGGTGATGTGACACGGGTTGCAATCCACCATGCCACTCTTCTCCAAGATTTTGAGCGCATATTGTAAGCCCCCTGATTTTCATGAATTTCTAATTTGGCTTTTCAAAAAATTTCTGGAATTTTCTAGGATTTTCTGTGATTAAAACCTAGACTTTTGGTAATTAAATGTTTTTTAAATATAGTTTATTAATATTAAAATATTATAAAAATAATATTTTATGGTGTGAAATGGAGAACCGGACATAGGGTAATTTTCCGGGAATTTATTGGACTCCGGAAGCATTTTTAAAGCCCTAGAAACTATTAAATAAATAAACCGAATTAAACCCGTGTCAACGCCCAACATCCCCATGAGAGCCGAAGCCAAGCCCAAGGAGCGTTGACCCAGCCCTAAATCCTAGGTCTAACCCTAGTCTAATTTCTGTATGTATAAATACATAATTTCCTATTTTTCTCCACAAACAAAAAGAAAACGAAAAAAAAAGAATTACTAAAAATCCCAAATCCCTAATTCCAAATCCTAAACCTAACCCTAACCCTAACCCTGGCCGCTCCCTCCGCCGACCAAGGCCACCCCCGCCGGAGCCGATCACTCGAGCCTGAACCCTAACCCCATCTCCTCTTCTCCCCCCGCTCACAGCCGACCGAGCCCTAGCCTACTCCCCTCGTCGTCGAATTCTCCCCTAATCTCCCAGCCGTCGACCACCACCCTCCGGTCCCCGCTAGACGGAACCCTAACCACCCTCACAATCTTCCTTCGCCTAGAGCCCCGCCTCGCCGTGCCCAGACCCTTCTCCCCCTTCCTTCCCGTCGTCTCCACCCCTTCCCCCATACTCGCCGGAGCAGACCACCGACCCGCTGCTGAACCGCCTGATCCCAGCCGCTCATCGCCTGGAGCCGTCCCCCGACCAGTCGACCTCGACCCGCCGCCTTCCTGCATCTCTCCGTCCATCGCCGCCTGGAGCACCACCACCAACCCCTCAGCAGTAGCCCCTCAACTCCTCGACATCTTCCTCTCCCACGTCGACCTCGCCCACCAGTGCACACGACTCCGGTCGTTCATCGGGGGAGAGGTGGGACCGGGGTTGGCCCACATAGCAGGGGGAGTGAGAGGGTTGTAAGAAGGTTGTAAGCATTTGGTAGTAAACTTAGCATTATTGATAACACTATCGTGCCAAGTGTAAAATTAGTACAGTTCATCACATAATCTTATAGACCTATATTACATGGACTTTCATGAATTATGCACTGAACTGTTTGTTTGCGGATTTAGAGTACGAAAGTTGACAAAATTTAGATTTTGGACTACTTTACATTTTTGGTTGAAAATTTTGTAGACAAGATTTATTATGATTTGACATAAACAATAAATCTTATCTGTCCAGAAATTAGAGCTCTGAAATCGAAATTTTTTTTCTCCAAAGTAGAACGTGGAAGTGGAAAATCCTTATTTCCACTTCGCATGTTTGGTTGGTGGACCACTTCCTCTCTTCTACTTCAACGGAAATTATTTTACTATTAATGTCACTTGAACAAAAAAATACATTTTTTTACTCACTTCAACAACTAACCAAACACACCAAACTCAACTCGCTCTTGTGGTCAGTGAGAAGAGGTATATAATCTTCCTGGCTGGACGGAGGTCTTGGGATCAAACCGCAGGAGAGGTGTGGGGGCAGTTGGCCCAAATGGCATGCAACGCAGCGTGCGTAAAGTCCCATTCGTATCGCTGGACATCTCCAAAAATAAAGAAAAAAAAAACCAACCGAACACAAAAATTTAAAAATATTCACTTTTAAACTTCATTTCTTCAAATCACAAAAATGAAATATTTTCCACTTAACTACAATGCTACACAAAATATCGACTTAAATTTTTTTTTTTTTTACTTCGTCGTATTTCGCTGAACCAAACAGCTACTATTTTGACGAGTACTATGTGCATATGGCAGCATATCTTAACGCAACTGCAGAATGGAAATGAATCATAATATTTTTTTTCTCTCATCCTTCTGTACACCAAATATTGTTCTGGCAAACCTCATGCTCCAAGCTAATGTGACCATATAAAAATTGGTCAATATCATCCGCAAAGATCAACAAAAACTTGAAAAATAAGGGAATGAAGTCGGAGGACGACATCTATCCAAATGCAGGTAAAGAGAGGTCCAATCTCACTAAATCAACCAATCGCTCTCATGAAGCAATCATGCTATAACTCCATTTCTTGCATTTTCTTGCACTTCATGTGGTTCACTGAGCTGAAGTCGGAAGCTGTGCTTTTCATAATTATACTCATTCTCTAAGAATTATCCTCGAAAAAAGAATTAAGACACAAAAACAATACCGACCTATACCGAACAATACCGATTTCGAGGGTCTCTTTTCCAATCAACTCAGCAAAAAAAAAAAAAAAAAAAACGAAAAAGACTAACCAGCAAGGATGTAAAAACGTGGTAAGATTCTAAAAACATATAAATGAAGAGAACTTATCTATCGATCGCAGATAAACCAATCAGAAAATGTGACTACTATTTCATTCAATTTCAAAACTACTATGAAAAGGATAGGAATTACTTATAATTATGTCTAAAATATTTTCTCTAAATTTATTAATAATTATTTATTTTTTGAAAAATTTCGATATTGATACTGCAAACTTTGTGAAAAAGACATGCTAAAGATGTTCTTGTCTTCCTCACCAAAATAGAAGTTGATGAAGAAGAAGAACCCATGAATCTGAAAATTGCAAAAGTGATCCTCAACTCTCAACTTTAAAAGCTAAATCTGTGAAGCAAGCAACTGTAACCAACATGTCCCAATGTCCATATATCTCAGGTACATGACATGACTACAGACACTCGTAAATGTCAAGATTGGTGTCGTGCCCGTGTCGTTGTTGTGTCCGAATCATGATGTGTTGTATTTGCAACACAGGAATCCCTAAAATGTCTCCTTCTTGCCATGAATCCCTCTACCATCCAGCTCTAGTATTTCAAGCGGCAAATATGAAACAACCCGTCTTTCCATTTGTAACTTCAAAGAGGTTGTGGTCTTGTTGAGGTTGCGGCAAAGGCTACAGTTAATCTATCTATATTATTGTATAATGAAAAATGAGAAATAAGAAAAGTTCAGCTTCACAATAATTTTTTTCTAAATATATTCTTGTATATGTTTATCAATTAATCTTATTTATTAAGTTAATAAAAACAATTAAATAGTTATAGGAGCTGGTTTTTAGTTTTTCTAAGTACTTTAAATAAAGATTAGAAAAATTATAACAAGTGTTTTCTTGTCTTTCTCATAATAATTTATGAGACACACACACACACACACACACACACACACACACACACACACATATATATATATATATATATATATATATATATATACTGTTGGTGTTTTTGTCTTTGGATTAGTAAAGATAGTCTCACATTGGCTACACCACCATGTGGGTACCTCAATATATTACTTTGTATGAGTTGATGTGTGCACATGGGGTCTGGTGGGGCACATGGGTTGTCACACCGGATTCTAGATTTAGTATTTCTTGAATTTCTAGAATTTAATTTTTTTTGATAATGTATTCCTGTTGTATTTCTTATGTTAGTTCCTGTTATTTTTTTTCCTGTTGGTGAGAGAGACTACTTGAGACCAGTATAATACCCTTTGGCATTGCCATAGACCCGATTTAGGACCCTGTTATTTTATTTATTATTTTTTTCTATTGGTGAGAGAGACTACCCGAGACCAGTAGAATACCCTTTGGCATTGCCATAGACCAGGTTTAGGACCCGCATGTAGAATGGACCATTGCTTCGGTTCATTTTGGGTGAACCCATGACTAAACCCCTTTCTCTCCTCTCTTAATATATATATATATATATATATATATGAGTTTTTCTCTCTCCTCTCTTTCTTCTTCTTCATTTTCATTTTCCTCTTTCTCCTCTCCCTCAAACTCCCTCTAACCCTAACCCTAACCCTAACCCTAGGGAAGTTGCTGCGACTTGGAACGTGAGTAGTAGAGGCTAGGAGTCACCCAAGCCAAGTACATCTTTCTCAATGGTGAAATATTAGATTTGCAGATTTTTATATATGTTGTTGTTCTAAAAATGTATTTGATGGATAATATTCTACTTGAGTTACTGATCATGTTTAATTCTTGGAGTTTTTTATTTTAATTTATACATTTTTTGTAGATCTGAGTTTCAAGTTTAGGTTTTTTTGGGTTCTATGAGTTTTCTTGGTTTTGATCTATTAAAACTTAATATTTGTGAAAACTAGTGGTTTCTTATGTTAGAGCATTTTATTTCGTGCAATTTGGATTTTGTTTCACTTGATTTGAAGTAAAAATAAAGTTTTTATGAAGAAAATATTTTTTTTTGGATTTTTGGAGTTTCGGCCATGGCTGAACTTGCTGCTGGAAAAGACGAAGTCTTCATGCGGTCAGCTAGCCGTGCGGCCGAGAGTACCATGCGGCCCGAGAGGGTTATGCGGCCTGAACTCTTGTCGCATGCTGACAGCATGCGTCCATCTTATCGGACGCATGACTGTCTATTTTCACATGTGTCATTGAACACCTTGTGCTTTCACTCACTGAACGAATGAAAAATTCGCTAAGTCCAAAGGTAAGTCCATGCGGCCAGAGAGTTCATGCGGCCAGTAGGTGCATGCGGCCAGAGAGTCCATGTGGCCAGTGGGTGCATACGGCCAGAGAGTCCATGCGGCCAGTGGGTGCATGCGACAAGAGAGTCCATGCGACCAAGAATTCGTGTGTGCATTTTGTGTTCCATGTTGCTTTGTTCTCTTTTAGTAATTTTTTTTAGTGATTATTGTTCCATGCTTCCTTATGTCGATACAAGTTTATGATACCGGACAAGTTTTGCATATGAGTTCACAAAAGCAGTTTATGCACAAATTCATAATCCTCACAACACCGCAGAAATGTTTGTGTATGAAATCCATTGCATTTAGCATCGGGCAATCGAGTGTGAGTATTGTCCAGTGTATCGCGTGTCGCGAATACTATAACTCATGAAAAGCTCGTATTTGCGACTCGTCATTTTAGGGAGATCTCAAGTATCCATGACTCGAGAACTTGAAATAATTTAACAATGATTCAACAAGACCAGATTCACCTAGATCATTGGGAGGAAAGAATATTGCGCTACCAGCTATCCCGATCCCCAAGGGCCCAATGCGGCATGGACAACCCTGCTAGGCAAGGGCTCCATGACTGACCAAGTTTACGCGTGCTATGACACTTACAAGACAAGTTTATATACACGATTATTTTGTAAAGCAAGTTTATGAATTCAAGTTCAAGTTTATGCTTACTAGTTCAATTTCTGTTTGTGACAAGTAACAAGTTATATTGTTGTATGGTTGACTGTGCATTTAATTTACTAGACAAACATACCCTTGGCCATCCGGGTTAACAACAGTTTCGGTGGTAGCAATATTCTTAAAAATATGAATTTAGTAATTAATGTCTGTGACAATCCTAGCTAGTTAATCGTAGCAAGCCATAAAGTTGTTTGGCCATACGATGAATGATGTTACTTTCATTATAGCTTGCTCTTCTAGTTTTATTTTCTCCCGGCGTGTGGTTAGGGTGCTAAGTTCTGCTCGGGTGAAGGTCTGCAACCCCGGTCCTTGTTTGGTTTAAGGGTTGTGGTCCCGATCTAGAGTAGTCCACGTGCTCTCTCGCCGTTCGTCGCCTTACTTACTTTTATGCACTTATTATCAGTTTTTTCAGTATTATTCTTCAGACAAGTACGTTGGTACCGTATAAGTCTCGATCTGCATTTATTTCTTATATGTCTCTTTTGCTTATGTTGTGATATATTTGGTCTATCACCTCGAGCTTCTTTGTGGTACTTGTTGCTTGGGGTTCTGACCCCACTGGCTTTGCATGGAAAGGTTACCCCGAAGAGAACCGGGATCTACCGCGCTTCCAGCAAGATGGTTTGCACTCGTAAGACTGCGACCGAAGCTCGCGATTGGGTTTTCTTTCTTTCACCCCTCTCGTATTGATTACTTCATTTTATGGTGTTTAGCAAGGGACAGAGTTAGCTCCTTATATTTTTGAGACCGCGGTCAACATGATGTATACATTAGACTATGGCTGATATATTTTAATCATGTATTATTAAACTCTGCTAGTGCAGCATTTTGTATTCACTAGCTTCATAATCATATGTGACATGTAATTTGTGACACATTTTTTTACTCTTGTACTTGTGTTATTGGATTAAGATAATATGATTTATCGGCCTTAGGACTGAGGTCATAGCATGTTAGAGTTCAACCATTTGTCTTCTTGACAACCTTAACACATTGCGGCTTACTTCGGTATTCTGCAAGGTACGGTTGGCCATATCAGTCCCCGTATTTATCCAGTATTTTGGATGAGGGGCGTGACAAGGTTTTATTGGTGGCCCATACAGGTCTATTTTTCAGACTTGTGGGAGGACTCATCTTGTTAGAATCTCAAGCCTCTACTTATCTTCGATTGAACTCCACTTGTAACCTGTACTTCTTGCCCTCCTTGAACTTCAAGCTTGCTTGATATGATTGTTCCATTCTCGTCCCTTGTTGATATCCTTGTCTCCTTACCCTTCAGGGACACCCCATTTGCTCCTCCTTTCGAGGGTTACGTTGCACCGATAACTCCAGCCGATCCAGTAGGCCAGGGTCAGATCCCGATTTTGAATGAAGGACAAGCGTCAGTAGCTTTTCATCAACCGGCTCCATAAGTCACGCATGCACGACCAGCACAATCAGCTCCACCACTCTCGCCAGAACAACAAGTTCCGCCCGCTCTATCATTTATGCCAGCCCAGACAATACCTCCAGTTCTACCAGTACAACCAGGACAGACAAACTCTCAGGCTATGTTAGAAATGATCCAAGCCAAGATGATGGTACAATAACAACAACAATAACTCCAGCTTCAGCAATAAGTGGTCCAACTCTGCCAATAATTTCAGTAAGGACAAGAACAGACCAACACTACTCTTTGCCAGGGACTTAGAGTAGCACTCGAGAACAGTGGACGTTATACTCACAACTGGGCGACCAATGTTAGTCGCATGCGCCCAGCCAAGTATCTTAGCACGGAAGATACAGTTTCAGCAGATTCTTGGCTCCAGGACTTTGAGTCCATCCTGGATGCAACCAAGACCCCAGACGATGAGAAGATAGCAGTTGTAAAGCTACAATTATCATATCTTGTCCAAGATTGGTAGGCAGCACAAGAAATGGCGCTTCCTAAGCCCATTGACTGGCAGACGTTCAATGAGCTTTTCCATAAGAAGTATTTCCATACCACCGCCAAGTTTCAGCTCCAGCAACAGTTCATCAACCTCCGTCAGAACACAAGATCGGTCGACCAGTATGCGGCCGAGTTTTGCAGACTTAGCCGATTTGCTCCACATATGGTAGCTTTCGAGAAAGACCGAGCCAAGAGATTTGAGCAAGGAATACATCTAGAGCTTAAGCAATTTACGGTGGGTCATAACTATACTACATACGATATAGTACTCAGGGCAGCTAGGTCCCAAGAACTTGCCGGCCAGAGATTAGTAGCAAGGACCGGAGGCCAAAAGAGGTCATACTCATCCCTGAGAAGCGCCAATATTTAGTCATCACCTCCAGCACCTGCAGTCAGAATACCTCGCCCGCCAGTACCTTCCACCTCCACAGTAACCTCAGTACAATCCACCAGGCAGTTTGTATCAGCAGGATGCAGCCACTGCAACAAGCCATGGCACACCAAAGATCAGTGTAGGAGGGACAATAGCGAGTGTTTCAGATGTGGGGTATCTGACCACATGATTGGTTCATGCCCAATCTTGTACCCAGAGACTTCTTCAGTCCGACAGTTACCAGCCCCACCTCGGGTAGCGATTGAAGGCCCGCGATGACCAATCTTAGCGGTTTGACCCCTAGCCTAGTGTTCTCTCCTGACTCAGACTCAGCAGTACCAGCAACAACGACTGATACAGTATGCGCAAGTATAGTAAGCCCAACCAGCAAGACAGAACCAGCAGCAAGTCAGAGCCACAGCCCCTGGACGATGGCCTGACAAAACATTTGGTGACCTAGAGTAGTTGTTAGCCGAAGGCACTACAATTGTAGGTAAGATTTCAGAGCCCTCTTTAGCTTGTCTCATTCTTGCGTTCTTGTCGAACGACCTAGTATCCTGACGCGTTCGAGATACGATAGTCGTTTCGATCTCTTCGATGAGCAAAAAGGCAAGTTCATCGTTCTGCTCTTCTGCCTTCGTGACTCATGACTCATGGTGTCTATCTTGTGTTTCGACTGCAAAGGTATGTCTGGGATTAGAGTCATGTCCTTAATATAGTCGTAGGTACCGACTTACCTCCAGGCTTGGCTCTTGTCCATTTGTGTGAGTTAACATAGGCAAGCGAGGACAAGTTCCTATTCGACTGACTCAGGAGTATATGTATCCATATGCCTCCATTTTCTGTGTTGCTTTTGTGCATTTATTCATTAGTTACTTCTGCAGCTGTCTTTTCTATTTCAGTTATTTTGCTTAATATAATCATTTAAATTGTGATTTGTTTTCTTGAGCTTTCTCGTTTGTTCCAGCTCGACAAGCCTTGGTAAAATTTTGAGGACCAAATTTTTCTAAGGAGGGTAGAGATGTCACACCCGATTCCAGATTTAGTATTTCTTGAATTTATAGAATTTAATTTTTCTTGATAATATATTCCTGCTATATTTCTTATGTTAGTTCCTGTTATTTTATTTATTGTTTTATTTTTTTCTGTTGGTGAGAGAGATTACCTGAGACCAGTAGAATACACTTTGGCATTGCCATAGACCCGGTTTAGGACCCGGATGTAGAATGGACCCTTGGTTCGGTTTATTTTGGTGAACCCATGACTATACCCTCTTTCTCTCATCTTTTAGTATATATATGAGTTTTTCTCTCTCCTCTCTTTCTTCTTCTTCATTTTTATTTCCCTCTTCCTTCTCTCCCTCAAGTTTCCTCTAACCCAAACCCAAACCCTAGGGAAGTTGCTGCGACTTGGACCGTGAGAGGTAGAGGCTAGGAGTCCCCCAAGGCAAGTACATCTTGCTCAATGGTAAAATCTTAGATTTTCAGATTTTTATATATGTTGTTGTTCTGAAAATATATTTGATGGAAAATGTTCTCTTTGAGTTGCTGATCATGTTTAGTTCTTGGAGTTTTAGATTTTGATGTATAGATTTTTGTAGATCTGAGTTTCAAGTTTATGATTTTTTTATGTTCTATGAGTTTTTCTTGGTTTTGATCTATTAAAACTTAATATTTTGGAAAACTAGTGGTTCCTTATGTTAGAGCATTTTATTTCATGCAATTTGACTTTTGTTTCACTTGATTTGGTGTAAAAATAAAGTTTATATGAAGACAATAATTTTTTTGGGTTTTTGGAGTTTCGGTCATGGCTGAACTTGCTATTGGAGAAGACGAAGTCTTCATGCTGCCAACGAGCCATGCGACCGAGAGTACCATACAGCCCGAGAGGTTTATGCAGCATGAACTCTTGTCGCATGCTGACAGCATGCGTCCATCTTGTTGGGCGCATGACTGTCTATTTTCACATGTGTCCTTGAACACCTTGTGCTTTCACTCGCTGAACGAATAAAAAATTTGCTAAGTCAAAAAGTAAGTCCATGCGGCCAGAGAGTCCATGCGACCAGTGGGTGCATGCGGCCAGAAAGTCCATGCGGCCGGAGAGTCCATGCGACCAGTAGGTGCATGCGTCCAAAAAGTTCATGCGGCCAGAGAGTCCATGCGGCCAGTGGATGCATGCGACCAGAGAGTCCATGTGGCCAGAAAGTCTATGCGGCCAGAGAGTTCATGCGGCCAGTGGGTACATACAGCCAGAGATTCTATGCGTCCAGGAATTCGTGTGTGCATTTTGTGTTTCCTGTTGCTTTGTTCTCTTTTAGTAATTTATTTTAGTGATTATTGTTGCATGCATCCTTTTGTCGATACAAGTTTATGATACCAAATAAGTTTTGCATGTGAGTTTATAAGACCAGTTTATGTACAAGTTCACAATCCTTACGACACCGTGAAAATATTTTTGTATAAATCCATTGCATTTGGCATCGAGCAATCAAGTTTAAGTATTCTCTAGTGTATCGCATGTCGCGAAAACGATAACTCATGAAAATCTCGTATTTGGGACTTGTTATTTTAGGGAGTTCTCAAATGTCCACGACTCGAGAACTTGAAATAATTTAACAATGATTAAAAAACTAAGATTCACCTAGATCATTTGGAGGGAAGAATATTGCGCTACCGGATGCCCCATTCCCTAAGGGCCCCATGCGGCATGAACAACCCTGCTAGGCAAGGGATCCATGACTGACCAAGTTTACGCATGGTACGACACTTACAAGACAAGTTTATATACAAGATTATGTTTGTAAAGCAAGTTTATGAATTCAAGTTTAAGTTTATGCTTACTAGTTCAATTATTGTTTGTGACAAGTAACAAGTTATGTTGTTATATGGTTGACTGTGGATTTAATTTACTACACAAGCATACCCTTGGCTATCCAGGTAAACTGTAGTATCGGTGGTAGCAATATTCTTAAAAATATGTATTTTATAATTAATGTCTGTGACAATCCTAGCTAGTTAATCGTAGCAATCTGTAAAGTTGTTTGGCCTTACGATAAATGATGTTACTTTTATTATAGCTCGCTCTTCTAGTTTTATTTTCTCCGGCACGTGGTTAGGGTGCTAAGTTCTGCTCGGATGAAGGTCTTCAACCCCGATCCTTGTTTGGTTTAAGGTTTGTGGTCTCGATCCAGAGTAGTTCATATGCTCGCTTGCCGCTCGTCGTCTTACTTTCTTTTCTGCACTTATTATCAGTTCTTCCAGTATTATTCTTGAGATAAGTACGTTGGTACTGTACAAGTCTCGATCTGCACTTATTTCTTATATGTCTCTTTTGCTTATGTTGTGATGTGTTTGATCTATCACCTCGAGCTTCTTTGTGGTACTTGTTGCTTGGGGTTCTGACTTCACTGGCTTTGCATGGCCAGGTTATCCTGAAGAGAACTAGGATCCACCGCGCTTCCAGCAAGATGGTTCACACTCGTAGAACTGCGACCAAAACTCGCGAGTGGGTTTTCCTTTTTTACCCCTCGTCTTGATTACTTTATTTTGTGGTATTTAACAAGGGACAGAGTTAGCTCCATATATTTTTGAGACTGCAGTCAACGTGATGTATATATTAGACCATGGCTGATATATTTTGATCATGTATTATTAAAATCTGCTAGTGAAACATTTTGTATTAACTAGCTTCATGATCATATGTGACATATAATTTGGGACATATTTGTACTTTCATGTATGATATACTCTTGTACTTGTGTTGTTGGATTGAGATAATATGATTTGTCGACCTTAGGACTGACGTCATAGCATGCTAGAGTTCACCCATCTGTCTTCCAGACAACTTAACACATTGCGGCTTACTTCGGTATTCCGCAAGGTGCGGTTGGCCATGTCAGTCCCCGTATTTATCCAGTATTCTGGGAGTGGAGCGTGACATGGGTGCTATGTGGGGGCATTTTTCTTGGAGGAAAAATGATTAACTCCTCATGAAAGCATTTATACTTTTTGTCATGCTCTTGGATATTATTCAAAAGGAGCTAAGCCCCAAAGGGGCTTAGCGACTCGGACTCGGACTAGGGTTCGGGCTCAAGGACGCAAAATGGCACAAAGTGGCGCTTTGTTGGCGCACTTAGCACGTCAGAATCGTCGTAAGGTGCTTGTGCGCTCGTTTTATGCGCTCATTTTATGCTCGGATTGTATGCGAGTGTTGCATGCGCGTGTTGCATGAGTGAGCGCTGAGCAGGCGCTGAGCGGGTACTGAACGAGCGCTGAGCAGATGCTAAACGGGCGCTGAGCGGGCTAAACATTGGGCTATGATTGTGGGATATCAATTTGGTATATTGGCTTTTTAGTCCCACATCGAAAAGAAGAGGAGGATGGGCTTCCATCCTTCCCTATATAAAGAGCCCTCTAGTCTCCTTTTGAGACAGACCAAAAAGTTGAGAAAGAGGAGTCCAAAGGAGTCCGTTCGAGTCACACAAAGAGGTGACTACGAGCATTCCAGAAATTCTCTTGTGAACTTGCTGGCTCCTGAGAGCAGATCGTCGATAGAGGCCGAATCTTGTTTTGAGCAATGGTGGTCTTCACCGTCCCAGCAAGAATAATTTTTTATTCTGTCTTCATCTACTTTGTCTTCTTGGTTCGTTCTGTCTGATTGCAACTATGTTTTGCAAGGAAGAACGAATGTAGTTTTTATTTTATTGTAACTCTGTTATGTCCGTCTGCAACTGCAATTATAAAAAAGAACGCGGAGTTTGGTTATTCTGATTATTTTGTAATCATGAGAGCAAGTTGTAATCAGAATCATTATATAGTTCTTCGTGAAAATCGAGAATAGTCAGAGTAAAATTTTTTATATGAACCTTTGATCTCGACCACGCGTTCTTCCATCTTTGGTTAAGTCTCGAGACTAACATATACTTAGTGTTGCATAATGACAAATCAATACTTGGCACATATATACCTGGATTAGCAACTCTTTCCATGAATCAAATGCTTGCAAAACCAGCTTGGATGGTGATCAGTTAAAAACGAAAATTTTGAATATACAAGCACATGCACACCTACCAAAACATGAATACTGCTAGAAATTCCCACATCTTCTCAGGAGTGCATGAACTACAAGATATTGTGCACAAAATTAATACTCTTGACATCAAGTTTTCTGAGTTATTCTAAGTTTGTGCTATCATAAATAAACTTCCACCATCTTGGAGTAACTATAGGAAGAGACTTTTCATCAAAACATAGGACTTTACATTGGAACAGATTCAAAAGCATTTTCGTATTGAAGAAAAATCTAGCAATCGTGAGAATAAAGAAATTATGTCCAAAACTCATGTCCAAGTTGTGGAGAAAAATAACAAGAACCGTCCTTTCAATGGAAAGAGACTCACACATTCAATAAAAAGAAGAAGAAAAATAGCAAGCGGTACAATTGTGGCAAGCATGGCCATAATGCAAAAGAGTTTCGTGCTGTAAACATGGTTGAAGAAGATCTTGTGGTCATGGTGGCCGAGATCTTGTATTCCTTATAATATCATTTGGTGTTGTGCATGAGAAACTAAATAATTATACAATCAAAGTGGAGAATTGAAAAAAAAAAAAAAAACTTGATTGTATAATCAAACTAAAAGATTATTGAGAATTTGAGTTTGATTGTACAAAAAAAAAGCCTCTATTATTTATTTAGTCCCAGATGGATTAGAGAATAGTAAGTCAAAGGCTATATAAGTGAAAGTTCACATTGATAGTTCAAATAAAGCGGTGTTAGGTGTAGGGCTGCTTACAGGTGTAAATTTTTGTGCGCGCACTACGCATGAGCGAGCATGGAGGAGTATCCAAGTCCAAAACATCATAAGCATAATATAAAATTATTGCTACTCAACAGTTTCAAGAAGAAGAAGGAGAGATTCAAATTTGCTATCTGTATTTTTTTGTTTAAGAATTTGTTGTGTCATGGAGGAGTATCCGTATGAACTCGTCAGCAAACACTTTTCGAGTGGAGATGATCAATAACTTTGTATCAAGTACGAAAACCAAGGTGGGATTTAAATCATGTGTCCACCAAACTCTTCAAATTTCTCTTTTCAGAAAGTCACACTCCATTATACCTCCTGATGAAACTTGGATCCAACCAGTTGGGTGCTGGTGTACCATTTGAGGAGAGGCTGCAAATTGGTTGTGGAAGAAAGACGAACACTGGGTTTATATAAAGGTTGGTGACAAGGGCACTACAAAATATACTCGGGGCTAGGCCAAGATTTGGACTAATCCATTAATGAATAAAATTTACTCATACTAGTCCAAAAGT
The DNA here is from genome assembly GCA_036927795.1 of Iris macrosiphon. NCBI lineage: Eukaryota > Viridiplantae > Streptophyta > Magnoliopsida > Asparagales > Iridaceae > Iris > Iris macrosiphon. The sequence continues at coordinate 29,676,447 of JAYESA010000006.1, forward strand.
TTACTCATACTAGTCCAGGATTTGGACTCCTCCTCCGCCTCCGCCTCCTCTCCCGTCCTCCACCGTCGTCTCCCGTCGCCGCCTCCGCCTCCTCCTCTGCCTCCCGCCGCCGCCTTCCCCTCCCGCTCCTCCGTCGCGTACATCTAAGTCCTCCACCGGACATCCCATTACACTGCGATGAAGGATGATTCTGCATGTCCTTCTTTCCATCCCAGGAATGCAGCTTCCGGAGAAGTCGAACATCACATTCTCATTCCTATCGAAGAAGAAGAAGAGCTAGGATCGATCGATCGATCGATCGAAGCCGGAGAAGAAATTATAGGTATGGTACTACTCGTTTTGGAAAGTTTGTGCTATGGTACACAGAAACTTATTAGAAGAAAGGAAAGGGGAAGAAAAGCGCGAAAAAGTTTGTGCTATGGCACACATGTAACTAAAGTTTGTACTACGGAAAGTTTGTGCTATGGTACACAGAAACTTATTTTGACATATATGTTGTTAGGACTGTCAAACTATCAAAATTTTGACAGTCCTACCAATTGGAAGGACTGTCAAAATTTTGACAGTCCTAACAATAGGTAGGACTGTCAAAATTTTAACAGTCTTGCAAATTGGAAGGACTGTCAAAATTTTGACAGTTCTAATTATAAAAAAAATCAAGAATGGACAGTCCCGAGTAATTTTTGACAGTCCTAACAATGGATAGGACAGTCAAAATTTTGACAGTTCTGATTATAAAAAAAAATCAAGAGTGGACAGCCCCGAGTAATGTTTGGGAGTGGCAAACTTGTAATTATCAATGATAAATATTTGGACAGCCCCGAGTAATTTTGGTAGTGCCCTTATCAAAAGCCTTGTATAACTATGCCAATAGAGCAATTTCAGCTAACCCATCATTTATAAATAGATGGAATAATACATTTTCGTGACTCGATTCAGTAATCTTCCGCTATTCAGCCAGAATATTATGTCTCTCTGAGATAATTACAAAGTCACTCGAGCTTGGCCAAAGTTGCTGTTTATTGAAGTGTTTACTTTTATCTACTATTATCGGTCATCAATGTAACTATTTATTTCTGGGCTTAACCAGTGACATTGGCCAACAAAAGTGAGGCAAGTTCCGTGACACTGCTAAAATGGTTAACAAGATTGTTTATATATATATATATATATATATATATATATATATATATATATATATGGAAAAAAAAATGAATCATAGCTTATATTTTTACACGAGTCAATACACATGTGGACCAATAGAAATAGAATGTACTAGTGCACATAGGTGCACATGAAATGTAAAAATTTATTTATATTGATCTACATATCTATGACTCATATATAATTATGAGCCTATGACTCATATCCAATTTACCATATATATATATATAAAGTTTTTAATGGGAGATACGGATCGTATCTATTTCCATGGAAGCCTACCATCGTAACTAATAGTCCACAATCCCACAGATAAAATGGTTCATATATTAATTAGGTAGCAGCACATTCAACAAATGATGTGATTACTACAGAGGCGGAGACTAATATAAATGAATTCATAATCTACCAGAAAAAAGAAAAAAAAATTATATGCATATGTTATACATTTTATAATTATTTTAATATACCTACATATAGAAGCTTTGCCAAAAAAAAAAAAAACCTACATATAGAAAATTAAAAAAACTAGTAAAAAAAAATATATATATATATATATATTGTACCATAATAACTACCGGAGCCGTTTTTTAGATAGTACACAGTAGGTGCGACAACACTAGGCCTCCTGAATTCATAATCTACGAAAAAAAAAAAAATTATATGCATATGTTATACATTTTATGATTATTTTAATATACCTACATATAGAAGCTTTGCCAAAAAAAGAAAAACTACATATAGAAAATTAAAAAAACTAGTAAAAAAAAAAAAAAAATTGTCCATATTTTATTATTGTCTTTCTTACGATCACTATTATACACCTCCAACCATTTTAAAAAAACTTTAAAATATAATTATAAGATAAATCATAGTTCTTATCTCAATTAAAAATATAGTGTAGAATAAAAATTTTTAGTCGATGTTAATTTTAGATAATTTAATTTTTAAATTTTTTATTAGAATAGAAAATTATAAGAGAATATACCTCCATTTTCCACAATAGGCCTAGTTGTTTCAGTCTAGAGGTCAGAAATCATGAAACTACTTACGAAAAGATAAATAAAAATTAAAAATATATATATATATATATATATATATATATATATATATATATATATATATTTCAAGTAATTAGAGAGAGAATTTTTTTTAAGGAATTGTTAGTTCGAGCAATGAAGGAAGTGGAATATGATCTTCGGACCGAAATGTGTTTATTACTAATACTATTATTATTATTATTATTATTGTTATTATTATTATTATTATATATATATATATATATATATATATATATATATTATATATATATATATATTCTTTTTTATGGCCGAGATAAAAGGAAAGCACTAGTTTTGGCACACATTTCAACCAAACTAAATATGCAAATGCAAATGAAACATACAAAATTATATGGAAGGTCATGGTCGTAGTTGTAAGCTCCACTGTTGGGTATTCGGATAATTATTCTAGTAATTGTGTTATTGTATTGTAGTGTTATTATAGATTATTTCTTCTTGTAGCATTTCGGTATAGTTGATACTTAGCGAGCTAGGCCGGGATTTATTTATAAGCAAAAATAGTTAGGGAGTTTAATTAGAGATTTGGAAGAATGGATTTAGGGATTATTAGAAGTGAGTTAGGATTTTAATATCTCTCTCTCTCTGGGCCGATTCTGAGTTCATCGGGATCCTAGACGAACTTTCAAAATATGGTCCATATATATAATATAAGAAAAATTTAAAAACTGAAATAAAAGTAAATTAATAAAAATGATGACACCAAAGGATTGAACCTCGAGTCTTTTGTATGAAAGTCTTGCATAGTAACTACTATACCGCAATTGTTTTGTATTAAGGGAGGTCCATAGTTTATACTATGTCTATTTTTGATACAAAATTATTAGTATATATATGGCTAAAATGATTTTTTTTTACGCTCCTCGTTCGTGGGCCCTGGACGGTTGCCTTGCCTACCCTAGGCCAGGGCCGGCCCTGCTCTCTCTCACACGTAAAGAGGCTGAAAGCACTTCTTGCAGCTTAGAGGAGGTGGATATGCATGAAACGGAGCTTGACACTCTTCAGATATCAGGTCCATTGATGTACATGGAGATAATAATATTATTTAATGTCTATGATTACATCACTACCAGAATCAGTCGAATTAGCGACGTCTAAAAACGTCGTTAAATAACCAAAAAACGTCGCTAAGTTGGTTTAGCGACGTAATTAGCGACGTTTTAAAGCAGTCGAAAAAAACCAAGTCGCTAAAACAAAAAATGTCGCTAAACGTCGCTATACCGACATTTTTTAGCGACTTTAATGTGTCGCTAAATTTAGCGACGTTTAGCGACGCAGCGTCACTAAATAGCACCGTTTATTAAAGTCGCTAAACGTCGCTAATTAGCGACTTATATAGCGACGTTACACCGACGTGTATAATGACCTGACAATACTACCATGTAAGCAGTTTGCGACGTACATCGACAATTTTAGCAACGTCATTAGCGACGTATTTAGCGATGTGTAACAGCATCGCTAATTAGCGACGTATTTAGCGACGTAAATGAACGTCGCTAAACGTCGCTAAACGTCGCTTATTTTCAGAAAAGAAAAAAAAATTACTGATTTGCATTTCTGGGTTTACCAACCCCCTTGGGTACATTATCAGGTATATGATGGTAGTAGAAATAATTGAATAAAGAATACAGTAGCAGCACCAAGAGAAAAAAATCTAGTGCACTGGGTAAATACAGGCCAAGTATCAGTCATCAGTTGTAAACCAAAATATGAATAATATAATAAAATTTGAAGAAAAGAAAGCATCCAACAAATCTCATCGTAAAGGTAAAGAATATGGCAAATTTATATCCATACAATCGCATCCAAATAATAAAAAAAATATAAATATCCAGCAACTAACTATACTACTGCGGATCTGCAGGAGACTGACCACCGGCGCGCTTGAAGGATAAGAACTGCTCATACTCGTCCTGTGGAATTGACACCGATGTCGATGGAGAAGGCAGTAACGTCGGTGGAGTCTGTGTCGATATAAGCGCACCAGGAGGCCGTGCCCGCTCCAAGTCTGCGAGTCGCTGGTTGTAAGAATCCATGGTAGATAACAGCCTCGTACTACTATGAACCATTGAATCCTGCATCATCGTCAGTCTCTCGCCCATTGATAGCTGTGACGCTTGCAGCTCCATGATGTTGCGGTCATTGGAGGCTCTAATATCATTTGTCAAATCCTGGAGCTCCGTCATGCTGCGGTCGAGCATATCGAATCGTGCGATGAGCGTCGGATCGTCCGCCTGCGGCTGGGACCGGGGCTGCTCCTCCATCCTTCGCAGCAACTCGTCACGGAGAGACACAATCTGATGGTCAACGGCCTCCTGGATGGCCTCCTGGACTTTGGCCGACGACTGCGAGGGCTGCGACTGAGAGGGCTGTGTAGAATGTGCCGCTGTCGGGGAGGCCCTAGATGACTGTGTCGCAACCAGGGTGTCATAGGAGCCCGTACCGTAGTACGTACCCCTCTGGAGACCACCAGCTGCGATCACCCACAGGTCGTCCGCCGACGGAGCTGGAGCGGGCTGCGACGAAGTACCAGCCTCTCTAGGTGAAGGTGTACTAGCAGTCGCCCGCTCACGCAGCCTAATACTCGGCCTAGAAAGGTTTGGAAACTCGATAATTGCCTAAGTTATATTAAAATTAACACAAAGTAAAGTAATACTTACATAGGTCTGCGAGGCCCTCTCATCAATGAAATTTTCGTCCTTGCGATGTGTGGCCAAGAAGACGGTCACCATATTTGCATCATCACCCCTCTGTACCTGTTAAAAATATATTATTTATTACTAAACTTAAACATTTTTTACCAAGTACCATTTTATGGTACTTACATTAAAATAATATATTTTAAAAGAAAAATATACCAAACGACGAAAATGTTCCGTCATCGGAATCGAGCCACCACACCACTTGATAGCATTCCGCCTAGCCGTCTTGGCCTTCTCAGACCTTTTCTTGTAGCTCGGATCGTCGAATCTAGCCCTCATCGCAGTCCACTGCTCAGGCGTGATCCAACCTTGGATCGGTTTTTCAGCACGATCACGAGCCTTCTGGTCATCTAGAGCATCTCGGATAAGCTTGGCGACAATGGTAGAAAAGAGCCGCTCGATCAACTCGGCCCGGGTCGGAGGATAAAAATACGTTTGCTACAATAAATAATTTAGTAAGTTAGCATCACGGATAAGTTATACAATATGCATAAATTAGAGGATTTATTTAATATACTTTTACCTGGAAGTACGCAAACCAGAATGCCTCTCTCCTCCGGAGCCTCAGAGTAGTTGATCCAAGGGCCACCGTAGTTGTTCCTCAGAAATTGATCCAGGCGTCTCTGTACCGACGATGGACGATATCTATACAGAGATAATAATTTAGAATACTGAAAAAGTCAATATACGATGAATAAAGAAATACACGATATATATTATACTAAACCATCTAATTGACTTACTTTGTACCGTCGGCCCAAATCTCTGTCCTCGTCTCCTCCGGAGGTGCGCATGGAGGATCTTGCTGATGCTCGAACAACATGGGCACGACCTCCTCGACATGCTCATCTGTCTCTATGGTTCCGTCAGCAGAAGGAATGCTGGATGAGGGTGTACTATCACGCTTGGAACTACTCGTCCCAACAATCGGAGATGTGAGTGATCGATATACTGGAGTACTGGACGACGATGATCCGAAACCAACAGTAGGCAGTACCGGAGGAGCACTCTGTCTACCTCGGGACCTGTCGAATCCTCCGCGTCGTCCTGTCATATCTGATAACAACATATGATGAATATAGAGAAACACAAATATATAGTACATTCTACAGTCGAAATGTGATGCATATCTCAAAGCATTCTACAGTCAAAATATAATACATATATTTGTTAATGGGTACATCTACTTCGTCAATTTTTCAACCTTGATCTACATTCTACAGTCAAAATATAGTTACATTCTACATGAAATATATTTTATTTTCAATCATCTTCAGAAAATTTATCTTGTTCGCCTTCCTCGTCCTCCTCTTCCTCTTCCTCTTCCTCCTCCTCGTCTTTACTTTCATCTACTTCATCTTCCTCTTCGGATAATTCTATATCTTCTACATTATTACTCGTGTAATGAGTAACTTTCGTTGAGTCAACATCTACAATATTTGTTACAAGAGGTAGATCGTCCTCCTGATAAGCTATTTCGTCAATGTCAAAGGTATTTCTAGCTTTAGTCTTGCATACTGCCCACCAATCCGACCTTGCTGTCCCCCGTCTAGGATAAGTTGTGAAGTACATGAGCTGAGCCTGACTTGATAGGACAAATGGTTCGTAGCCTTGATATCTACGCTTGTAGTTTATATCCACAAGGCCATGCTTGTCAATTTTCCAACCTTGATCTTGAATCAGATCGAACCATTCATACCTGAATAGCACGATATTAGCAGGTTTTGTGCCATAATTATATGTCAACTCCACAATCTCTCGTAAGATGCCAAAAAAATCATTGCCCGGATTGATGTCTTTGTAGTTCGAAGATTTGATACACAAATAACTAATTTTCGTGGAATCAAGATCCAGAAAGTTGTCTCTGATAGGAGCATTTGTTGACTTGAACCTGAACCCATTCACACAGAAACTTGGCCATATTTTTACGGCAGTAATTGGTCCCTTGGCTAGAGTTCTAATAGATTCAGTCTCGGGTGTTATCAGACGATCGACCTAAATACCAAAGTAGCGATAGTAAGTTATTTGTTTTGCAAGTGCAGAAATAAAATATAATTACCAAGCATCTTACATATGCGCTCAACCAAGAAGAAAAATGGCATCTCATATCTTGTTCTACTTCTTCGTCTGTTATGTAGGGTCTAACCGACCTCAACTCATCATTATATGTGCTGAAAAACAATAAAACAACTGTTGATTAGTAGCATAATAGTATCTTATACTATTACATTGAGATGATGTAAACATGGATGTATTAATTACTTATCCCTCTAGCTTCTCCACTTCATCCTCGTCGCAATTGAGTAATATATACAATTGAGCAGCCCTTACCTCATCGTCATTCAAATATCTCTTCTTCATTCATCCCGAAGGCTTTCCAGACGCATTGAATACTTTGAGTATTGCATCATTAGATTCCTGATATGCGTCGTCGTTTCTCGGAGCTTTCGTCCTATTAGTAACAACATGCAGTTTGAAATATGTCGAGCAAAAGTTTGTAATCTCCTCGAGAACATAAGCTTCACAAATAGAGCCCTCAACCCGTGCCTTATTTTTTACCTTTCTCTTTAGGTGATTTAGATGCCGCTCGAAGGGGTACATCCACCGATAACCGACAGGACCACCAATACGTGCCTCATAGGAAAGATGAATTGACAAATGTTCCATAGAGTCGAAGAATCCAGGAGGAAACACCTTCTCGAGCTTACATAGTGTTACCGCAATGTCCTTCTCTTGCTTTTCTAGACGATCGACGAGAAACTTAGTACAACAAAGATCTCTGAAGAATATGCTCAGCTCTGTCAATGGGTCCCAAACGACCTGCGGTAAGAATTCCCGAAATGCAATCGGAACTAACCTCTCCATAAATACGTGACAATCGTGGCTCTTCATACCCACCAGTTTGTTCTCCTTGAGGTCGACGCATCTTCTCAAGTTCGATACGTACCCGTCTGGAAACTTTAGACCCTGAATCTACCTACAAAGTCTACCTTTATCCTCTTTCTCCAATGAGAAAACTGACTTAGGTTGCTTTAACTTTTCATTCCCCTCCTCTATCAAATTTAATGCAGGACATCTACATATTTCTTCTAAGTCCAACCTAGCCTTCGGATTATCTTTCGTCTTTCCCTTTACCTCCATTACAGTATTAATTATGTTATCAAACATATTCTTCTCGATATGCATGACATCAAGGTTATGTCTGATCAGATTGGTGCTCCAATATGGCAGATCCTAGAATATACTCCTTTTCATCCAGTTATGGGTGCGACCAAATCCGTCACACTTGTACCCCTTAGCAGGATCTTCGATAGCACTTAGTAAATCTTTTACCTCTTCCCATATCGTGTATCCGGGCCACCTTGGCGGTGGATTGGCCTTCTCCATAACTCCCACACGAAAAGCATTCCGGTTCCTCCGGTACGAATGATCCTTCAGCAAAAATTGTCGATGATAATCGAAGAAGCACGGTTTGCCTCCGTGTTTCAAACGGAAAGCCTGAGTATGGTCCATGCAATACGGACATGAGAGACGACCATGGGTGCTCCATCCCGATAACATTCCATAGGCCGGAAAGTCGTTGATGGTCCACATAAGTGCTGCCCTCATCTGAAAATTCTGCTTTCTAGAAACATCGTATGTATTGGCACCTACTTCCCGCAGCTGATTCAACTCATCTATCAAAGGCTGTAAATACACATCGATGTTCTTCTTTGGATTGTTCGGACCCGGGATAATAATGGTTAGGAACATATACGAAGTCTTCATGTACATCCAAGGCGGTAGATTATACGGAGTGACGATCACAGGCCAACACGAATACTGGGACCCCGAAAGTCCGAATGGGATAAAACCGTCTGAGGAGAGCCCCAATCTGACATTACGCGCTTCCTCGGCAAAATATGGATACTCTCGATCAAAGTGCTTCCATGCTTCTCCATCGGATAGATGATCCAATACTTCTTCGATCTGTTTTCGCCTGTGCCAAGTCATGTTTTCTGCAGTCTCCTTAACCATAAACAACCGCTGCAACCGCGATGTCAAAGGCAAGTAGTGCATCGAATCGGTAGGCTTCATTACACCGACAGACTTTTTTCTAACATTGGCCTTGTAGCGATCAGCACCACAGAATCTGCACGCATCTTCATCCTTGTCGTCTTTGTAGTACAACATGCACCCGTTGCGACATGCATCAATTTTCTCGTATCCTATCCAAAGCGATCTCACCATCCTCTTAGATCGATAGAAGTCTTTAGGCAACTTTGCCGGCCCTAATCCCTAGGAGGTCACATCATCTCCTCCCATATACAAAAACCACCATCTCCATGATATTTCTTCACAAGCACAACACCATCACCAACACCAAAACTCGCCCTAAACCCTAAACCAACCCTTCTTCATCCCTGTTCCCACCCGACCGCCGGAGCCCGGCCATCACCCTCGCCGGACCGGAGATCCTCTCGTCCAGTCCCTCCTCCACGACGCCGTCCTCCGCTTCAACCCGCTACTTACCGTCGAGTCCCCCAGACCCGACTGCCGGAGCCGACATCCCATCGACCTCCCTCACCCTCTCTATCCCATGGCCGACGCCTGAATCGTTGGCCTCCTCACCGCCTTCAACTCCCCTCTTCCTCAACCGGACAACCGCCGAGTCATCCACCCAGAAGCCGCCGCCCCCTCCATCATCATCATTCCTCATGGCCATCCGCGGGCAGCACTACAGCACCTTTCCCGCTGGAGACCGACTTCTCAGAGCCACCCCGGCGAGCAGTGCAGCCGTCTCTTCTCGACCGCCTCTCTCCTTCGCCGGACTGAACCCACTGCACCCTCCTCCTCGCCTCGATCCCGTCCATGCTGAACGACCTCTCCGTCATCGTCGACGTCCCCAGTAGTGCCCCGACTCCACCCTGCTGTGTTGAACACCTTCGCCGGACCACCCCGGACAGCCTCGCCATGATCTTCACCTTCATCCTCATCACATCATCATTATCGTCATCACCATCGCGATCACCTTCACCCCCATCGTCGTTGTCATCACCTACGTCATCGTCGTCGCCATCATCGTCATCGCCGCGCTCGTGCCCGTCGCCGAAGCCAAGGTGAGGAGCGTTCTCTTGTGATTGTTGGGTACGCATACGTACGCGTATGCGTATATTGTCCATTAGTATGTGTATTCAATATATGCTTAATATATATAATTAGTATATATGTATAGTATTTGTATTCCCTAATATATGTTAAATGTATTTTGGTACATATATATATACATGTATATATATAGTATATTTCTTAAAATTAGTATATCTATACTTATGTATATGTATTATAGACGTATGCCCTAGTATACGTTTAAAATGAATATAAATGATTGGCATGTTTAATATATATATATACATAGTGTAAATTTATTAGTGTATATACATATATTATATATGTAATTAATTGGTTTACGTATATATTATATATGTATGTAATTAGTGTATATATATATATATATATATATATTTTGAGTATTAATGCTATTTCTAATTAATAATATGTATATTGTATATGTACTAGGTGACCCGTAGTTACATTAACCTGTGGCCCTGTAAATGATAGAAGACTGCCATATGTACACTGACGTACTGGCAAGACCCGTATCATTGACTATCTATTTTGCACAGCATTGGCAGACGCGACACCCGTACAATTGACGCACACTTGACCTTAGTTGACCAGAGTCGTACCTAGCGTAGCCCTGAGTTCAATATATTATGATTGTGTATTAGTTTAATGTCTGATGCAATATTGAATTATATGCTGTCTTTAGGACTGTTGGATTCCAGACAAGATTCGAAAACAAGAATTGTTATTGCCAGCAGCAGGACCCCAGGCGAGTACATTCTCTGATAGTTTTCATTATGTTGATTATTTCTACAACTCTGTTGTATAGAGTACATGACTCTGACACTGTTATTTTACACGAGTTGGCATCATTGAGACCTGTCACGAGGAGTCTTGATTTGGATTCCATCATGCTAGCTGGGGAAAATGGGAAAATATTAGTAGCTTATGTGATCATACCCAAACTTTACATGCATCATAGCTCACTCACACCTCACGTCGGTGCAGCCTTACCATTACATGCCTCATCCCTGTTACATGTGGTTAGCCTGACTGTATAGGGATGATCGCTAATCAATGTAATGAGTCTTATCAGTCCCAAGCCGATCACATGATATGTTGATGTTTCACACACTTAGATGATTCTTGACTTGTATCTCTAGTATCTTGATCCAGTATTCCTTATATTCTAGTCATGATTCTAGCATTCACATATATACCAGTTCATTGTCCTTGCGTGTACTTTTATTTCTATTTTATTGATAGATGTATATTGATGATGATGTTCCAATATTTCTTTATTCCAGCATTCCCTTATTCCAGTATTTCTCATTGCCAGTTTTTATATCTGTCTTGTATTTCTTTACACTGTGCTATAGATTTTGTCAATATATGTGGAACTGCTATTGGAGGTGTATTTCGTTCCAATCCTGACTGGATATTTTTTTCCAAACTGCGACATAGATGACTTGTTCCGACATACTTGGAGACTTGGATGTTTGGATTGTAGGTTAGACTATTTATTATTGTTTAGGCTTGTCTTGTATTTCATTGCTTTCTCCGATATCTCATTGTGCTTTATTTTTATGATTGAGTATATTCTGCATTAGCTTGTGATATCTGTGCCTCCTTATGGAGTTGGATATTTATGTGAGATTGAGTAGATAGTTACATGACCTAGACAGCGTTCTACCGCCGATGCTGCGTCGTAGGCTGGACGTACCCACGCTCTCGTGCCCAATACCAGGTGCGGGTCGTGACATAAACTTACCGAGGAGATAATTCCTGAGGAGGACGCTGTTAATATACAGCCAGCACCAGTGGTTCCATTGAGGATGAGCGATAGAGAGCTCGACCATTTACGAGATACTCACCGGGTGAGTATGTGCTACTGAATGATGGTGGAGAACCCAAAAGTTTCATAGAGGCTATGGAAGACGAACACAGGCAGGAGTGTATGGAGGCCATATAGGAGGAGATGAATTCCTTGGAGGCCAACTCTACTTATAATCTAGTGTGGTTGCCAAAGGGCAAGAAGGCTTTGAAGAATCGATGGGTGTTTAGAGTGAAGCAGACAAATAATGCTACTCACCCTCGATACAAAGCGAGACTGGTAGTTAAAGGCTACGGTCAGCGAAAAGGCATAGATTATGATGAGATCTTTTTGTCAGTCATCAAGCAGTCGTCTATTCGGGTGGTGCTAGCATTGGCAGCCAGTTTTGACTTGGAGGTCGAGCAAATGGACTTGAAGATGTCATTCCTCTATGGTGATCTTGAGAAAGATTTGTACATGGAGCAGGCAAAAGGATTCTGTGAGAAGGATAAGTCACATTTGGTCTGCCAGTTGAGGAAGATCTTGTATGGTCGGGTCGAAGAAAGTGAATAACCCCCTTGCGGCTCACTATAAGTTCACTAAGGAGCAGTGTCCATCTACCGAGGACGAGAAAGAAGATATGGAGCCGGTTCCATATGCCTCAGCTGTTGGGAGTCTTATGTATGCTATGGTTATACGAGGCCAGACATCACTCACGCAGTTGGCACAGTTAGCAGGTATACTTCCAATCCTAGAAGGATACATTAGAGTGGGGTCAAGTGGATTCTATGATATCTTCAGGGCACTGCCGATTGGAGACTTTCTTTTGGTGGTGACGAGCCAAAGATGGTTGGGTATACCAACGCTGATATGGCTGAAGATGTAGACACGAGGCGATCGACTTCGGACTATGTGATGATGTCTGTTGGTGGAAAAGTATCGTAACAGTCGCGGTTGCAAAAGTGTGTTGCCTTGTCGACGACAGAGGTATAGTACATTGCGGTGACGGAGAATTGCACTGTGGATGAAGAAGCTGTTGCAGAAAATTTGGCTAAAGTAAGAGCAGTATCCTTTGCTTTGCCATAGTCAGAGTGCTATTCACCTTGAGAAGAACCTGATATTTCATAGCCGGTCCAAGCACACTGAGACCCGGTATCATTGGATACAGATATTATGGAAAAGAAGGAAGCGACGTTTGAGAAGGTTCATACAGATGACAACGGAGCATACATGTTCACAAAGATTCTTCCAAAGGAAAAGTTTGAATAATGTAGGTGGATCATCGGAATGACGACCCCCTCCACATAGTTGTGAAGGGTGAGATTTTTTGGAGTGGATGGGGTTCCCAACCTATGTGGAGAATACCCCAGAGTGCGACGAGCGCCATCCGTGTGTTAGAAAAGCTCGAAAAGTGCATCGAGTGCCGTGTACTGGAACATTTATGGTAAGCAAATATTAGATTAGATTTTTATCTTTGACTTTAATTATATATTATGATTGGATCTTTCATATGTTAACTTTCCATATAATTGGATTTCCAATTTATGCTAAGATGATTGATGATTTTATTTTCATTAAATATATGATTGAATGTAATTGGATTTTCATAAATATTTTTGGCTTCCATGTATAGATTTTTATATGGAAATCCTAATTAATGCAAGGGTTCATATAAATGCTCATGCAATATATAACAACATGAGAAAAAAATAAGAGAGAGAAAAAAAGGTGGCAAGAGTACCATTGCAACTTTGGAGAGGAGAAAGAATGATTGGAGGACATTTCGGAGAAGGAGATCAATTTGAGATATTTTTTATTGTCTTTTTTCTTTGTGGTTGTAATCTATTTTCTGTTCCAAAGAGTTGCGGTGATCCGTGTTGGATCTGTGAGGAGCTTGTAGAGGGTGTAATCTCTTTATTCCATTAGTGGAGATTCTTTAGGGTTGGACTCTGATCATCCCGTGGTTTTTTCATCTGGATTTTTTACTTAAAAATCTCTGTATTTGCGATTTGTGTTCGGTATTTTTTTGGTTTGTATGTTTTGCTCGGTTCTCTCGCAGGTACTTTCTGGTTTGGGGAACGGTTTTCGCGTTTCTTTCCCAATATGTGATACTTGGATGAACTCTAGTTATAAAGGCTTAAAAAATCATAAATCTCATCTGAATGGAGGTTGAGTACTCTATGCTCTATGAGTCCATCTAACATTAGGCCGCCAATATTGTACCAAAATTTTAGTTAAGTTTAATGAACTCAGATTACAAAAGGAACATACCTTCGGGACTTTATTGTTTGTAATGGAGATCTAGTGATTAATGTTCTTCAAGAAATTCCCAACAAAAAGTTTTAAAAATATTTGGTGAAGTTAATCAGTTATGGGTCTACTTTCTTATTCTTGCGTATAATTAGCTTTATTAAAGCTTGAAGTATCTCAAGTTGCTCGGAGTACAGTTTCAATGATGAAATTTTAGCTACAACATATGATCTTTGTTTCACTAATTTTCAAGACATATGATCTTTGTTTCACTAATTTTCAAGATGTTTTAATTGCCATTATATTTGACCTTCGAGTTTTGCCTTATGAAGTATGGAATTGGTTGTCATCGATTTGCATAGATGAATTCTCAAATTTAAAGTATACTGATATTTCTAGATTTGAACAATGAAATTATAGCCATTTGAGTAAAGAATATGTATAGATATGCTTGTAGTTTCACAGGCTTTCTAAATATATATGTTTATATATTCTCAAGTTTATTAAATTAATGAGTTGAAACTGGATTTCACAAATTGAACCACTGATTTTCTTTTTCTTTTTCAAAGAAGGTAATTTTTATTCAGGCCCTTCCGAGAGGCTACAACTCACTCCGAAAGTTTACAACCAATCCAGTATGAAGGCCTATATATAAAATCCCTAGCCTGAAGGCCTCATCCCAGCCCGAAGGCACCACATCCAAAGACTCCATCCGGTCTGAAGACCTCATGCAGCCGAAGTCGCACCGCGTCGCGCCGCACCAGCTCCGCACTGGCACCATACCTGCATCTTGCATTGCATCCACGCACCACCCGAGATCGCACCACACCTATCCACCGCACCTGCACTGCACCCACCACCATCCCACCACTTAATTCCACCAAAGGAAAATTAAATGGTGCCCAGGGGGCTTGAACCAACAACCGCCTTGAGGTTATGCCTCAGTCTTAACCATTAGGCTAGGACCTCGTTGGCGTTGAACCACTGATATTGAGATGGATTGGAAATATATTTGAGGGGATCCGGTCGTCGCGTGGGGCCGGCTTGTACTTCTGGCGCGGAACTTCGATCCCTGCATCGGCCGATTTGCTAGATAGTCGAGCCGGCGAAGCTTTTGAGCCGTTGGATCATCCATCCTAATGGCATGTCCTCTCTCCTCCCTCCCCTAATTTCTTCTTTCTTTTTACTAATAGGTAATAATTATAAGGGAAATCTAGTAGTAATGGGTGGTCATTGATTAATGTCAATCAAGAAAGCTTGACAATTGTATTTTCTTTTTTGTCTTGTTTTTTACACTCTATTCGCATGACTCATATCCAGTACTTAGGTTACTCATGACATGTAAAATTAATGCCTAAATTATATGGGCTAATTAGCATTTAGAGTTTGAGTCCTGGCATGTCTAATTAAAAAGTGTTGGAATGCGGTGTGACCCGAATCGGACTTGGCCCATGAGGTACGATATTGGAGTGGGCACATATGTCTTAAAAGAGAATTCTCATGTAAGGACTGAAGCAAATCCAATTATCTATACTTCATGATCCCACCTCCTATCCGATGTGGTACTAAATTACCAATTCTATTGTCACCCTTCTTTGAGCGCTCAACCGGAAACGAGATACAATCCAACAAAAAGTTTGGATTCTAAATTTTTATCTTTTGTTTCCTGAATATGAGTATAAGACAACAATAAAAACATGTTGAAAAGGAGAACATAATGGAAAAAAAACTCAAAAAATAAAATATAAATATAAAGTCCAAACTTTCAAATTGAACATGCCAGATCTTAAACTCTAAGCTTGTATAGCATCCATGAACTAGTGTGCTTTTTTATGTTTTCATCTTGTATGCAATTTATCTTGAAGTGTTAAGAGACAACCAACCGTGACAATGTCTAGTTCTGAAACATGGTACAATACTCTTGCTTCTACTAGTTCACATGGTTATCATTTATTTATTGAGGTGTTGGAGTTTATGAAGCTAAACCTTGGTTATTATTTTGTTTTCACTTTATATGGCGGATATTTAATTAGTCTTTTATGTCAAGATTAAGAACATAATAGAAATTGACTTGGCAATTTGTAAGGGAGAAAGGGTTTTTTTTTTCTTTTAAAAAAAAACTGTGGGAGGACAAAACTCCATAGGCTACTTGGATACAAAAATTCAGTCACATACTCGATTTGTTGGCTCTGTTACTCGATTTGTTGGCTCTAGTATAGTTTGCATGAAAAAAAAATCAATCAGAAAGGATAAATGAAAGCATAGTAAGGTTATGAATCGTCACTATTATTTCATTCAATTTTAAAACTATTAAGAAATAACACATAAAATACTAAAAATTATACTAAATATATAAAATAAAATAAAAATTCTAAATTTTTAATTTTTAATTTTTAATTTTATTTTATATTTTTTTAATACTTCTATCGGAAACTGCCGATATAGGTTTGGAAGGGTTCGATACAGATTCGGATACTGATATTGGCAAATATTGGGTTCTAGACAACAACTTAAAGATTTCTGCACCAGAATATTTGATCAATTCATAATTTTTTTTAAATTTTAAAAATGGTCTTTTGGACCTCCTACCAATTTGAAGGGAAGTAAAATAAATACTTGACCAGAGGCCCGTTTGAGTTTGAGACTCGGTGTTCATACCCAAAACACAAGTTTTGAGGTAAAAGTGATAAAGATATTGTTACATAAATATCAATATATAGAATATTATTATATTGTAATCAATAGATCATAATTGGTAGGGGATTAAATACCTACTATATATTGATAGGAGATTAATTACCTACATAAATATCAATATTGTAGATACATGATTGTAGGAGATTAATTACCTACTATATATTGGTAGTTACCTATTTTAGATTGGTTGTATTATATATATTCATTTTGATTCAATAAAATATTATCCTATATATTGATATTTGTTTAATTTGGATTTGGTCTCGGTTCTTTTTTTTTTTAAAACTGGCTAGCTTCTAAAGTATAGATTAGATGATTACATTGAATTGAAATCTTTAGATTCAAGTAGTTCACCGTACACAATTTGAATTTGATTAAATTTTAAAATTATACACTATAAATACATCTCTACCTAATATAAGGGTGCTTGGAAACAATTATATCGACTATTATATGCATTTCCTCTTATATATCAGAGATATATATATAGATATATATTTAACTTTTGATAGTAAGGATGGGATCAAGGAGATCTCCCTGCATTAATAATAGATACAGATATGCATTAGTTTCTTTCCCTCTATATTTGAAATTAGCCAACATAGCAAATTAAGGTTAGGTTTATGTTTTGTACTTCGTTTAGAGTTCATCCTTCTTTAACCTTTGTAAGCAGTACGAGGAGGGGGAGAGAGAGAGAAAGAGAAAGGGAGATGAAGAGTGACTCAAGCATACCAAGGAGATCGAGGAGATTGTGCAGCAATATTAGTATGATTCCTGACGAAATCCTCATTGAGCATATCTTCGAAAGGCTTCCTGCGAGATCCGTACTTGATGTTCGGTTTGTATGCAAGTCTTGGTATTCATTGACCTCGACTCCGTCCTTCATCCTCAACCATGCACGACGAGCCCCGAAAAATATGATCGCCGAGTACCAAGTCGTCCGCAATCGTCGTCGGAGCTATGCTCTGTGTGGTATAAGTCTTAGCCAGGGCGGCGAAAGAATTACTGTGGAAAAGAAGGATCTTCCAAGTAATATGATAGAAAATGCTATGATTCAACTGCTAGCTTCTTGTGATGGGTTGTTATGCTTTCAGAGGAGGAACGATAGTAATTATGTTGTATGCAACCCAGTAACCAAGGATGGACCAAACAATACAGAGTTCCGTTACATAACATACGAACGTATCTGTCGCATACTACTATAGAATACCCAGTATGGGCCCTTTGGAGTGATGGGAAGGAACTTCTGCTAAGGTTTGGCGCTGATTTTGTGCTCTATGACTTAGAGTCAACGACTTTCAAGAAACAGAAGATACGCAGATTGAAGCAAATTTTCGATTTCTGGGAACCTCACAAAGAAAGCCTCATCTCTTGTAGATTTTTGAAAGAAGGACAAAGAAGGTATCTCACTAACTAGTTTTGTGATGATTTTGAAATATTTTCTACTTTATATTTCACTCTGTTCTTTTCAAGCTCTAATATTAGCAATGAATTTCGTGATTTCCTCAATATACTTGCATATTTATCCTAAAAGAGTGATCAAAATACACAAAAGAGATATTGTTGCTCCGGCAAGGTTATGGGTTTGTGTTTTATTATTTCCTTCCTACTTCCACTCTTCAACAGGAGAGTATAGATTGCTGCAGCAGTATGAAAAGTATGAAACTGACGATGACACTGCATACGAAGATTAAGATTTTGATTATGATTCTGAAAATGTAGACAAGATTGGATATGAAGTGTTTAGTATCGGCGGATCAAATAGAGCTTGGAGACCTGTAAATGACTCTTTTGGTACGAATCTTCTGCAATCACAAATCTCTGTGCTGTATGGAAGTATCCATTTTCTACCTGAAGATGGTGGTGATTGTATAGTAGCATTCGATACGAATACCGAAAAATTCCGAAAGATGTCCCTCCCTCCTCGACTGCATCAACAAGGTTACATTTACAATCTGAGCGAGATGGGATTGTCGAACGAGATGGACATGGTGTTTTAGTAGCGGACTTGGGTAATTCAATCTATAAATGTTCCGAATGGTAATGCTAACATTTAATTACGGTTGTTTTGTGCTTTATAACTTGGAGCTAACACTTTCAAGAAGTAAGAGATCAATACGAATTTAATTACGGTTGTTTTTCTGTTTTCTGCTCTATAACTTGGAGTCTAAGACTTTCAAGAAGTAAGACATGAATACGTCGAGGCTAAATGGGAGGAATTGGGTGCCACACATAGAAAGCCTTGTATCTTGTAATTCTTTGAAGATGTGATAGTGATGTATCTCTGTTAACTATTAATCTTATACATTAATAGTAATCTTCTTCCAAATAACTTTTGCTATATATTTGCAATTGTACTCTACTGATTAACTATATATATATATATATATATATATATATATATATATATATATATATATATATATATATATATATATATATAGTTAATCAGTAGAGTACAATTGCAAATATATAGCAAAAGTTATTTGGAAGAAGATTACTATTAATGTATAAGATTAATAGTTAACAGATATATATATATATATATATTTGTTAACTATTAATCTTATACATTAATCTTATACATTAATCTGTTAACTATTAATCTTATACATTAATAGTAATCTTCTTCCAAATAACTTTTGCTATATATTTGCAATTGTACTCTACTGATTAACTATATATATATATATATATATATATATATATATATATATATATATATATATATAGTACCACTTATCTTCCACAAGTGCAACTCCTTTAAAATTTTGGCATCGGTTTGAATCACTCACAATGATCATGAAAATCCCCACAAAGTTTACAACCTTCCACTGTGGGTGTGAGTATTCAGGATGTCCCTTCTCAATCTCAACCCCCTCCGCCTCCTGGAGCACAAAGCTGAACTCAGGAACAAAGCACAGGCTCTTTATGTTTGCTAACAATATCACTCTCCCTCTATATATCTACTTGTAGTTGTATCAAGGGTGAAGTTGGGTCCCTTTAAAATGGATCTTATTCATCTCTGTTGAAGTCCACCAAAGGGTTTTCATCAATTCTCAGTCTCGCTGGACTATTAACACAGTAAACAAACATTTTAAGGATCAATTCCGGTGTCTAGAAGCTAATTTCTACCATTTATACGTTTCCATGAACATTAGCATCTAGAATGATTGGCATATTTTTCGTGATCTCATAATAGCCTTCTCTCCCTATTCATGAGTCTGGATGTCATCTAGATTAAGCAAACATCGAGACAAGGGAACATGAACTCGAGTTATAAAGGCGTACATAATCATATATCTCATCTGAATGGAGGTAGAGTACTATATGCTCTATGAGTCCATCTAACATTAGGCCGCCAATATCGTACCAAAATTTCAGTCAAGTTTAATGAACTCAGATTACAAAAGGAACATACCTTCGGGACTTATTGTTTGTGTAAAGAAATGATAAATATAAAAAATGTTGCTTTTATTATTTTGATGCGTGAGCCTTTATATAGCAGAGTTTACATCAAAACTAACTCATGAGGGTACAACTGAATCCTTACAATCATGGTTAGAGATAATTACAAAAATAAACTAACTCATGAGGTTACAACTGAATCCTACAATCATGGTTAGAGATAATTATAAATCAGAGAAAGACTAAGTCAATAACTTAATACCCTCCCGCAAGCTCATGATCGAGTACGAAAGAGAAGCTTGGGCCGTAAGTTTTGAAACCGTGAGGAGCCAACAGCTTTAGTAAAAATGTCCGCTATCTGATCATCAGATTTGACATGCCTAACAATCAGAGCACCTGCCTGAACTTGTTCCAGGACAAAGTGATAGTCGATTTTGATGTGCTTGGACCATTGGTGAAAGACCGGGTTTGCAGTAAGAAAAGTGGCACTAAGATTATCACAAAGAAGAATGGGAGGACCAGGAGATGGTGCCGCCATTTCCTTGAGAAGCTGTTGAAGCCAAATAAGTTCAGCCGAGGCAAAGGCAATAGCCCTGTACTCAGCCTCAGTGCTAGAGCGAGCAACCACATTCTGTTTGCGAGAAGACCAGCTCACAAGGTTGCATCCAAAGTAAACCGAGAACCCATGTTGAGAGCGACAGTCCTGGGGATCAGAAGCCCAGCCAGCATCAGTAAAGCAAACAAGCCGAGTGTCACGAGTAGGACAGAAGAAGAGGCCGGAATTGAGTGAACCCTTGAGGTAGCGGAGGATTCATTTGACCGCAGCCCAATGATGTTCCGACGGCTGGTGCATGAACTGGCAGACCCGATTGACAGAGTAGGAAATCTCAGGCCGGGTGATGGTGGCATATTGGAGATCTCCTACGATGCTGCGGTAGAGATGGACGTCGGAGAATGGATCACCGCCTGAAACGAGCCGAGAACCTGGAACAGCCGGCGAGGCTATGGGTTTAGCGCCCATCATTTTGCTGCGATCAAGGAGGTCAAAAATGTACTTTCTTTGGGAGAGTAGAAGACCTGTTGAATTACGATGGACTTCAATTCCCAAGAAAAAGTTGAGATCACCCAAATCCTTCAGAGAGAAAACCGAGTTGAGATACTTGACAAACTCATCAATGAAGGAAGAGTTGGAACCGGTGATAATGAGGTCATCCACATAAACAAGCACATGGACAACATCGGAGCCATGACGTTTGATGAAAAGAGAGGTATCCGAGATGCATTGTCGGAACCCGTGATGAAGCAAAACCTGGTTGAGCTTCTGAAACCATGCTCGCGGAGCTTGCTTGAGGCCATAAAGTGCCTTTTTGAAGCGACAGACATAGGACGGCCGATCAGGGGAAGTGAAACCCGGTGCTTGCTCCATATAGACAGTTTCTGCTAGATCACCATTGGGGAAGGCATTATTAATGTCAACCTGATGGAGAGGCCAATGACGAGTGACAGCAATGCTCAATACCACCCGAATCGTGGTAGGCTTGATAACCGGGCTGAATGTGTCGAAGTAGTCAACTCCCTCTTCTTGATTGTATCCCTTAGCAACCAAACGGGCCTTGTGCCGGTCAATAGAGCCATCTGGTTTCTTCTTGATCCTGAAAACCCACTTACAACCAACAATATTAGAAGAGGAGGGCCTAGGAACCAAGTCCCAAGTCCCATTAGCAATTAAGGCATCAAACTCTAGTTGCATAGCATGTTGCCAATTGGGGTTCTTTTTGGCTTGTAAGAAAGTTTTGGGTTCAAAATCAGAGCAATCACAGGGAATATAGTGTTTGGTAGCAGTGTGGGCTTTAGGTTTAAGGGAATTAGTGGAGGCTCGAGTGACCATACCGTGGGTCAAAGTGTTGGAGGGGCAAAAATACGAGGTAGCATGTTGACATGGCATAACCGGCGAAGGGATCGGTGGTGGGGAAGGTGGCACCACCATGGGGGAATGTGGCATAAGGTCAGAAGGAGACGAAGACGACGGCTGAATGGAAGTCGGTCGAGAAGGATCCGAAGGAGAAGATGCAACCGAGAGTGGTGTTAATGCAGCTTCTTGAAGCGGAAAAAGAGAGAGGTCAGGACGAGGCGAATCTAGCTATCCGGACTGAGAATTATGCTTTGGAAAAGGAAAAGAAGACTCATCAAATACAACATGACGAGCAATGTACGTTCGAGAGGAAGAAACGTGATAGCCCAATATCCTTTATGTTTAGCACTATACCCTAAGAAGATGCACGCCATAGAACGGAATTCCAACTTGCTACTGTTGTAAGGGCGAAGATAAGGAAAACATAAGCAACCAAAGGATTTCAAAAAATGATAATCAGGTTGACGCTGATATAGGCATGCATACGGGGACTTGTTCTAAAGAATAGGAGTTATAGTTCTATTATTCAAGTAAATGGAGGTATGAAAGGCATGTTCCCAAAATTCTATAGGAAGATGGGAATGTGCCAAAAGATCCAACCCTTTTTCAATGATAATCCTATTCCTTCTTTCAGAAGCACCATTTTGTTCAGGAGTGTGAGGGCAAGAAACACGATGAACTATGCCGTTAATTTCAAGAAACGTTGATACAGTTCGGTACTCGCCACCCCAATCAGATAGAAAAGAGTTTAGTGGAAAATTGTGTCTCAACCATAGTTTTGAAAGATGTAAAGGCAGACAAAACCTGAGACTTAGCTGCCAAGAAATAAACCCAAACAAATTTGGTGCAATCGTCAATAAAAATGACAAAATAGCGATTACCATTTAAAGAAGACACAGAGGCAGGACCCCAAACATCCAAATAAATTAAATCAATAGGATGTTTAGAGGAAACATGACAAGAGGGTAGATGATGTCTTTGACTCTTGCCTAATTGACAAGCACTACACAAAGACAATGATTTATTTGCAGAAACAGGCAAATTAAAAGTAACTAATTGACGACGCAAGATGGAATCATGCGGATGAGCAAAGCGATGATGCCAATAAGAGACAGAGGCGCGTTCACCAACAAAAATTCTGGGAGCGAATGAGCGAACAGGAAGCCGGTACAAGCCATTCTCAACGATTTCTTTGAGTATTCTCGTGCCCTGAAGGTCCTTAACATAACAATGATTAGCATAAAGTTCCACAAAAATATTGTTATCGAGGCATAATTGACGAACACTAAGAAGGTTTTTAGATACTTTAGGCACAACAAGAATATCTTTAAGGGTAAGGGATTTAGCAACATGTTTAGCAGAGAGAGAAAGATTGCCTGTATGCGTAATGGGAAGGGACTGACCGTTTGCGATGACAAGGTTGTCACTGCCAGTGTACTCGGACTGGAGGTTGAGGCCGGACAAGTCAGCCGTGACGTGATTCGTCGCTCCAGAGTCGACCACCCATGGGTCGGTGATGGCGAACGGGCTGGCGGTGTACGCCACATGAGCCTGCTTGCTGGCGGACTGGCGGAGGCGATCAATGACGCGGCGATTGGTGGCAGGAAAGGCAGACAGGTTAAGTCGTTGATGGCAGTTCCGTGCTTCATGACCCTGCTTGTCGCAGAGTTGACACACCGGGCGGGAGCAGTCGCCAGAAGTGGCAGAGTCCAACGGGGAATGTTGACTTGCAACCGCGCCTCTACGATAAGCAACATGGGCCACCGAAAAACTGGATTCGGCGCAAGAGTCAAGTATGCGCTATTCTTCCTGAAGAAGGAGGCCGAGCAGCTCATTCGACGAAATCGGTTCCAACCGCATACTCAGTACTGTTTTGAACGCACTATATTCAGCCCCTACGACAAATAGCACAAAAGAGACAAAATCCTCGTCCGATACAGAGGTGAGACATTCAGCGAGGGAATCAGAAATTGCCCTTTTCTTCTCAACATATTCCAAGATAGACAGGTTTCCCTTGGAGAGCAATTAAAGTTGTTGTTTCAAATGCATCTGCCTGGCACGAGTTCGGGAGTGAAATATCTGCTCTAACATGGACCAAAGTTCTGCGGTTGTGGCAGCCCGAACAACGTGACCAAGCATAGGAGTGGAGAGAGTGGATCGCAGCCATAAAAGAACCAGTCGGTCCTTGCGCTTCCAAGCAACAAAGTTATGATTCGGGCTGGTGGTGGTTGATGAATCCGTGGTCGATAAAACAGTCGGCGGAGGAGCACCACCAGCGACAAGAAATCCCTCAACCTCATAAGCCTCAAAAGACGAGCGAATAGTGCCGCGCCATATAGAGTAATTGGAGCGATCGAGACGGACTGCTAGCGCCGGGAATTGAAGGTTGGCCACGGCGCCACCAGAAGCAGTGAACAAGATTTGAGTAGCGGAAGGAGTAATCTGGTTGTTGTCGGAAGACATAGCGTAGGATCAGTTTAGGCTATTCTGATACCATGTAAAGAAATGATAAATATAAAAAAGGTTGCTTTTATTATTTTGATGCGTGAGCCTTTATATAGCAGAGTTTACATCAAAACTAACTCATGAGGGTACAACTGAATCCCTACAATTATGGTTAGAGATAATTACAAAAATAAACTAACTCATGAGGTTACAACTGAATCCTACAATCATGGTTAGAGATAATTACAAATCAGAGAAAGACTAAGTCAATAACTTAATAGTTTGCAATGGATATCTAGTGATTAATGTTCTACAAGAAATTTCCAACAAAAAGTCTTAAAAATCTTTGGTGAAGTTGATAGAACTAAAAGTCTTAAAAATCTTTGGTGAAGTTAATCTGTTATGGGTCTACTTTCTTATTCTCGCATATAATTAGCTTTATTAAAGATCGAAGTATCTCAATTTGCTCGGAGTGTAGTTTCAATGGTGAAATTTTAGCTACAACATATGATCTTTGTTTCACTAATTTTCAAGATGTTTTAATTGTCATTATATTTGACCTTCGAGTTTTGCCTTATGAAGTATGGAATTGGTTGTCATCGATTTGCATGGATGAATTCTAAAATTTAAAGTATATGTTAGAATAGACATAGAAGAAGGAAGAAGAAAATAGGAGAGAAGATCTCTTATTAGTGTAATCTCATAGTTGGAGGCAAAGACCTTATTTATACAATCCAATGAAGGTGCTATACTAATCTCTAACCACTGTGGGACTAAAATACAAAGTGGGAATCCAACCCTTTAGTAATCCATGTTATAATACTCCCCCTTTTGATGACCATCATCTCTAAGCCTATTGCATCGTTAAAACTCTGCCATAAAAATCCATTAGGACAAAACTTGTGCGAAAGAAAAAGTACAATCTTTAGGATGACTTAGATAGGTGTTGGACACGCTTAATATTGTCTCATTAAAACCTTGTCAGGAAAAACCCAATAGAAAAAAAATCCATAACTAAGGAAAAAGAGTAGAACACGTTATAGTCCATACAAAATGTATCCCCCTGAAAATAATCACTCCCCCTCATGATGTTGATACTGAATAGTCAGTTGATGAAGACGTCGTATTTTAATTCCATGAACTAGTTTCTGAAAAGTTGACTTTGTCCACGATTTGGTGAACAAGTCTGCAAGATTATAACTTTAGCGAACTTGTTAGACGTCAATATCAAAGTTCTTCTAAAGCTCATGAGTATAGAAAAATTCGGTGAGATATGCTTGGTCCTGTCTCCTTCAATGAATCATACTTGAATTTGTGCAATACATTCTACATTATCTTCATGAATAACAGTTGGAGTATTTGTGGTTGGGGAAAGGTGACAGGAGCTACGAATGTGTTGAATCAACAATCTCAGCCAAATACATTCTCTACTTGCTTCATGGAGAGCCAATATTTCTGAGTGATTTGAGGAGGTAGAAACTATTGTCTGTTTTGTTGAACGCAAGAAATAGCTGCAATGCTATTAAGAAACACATATCTAGTTTGTGATCGACGTTTATGAGGATCATATAAATAACATGAATCTGCAAAGCCAACTAGATTCGCGATGTCAGATAAACCACAAGTATAAAATAATTCCATGTCGGTAGTTCCACGAAGATATCTCATCACATGTTTAATATCATTCCAAGGACTGTGAGTTGGCACCGAGCTATATCTAGCCAACAGATTGACAGATAATGATATGTTTGGCCTTGTACATTGTGATAGATACATTAATTTCCCAATGACACTAAGGTACGGTACTTCGGGTCCTAGCATCATTTCATTATCGTTCTTAGGACGATATTGATCTTAATTGATATCTAAAGATCAAACAACCATTGGAGTGCTAAGGGGATGAGCTTTATCCATATTGAACTGTTTTAATATTTTTTTTGTGTATTTGGATTGATGCACTAAAATTCTATTAGTGCAATGCTCAATTTGTAATCCAATAATCCAAGATAATATTTCGTGTCTCCGAGATCTTTTATCTCAAACTCCTTTTTCAGATAGTTTGCAATCTCATTGATTTCATGTCTTATCACAATCAAGTTTACGTCATCAACATATACGGCAACTATAGCGAAACCCTCCTTAGATTTTTTTATGAAGACACATGGACATATAGGATTATTCTCATATCCCTCCCTTTTAATATATTCACTAAAACGGTTGTACCACATCCTTCCGAATTATTTTAAACCATACAATGAACGTCTTAGCTTTATGGAATGGATGTTCTTAGCTTTTGAGCTGGGTAGGATAAATCTATCTGGGATTTTCATATAGATATCGCTATCTAAATTATCATATATATAGGCTGTTACAACGTCCATAAGTCTCATGTCCAGTTTTTTCTCATCTGTCAGACTTATCAAATAACGGAACGTTGTTGCATCCATTACAGGAGAATATGTCTCTTCGTAATCAATTTCGGGTCTTTGAGAAAACCCTTGTGCCACTAATCATGCCTTAAATCGAGCAATTTTATTCTTTTTATTTTGCTTTCTTACAAACATCCACTTGTAAGTACCGGTCTGACGTCTTTTGGTATTTGTACTATAGGTCCGAACACTCCACGTTTATTAAGGAAATCTAATTCTTCTTGAATAGCATCCTTCTATTTTGGCCAATCTTTTTTTTTTGTCGACATTCATCGATGCTACGTGGTTCAGTATCATCAATGCCCTTAGATATTTTAGTAGCTACTGAGAATGAGAATATCTCATATATTGTTATATCTTTTCGATCTCATACCTCTCTTTTATATGTATAAAACATAGAGATTTCTTTACTTTCAGGTACCCGAGCCTCCTCTTGGGCTTGTGTCATTTCTAA
The DNA here is from genome assembly GCA_036927795.1 of Iris macrosiphon. Classification (NCBI taxonomy): domain Eukaryota; kingdom Viridiplantae; phylum Streptophyta; class Magnoliopsida; order Asparagales; family Iridaceae; genus Iris; species Iris macrosiphon. Next base: position 29,703,903 of record JAYESA010000006.1, read on the forward strand.
GACAATAACCTCTTATGGGTTTTCAGAGAGTATGGATCTGTCATTCATAACCTCTTCTTGAGCGTTATGTGTAACCTCCTTAAGAGCGTTACTTGGGCATTTTCTCTTTCTATGGACTAAGTCCTTCAAATCTATAGGTCTACCACGCTTCTAACGTGCAGTAGATTCATTAGCCACTCTGCTATTTTTTTCTACAGGGATATTAATTCGAGCTAGCGTATTTGCAATGGGCACATGTGATTTAATCACTTTAGTTGCATCAGTAAATACATCGGACATTTGATTTGCAACCTCTTATAGATGCAATATCCTTCATACCTTAGTTTTACATTGATTAGTACGAGGATCTAAATGAGAAAGAGTGGGATTATCCCATGATAATTCATGACGTTTATTTATGGCGAATATTTCTGTAAGAATATTATTTTCTTTCTTATCTACCCCTAACGGTGGAAATTTAGTCTCATCAAAATAGCAGTCTACGAATCTAGCAGTAAAAACATTACCGGTTAAAGGTTCTAAATATCTCATGATTGAGGGCAAATCAAAACCAATATAAATTTTTAAACGGCGCTGAGGTCCCATTTAGAGTGTTGAGGAGGGGGGATAGGAAGATAAATAGCACAACAAAATTTACGCAAATGAGAGATGTTAGGTTGATGGCCTGTCACAAGTTGTGATGGTAAAAATTTATGATATACAGTTGGCCTAACAATGATCAATTTAGCAGCATATAATATGGCATATCCCCAAGCTAAAACGGGTAAGTTTGATTGCATGAATGAAGGCCTTGCTATGTGCTTAAAACGCTTAATCAAGGACTTTATTAAACCATTTTGGGTATGAACATGAGGGACGGAATGTTCAACTTCTATTCCTACGGAAGCACAATAATCATCAAAAGTAAGGAAAGTGGGCTCAGCTGCATTATCAAGTCGGATCATTCTAACATGTTAGTCCAAAAAATTAGTCTTAAACTTAATCAATTGAGAAAGTAGCTTGGAGAAGGCAAAATTTCTAGATTAGAGTAAGAAAATATTTGACCATCGACTAGAAGCATCTATTAGAACCATAAAATACCTGAAAGGTCCGCTAGCAGGATCAATTGGTCCGCAAATATCATCTTGTATTCTCTGAAGGAATGGTGGTAATTCATAAGCTATTTTGAGAAGTGAAGGTCTTGTAATGAGTTTACCCTATGAACAAGCTACACACAAATGTTCAGTAGGAAAGGAAAGACTTTGGTATGATAAATTATGTCCATTGGTATTATTGATGACCTTTCTCAACATAGTCGATCCTGGATGACACAATCTGTCATACTAAAGGATTAGATTCCTTGGATCATTTAGCCTTTTGCTAGTGATAGGATAAGATTCTACTACCTTCAGAGTAGTTTGATATAGCCCTGAGGAGATTAACTTGTACTTTTTTATTATGAGCTTATTGCTTCCAATATTAGAGGTGATACAAAGATACTTTTTGCTATCATCGTTCATGGTTTCAACATGAAATCCGTTCATTCGAATATCTCTAAAGCTGAGTAGATTTTTATTAGATCTACTAGAGAATAATGTATTTTGAATGACTAAGTGTGTTCCATTTGGCAACACAATATCGGCATTACCATAACCTTTTATAATCTGCACTGGTCTAGCAATGGTGGTCACCTTGGCAGTGTTTAAGGCATATGTTGAAAAAAACTTCCTAGTTTTCAATATAGTGTGAGTTGTTGCACTATCTATCAAGCATATGCCATCATTATTGTCATATCTTTCAAAAATAAAAATTAATAATATATTAATATGCTACTAAATGGTTAAAGTTGGCATATTGCCAATTATTATAATTTGATCAAAATCTAAATGAAACTGCTTCAAAGAAAGTAAACTACCTAGACTACTGATCATATAATGACCAATTTATTCAAAGTAGAAAGTAAATAAACTTAGATAAGCATACAATAACTATTCATTGACTTCGCCTATCATGGCATTGAACTGGTCTTCCAAAATTGCGTTTTCATCCTTATCTTGGAAGAAATTATTAAATTCCATGTGTATTGTACCCTCCATGAGATTAGTCTCCACAACCTTTGAGGCTTTATACTCGTCCACTTTCTTTTGTGAGGTACGACAGTTTTACATCCAATGACTAGCCCTTCCACAACGTTTATAAATATCAGTTGGAGCAGCTGGATTGGGAATTTGAGCATTATTTCTTCGAGGATTAAATCTTTTATTTTTGAATTGTATATCGTTCATTAGACCCAGATTGTAGCTATTTCTTTGGCTTCCACGACGTCTATGCCCTCTACATTTGTGATTTCCTCGACCCCTAGTATTGGTCACATTTTTTCAGCACTAGTCACATTCACTTCAGCTGGAATTAGTGTAGACCCAGTTGGTCTACTAGTATAATTTTTGATTAATAACTTATTATTTTTCTCGGCCACGAGTAAGACAACAATGAGTTCGGAATACTTCTTAAAATTTCTCTCCTTATACGTTTGTTGTAAGGTCATATTAGTCGTATAAAATATGGTGAATATTTTATCTAACATAGAATGCTCTGTCACTTATTCACCACATAACTTCAATTGTGAAGTAATGTCACTCCCCGTTCCTGATATACGTATTTGGACATATTTTTATTTTAGCAAAGTTGCATGTGCATGGAGACTAGACTCATTCTTTGGTTTAACCTGGTTTATGGTTTATTTTGTGGGTTGGTTCAACTCATGAGAACCTTGGTTCAACCCTCAAACCCTGCCATATATAACCCATCATTTTCTCTCTCTCTCTTTACTTCTTTATTACTTTCTCTTTTTAAGTTTTCTCTCCCAATTTCCTTAGGCAAGTACACCTTGCATGAAAAATGGAGAAACCCTCCATATTATTGTTCCATTATATTTATTATGTATTCCTAAGCACTTTTAGTTCTTGGAGTTTTATGTTTTGATGGATGGATTAGTGTAGATCTATATTTCTAAACTTAGGATTTCATAGATTTTATGAGTTTTTCTTAGTTTTGATCCATTAAACTTGTGTTTTCGAAAACCAGTTTTTGCTACATGATAGAGCTTTCAATTTAGAGCATTTTGGCTTTTGGTTCACCCAATTTGGACTTAAAATGAGATTTTTATGAACAAAATAAAATTTTAGTTTTTGGAGCTTTTTCGTCTTGGCCGAACCTGCTGTTGGAGAAGACGAAGTTCTCATGCGATCAGTAAACATATGCGGCCGAGAGTGCCATACGGTCCAAGAGGTTTATGCATCTTAAACTCTTGCCGTATACTGACAACATGCGTCCATCTCGTTGGATGCATGAATCCTGATTTTCATAGTGTCATTGAACACCTTGTGCTTTCGTCCGTCGAACGAATCAGATTTTCGCTAAGTCCTAGAGAACTCCATGCGGCTGAGAACTCCATGTGGCAGAGAACCTTATGCGTTACCGACACCCATGCAGCTTGGAGAGTATGTGGCCCCTGTTTTTCTTGGACGCATGGCTATAAACCGTTGGCACTTATTTTCTTTAGTTTTGCCTTTTTTTTCCTGACACACTTTATGGCCACTGGACACTGTCTATACCATCACCCTCACTGCTATCATCAACACGACCACCACCATCACCCCCGCCGCTATCACTATCACGACCATTCCCCTCCACCTTTACCCCGACGACAGCGATAACCACCACCCCCTTCTCCTCGACCTCCACCTTCAGAAGAACCACGACCTCCTCCACCTTCAACAGGAGAAGCACTACCATGGCCAACCGGCGCACTGCCACCACCAGTAGTATAGCACCCCTCCATCGAATCGAGCTCCCCTCCCTCCTTGTGGGTATGGATCTCATTATGTCTTGTTCTTTCCATCTGTTTTGGTTTGGTTGTTATAGTGTTACATAAGTTATTGCATAGGTAGTTTTAATGGTCTTACATATCATAGAGGGATTAGGTTACTTGAATGCATAAGAGAGAATGTGTGGGGATATTTTTGTGTCCAAAAGAACCTTCACTACTTCCCTGGCATATACGTAGAATGGATAGGTTTAGTTGGGATGAGGATCTTAATTACCTACTGTGTTTGAGTGTGTGTATTAGAATGTGTCCTACTAGTTTTGTGGGGAACTGTGAATGGGAGTATATAAAATGTAGGTGATGATGGCTTAGCAACTGTGAAATACTTTGAGGACACGGGTTGATGATGGACATTATTTGTATTTGACCAAATGCACACTTGATGAATACTAGTGTTTGAGGATAGTGTTGGAGGAAGTTATACAATTTGATGATTACATATTTATTATAATGCTTGCCTAGTCAACCCTCATAGTTGACCTAGTTAGAATCCCTTACTTGAGTTTGTTCCTAGGATAGAGGTATAGATATACATTTGTATGCACTTAGCATACCTTAGCGTAATGACTAACTTGATATTATATTATTATTAAAATTAGGCTCGTTGGATCATTCATACAAGGCTTCGGGAGCAGGACTTGGGTATTTGCAGCTTGAGGATTCAGGTTGTTTGAGCAGGTTGCATGGCGCTTGATTAAGTAGAGTAGGACGGGTGCGTCATAGTATGGAATTGAGCATTGTAACTGCGAGCAGATTCAGTATCATCACCCTCAGGCGAGTGGTCACTCGTAACCCATAACTAGTAAATCAAACATAAATCAAATGCATGCTTAGTTCAATTTTAATTTCCCTCAACTTGATTAAATAATCCAATTATCTTGATCGATTAACTAAGCTAATTAATTACTATGACTTTAAGTGCCTTCGTTCATCTTGGTACGTTTAATTACAACCGTAAGTATATCTAAAGTTAACTGAGTAAGCTGTGTCATTTATTAACGATAAGTAATTTTTTTTTAATTTGATTTATGGTGGTTGGCATAGCCTGTGTTTCCTAGACCACAAATTCTGCATAAACACACTTAATTAACTTGAATGCTTGAGTAATCCCATTTTGGTAAGTACATATTTGTAACATATGTACATAGGGGTGGCAGTAGATTAGAAGTGACGAAGCTAGTATTTATTTTCTTGTATTACTAGTGCATAATCATGATAGATAGACTACCCATACCTGCTCTTGTTAGTTTCTCTATTACCTTTATTATATAGTCATATATATTATTATGTTGTTGTGTATTCGATGGGTTGTACTATTGATGGTTATCTTGAGGATATATTTGTGAGTCCAGCGGGTTGCGCCGTAGACGTGGATTGGACATGGGGTAACATATTGTGTAAAGGGGTGTGATTGCTGGTTTGGAAATGTAAAAATTACAAAGGAGACTCTGTCGAAATTTTTGAAAACTTTTAGTTTAAATTTGGAACAACTTGCTTGACTTGACTTTGAACAGCTTGTTGACTTGTATTCTGGAACAACTTGCTTGACTTGCATCTTTAGAACAACTTGATTTTATTATTTTGTAATAACCAGATTATCCTTGATGTTTGCACTTAGGTGTCTCACTACAGTTCTTGGATGTTCAGGGAAGTGAGTGACAGAGGATTGATCGAGCTACGACACCACCGAGGAGTCAGGTTGATGCGCCAGTACCCGTGCAATCGTGGGTACCCTCACCTCGTATCATTATCTTTATCTTTCGTATTTACTTTTCATATCTTTTCATGAGAAGCGATATGTGCTACACATGGTATCCTACTTTTATGAGTTTAGTTTTTATATGCCCATGTTCTTTTGTCTCGATCATATTCGAACATAAATGCTATCGGGTGGCCAACTTTAGTATTATATGTTCTATCTTGCTTTCATTATCCTTATGGATTGAGATACAGCAATAGGCCAACCATAGGATGTGCATGCTAGAATACCCAACTATAGACAGCTTTTAAGTTTACTATTGGTCAAGAGTTCACGGTAGATGTAGCTGGCCATTGTCATGTGGCTCAGTCCCACATATTTTGGGACTAGGGCATGACAGGTGATTTACAGCCACAGGAGAGAGGGGGCCATCATCGGCGGGCAGCTATTTTGGTGGTTTCTTATGCTGAACCGGAAGAGGGATCCTCTCCAGAGTTTGACGTGGGTGCTTCGGAGCCGGTACCTGAGACCTCGGGAGCTCAGGGCTTTGGTATGGCTTTCTTGGAGCAGCCCTACACCTCTTTGGAGCACATATCTGTGGAAGACATAGAAGCTATGGGAGAGGCTATGACAATACTGGACGAGCCGCAACACGTGTTGTCTCCCTCTGGTAGCTTACATCTCAAGTTCATAAGATCAAAAAAAAATTGGCTTCACCTTTCAATTACCCTAGTGAAGTTAATTACTGGTTGTTCTGGTTCTGTAAGCCCCGTCTCTCCCTTGAGGACCGTGGACGTGGCCGTTGAGGAAGATGTTCTGGAAGAGGGGTAAGTAAACTTGTTAGGAAGACATCCATGTCTCTTACTAGTTCTAGTGACGGGCGTCCAGCAGTGCCCTCTACGGAGGCTGCAGTGGATGAGGTCCCCCTGGTCGCGGACCCTTCCGGTGTGGTGGCTGCTCTCCCGATTATTTCTACCAAGGGTTCAACAACTGAGGCCTCTCCAGTTATTGGGGTGGTAAGCCGTTGTGAGGAGGTTTCCCCTGATGTTCCTAATATCACAGTTACTGGGTCATCTTCTGAGGTTGTCGCCGCACAGTATGGGGTTAGCGTTCAGGCGAAAGCTGATGCAACAGGAAACCCCGATGTGTCTATCCCGAGTCACGGTGCCATTCTGCCACCTGTCGCTCAGTTACCGGATACTCTGGTGTCCCATGCCTTTATGAAGATTGCGAGAAGGACTGCTAGTTCCTCCTTGGTTGTAGCTACGCCCTCAGGATCTTCGAGTGTCCCCGCACGAGGTATTGAGCCTCCCCGCACGAGGTATAGATCAGTGGCCTCTTGCTCCTTCCAGCTGCCTTTGACTTTGGCTACCCTGGAAGAGCTTGACGAGAATGTTGGACTATCGGTTCAGAGCTTCTATATGTTCCTGAAATAAGGGGTCGAGGGTGTGATGGAGTGCTATAAATCCTTCGCCTGGGCCAAGCATTTTTTCGAGGGCCAGGTCCACTCTTTGAGGAGTCTCCCCGGTTTTGAACCGATGGCTGACCTTCTGGGCCAAAGGTTGGTGGAGACGAAACAATGCTTGATGGAGTTGCAGCAACACCGACAAGCAGATACGGGGATGTTAATATCCCACGAGTATGCCAAGTTCTCGAAGGAGGTGGATATGGAGAAGGCCTCCTTTGTTTTTCTATGGACACTTTATAGCACGACCTCCTGGATTTGCGGGAGAAGCGCGACAGGCTGGGCAATCTTAGGAAAGTATGTCTCTCTCGGCGGGATGACTTGACTGCAGCCATTTGGAAGTTGCAGTCGAGCTTGTCGTGCCTGAGAATAGGCTGATACCCAAAAGGAGGAGGAGGCAATCCTGGCCGAGGCGAGCCAAGTGACGAAGACTATAGCTGGTGTAGAGGTTGCGGTACAGAAACTCGAGGATAGCTACGAGTCCTTCGCTCACTACGAATATCCCAAAGTCATGGCTAAAGAGGTGGAGCGCCGGGCCCATATGAGCCTGGATGGCCGTGTAGCCCATCTCCATGAGCGAATAGCGGAGTTATGCTCCGACTCACAGCACCAGTAACTCTTCTTTTGATTCTTTTGTCTTCATTTTGCCCTAGGGCTTGGGATCTTGACGATCCTTGTGAGAACCCTAATTTTTATATAGGTTATTTTGGTAATTAGGAATTATTTATTTATTTATTTAAATATTTATTTGATAATTTATTGAACTATGGACACTTTTTACCATGGTCTTCAGATTTTAGTACAACACTAGCCCTTACCTTTCGACCAACTTTGTATACTAGACTTAGACGAGCCAAATTAGGTTCATGGAATGAATGTCACTCATAAATTTGCATCGCTATGATTCATTTTTGTCGCACAACTTTCGCGACGTAAAATCTAGATATTGATAATTTAGCACTTTGTCGTTGTGTACGATTTTAATGCACAACATCAACCATTTTCATCTAACCAACTTCACATCCATGAGCCAAATAGACCTAACATATTTATATTGATGGTTTCCCATTCATTTAAATCCCTACATGCTTCATAAACTTCACATGGTTCAAATCCTAGTTTAAATATCTAGTTTTTTATTTTAGGAAACCCCATCTTGCATATCTTTTATGCACTTTATTTAAATTAAATAATTAATTATATAATAGGCCAAGGATTATTAGAAGCCTAAAAACCCTTATGGAATATTAAACACAAGTCCCTTTTGGTCCCAACACAACTCCAAGCAACCAATACCCAAAAGCCCAACCAACAAGTATATATAAACATGCAACTCTCTCCTCTACCTAGCCCTAGCCGCCTCTCCTCTCTTATGAACGACCACAACAACAGCCCAACATTAGCCCCCTCCCTTTTTAACATCTTATCTTCCTCCTCTCCCTTTCCTATACCTTCACGTACCCCCACGAGCACCCCAAGGTTGACCCCAAGGCCAATCCTTCACCCGTACATCCCCATATTAGCTTAGCTTCTATTGCTGCTTATTGTTGCTGTAAACAGAGACCAAAATCCCTACACCATATTTTCTTTATCTATTTTAAGTCCCCTAGCACCTTTTCAAGTGGCACAAAGTTTGGAGTCCGTTTGGTACTCCGTTTGGCAGTAGTGGCGAAGGTCCCCGCCATAAATCGAGTACGCGTAAGTTTTCCAACTTCAAATCTTCTTCCTATTTTTTATGAAATAAAACTCATGTAGAACCATGTTAATGTTAGTTAGTGATTATAGATATTTTAATGCATGTGAAACCATATTTTTATGTATAAAACTATCCCTAGTTGTTGAACAATCTAGACACGGACACAGTGCATCAATATTATTTGTAGTTCTTTGAAGGTTGCCATATTTTGACTATGTAAATAAATTCTAAAATTTAATATATTATAATTACAGAATATTTAATGTATTATTTTATTATTTATTAATATTTTTAATACAAATAGGGTAGTTGCATGCATAAACTACGTAGCGTAGTTGCTAGGAATCACTAGTTGTCGCCCGTAGAGACTTTTTGCAAACAATGATATTGGGTTGGTTATTTTCATATAATTATAAATAATTTCAAAATTAATAGTTTTTAATAATTAAGGATTTTAAAATAATTTTGAAAATATTTAATGACTAGTAATATTCTGATGTGTAGCTATTTGCGTGTGCAACCAATGTAGAATTAATAACTAGATAATAACCCAATTTAACGAGAAATTAAAGTCTAATTAGTGTAATAATTAATTGGTTGGTATTCGATAAGTTTCTATGGAGAGCTCCGAACCGGACTTGTTATGCTCACAGTTTGGCTCGGAAGGCAAGTACACCTTGCTTGATTGTATTGTTCAGTATACATATGCCTTGTTTTTATTTGCTAGTTGTGAGAACACGTCTTAAAGTAGTAGACTTACCTAATATATTGTGAAGGTACGTGGTATCTTCTGACCTGATACTTGTTCAACACGTCCACTGAGTAAGAGAGAGTGCATAGACTAGCGTGCTGACTGGCCATTGATACGTGAGTTCGCGTCTCGTGTTAGTAGTTGATGTTAGTTTATTTCCTAGATTTTATTGACGTCATTGCATTATGTCTGTACTGTGTATACAGTTCGGATAGTACATTGGGAGGGGAGAATCTACTAGTGAGTGTATGGTATTTCTGTTTCTTATTGTATAAATAGTGTAAATGGTGTACCCCCGAGTTCTATTGAAAGTCTGGTGGGATGACTGGTTCTTCTATTTCTCCCCCATCGTGCGCCACTAGAGATGTCTCGAGTGCATATCACATAGATGGTTTAGTTATCCTATTTATTATTTACTGCTTTACTTTTATGCATGTAAATTTTTTGTGTACTTGTTATGTCCCTCTGAGGACCTGGCACCTTTTCTAGATCCAAACGAGCACTTGTACCCTATGGACTACGGAGTTAGAGATTTTGCTGACGAGGACCTTGAGGTGGAGCCACACGAATTTTCTTGAGCGTTATGGATGATGGTTGCTTAGTGTCTTGGATGTCCTTATCTAGTTAGCTGGCACCTCAATACACCAAGCACTACACTTAGATTTATTAGATTTGTTGCTAAAATATCGGTATTAAACCCGAGACTATTTTTTTATTGTCTAGTTGTATTTTCTTTCAGTATTCTTTTATACTTATATTTTATGGATTGTTCTCTACTAGACTTTATTTTGTAGTAGATTCTGAGACTTTATCTATTCATTCAGCTTCCTATTCGGTGATATTTATGGATGAGACCAGATTATTATATGCCTGTGATATTGTGACTTAGTTATATTCTATAGTGTACTACGACTGGCTAGGTCCATTAAATTGGGTTCCTATACTTTTTTATACAGCTGGCATGTGTACGTATACATGGCCCTAAGTATTTTGGGACTAGGACGTGATATATTTTTAGTGGTGGCCCCTGCAGGTCGAGAGCATATTATTTCGGTTACATCACTATACCAAGTAAGACTGTAACTAGGATTAGAATATAGGATCTTATCCACTTATTTGACTAACTTTCTTAATTTCGTTCCAAATTCTTTAAACTCGACTACCTTCCTTGGCCTTCAAAATTGCATTCTCTTAATTTTCTTGATGTTACTATAACTATTTCCTCATCTCTCCCTATTTTGAGGGATAAATATACTCCTCTAATAGTTTCTTGAGTATAGGCTTCTTCCAGAATATGAGAATCCTTGTTGTTAGGTTTAGAAGATAATTATGATAACATACATACTAAGAAAATGAACTAGATAAGTTCATTGACAGCTCCCAAAAGTTTAGTATACCTAAATAAGCCCTAACATCCACCACATGTAAGTTGATTCACCATTATCCCCTTGTTATATTTAGGTATGACTTGAGCGTAGTATAAACTACTAAGGTTAGTTAAAAATTTGACCATATTGTTTGACCCTAGTATTAAGGAACCAATAGAAATTTATTATTGGATATTAGGACTAAAACTAACTTCAATAATGAGATAATATAACTTCCATAATGAGATAATATATGGTAATTATAAATTTAGATTCTTGTGTTGGTATGAGCAGAGCAGTATCTTAGAAAACTAAGAGGAATGAACTAATACCTTAGTAGGAGCAAAGGTACCCTATCTTTAGCCTAGCAGATCTCCAAGAATCTATGATCGTTGCTGATTCATATTTAATATTCCTAGGTCAGCGACAGTGCCATATCATCCAACCTTGGATAACTATCTTTCTTTTATTATAACTTCCTTGTCGCTACTTTAAACATCTCACCATTGCAAGGATTTGAATCTATTTTTAAATCGTGCCAACCTAGGAGGCTACCATATCCTCGCAAATATCATCTCCTCTTAGAAAATATGTTATCATCCAACTATTTATATGCTTTCCCATCTTGAGTTAACCATCCACCAATTATAGATCAATTGTCATAGCTCTTTAAATAATTGAACATAATAAATGATTAGAACCTTTTTTTTCTTGACCATACTCTGAACACAGAGACTAGCATATCACCTTCTCTTTGGACATCATGATATCCACTTACATTACTTATCCCTTCCATCAATCATAGATCCCTTATCATGCTCTCTAATCATTTGAACCTAGGAAATAATTGAAATATTTCCTTGATCATATCCCGACCTTGATAACATGCATACCATCTCCTCTTAACAAACCACGTTATCATCAAGAGCCTTATTTACTTTTATATCTTGTTTTCTCATAACCTTAACTTTGATATTCGTTATTTTGTGCGATGACTAAATTTTTTTCATATTTTAAATCGTGCCACCTACCCCTCTATTTTAGGCCAAGTAATTTATTTTATAATAGGATTATAGTTTGATAGGATTATGGTTTGATTAATCTTAAATTCTGATTTTATTGATAATTGTTAGAACTTAATATGTTGAGTTGTTCATTTAGGTTAGAATATAATTTTGTAATTATCCTTTAGTTCCAAATCATATAAACTTTATCAATATATTTTAATACATATTATATTATCCCTCATGTTGCGAGCTACCAACTTATCCATTCTCAATATTAATACATTTTGTTCTATAAGCCCTAATTATAAGTAAGAGTTAAGGATGACCATCACCTTAGAAAGTTTTATAATACACTAGGATGCCCTAATAGTACCAAGATCTTTTTTTATATACCTTAATAAGAGTTTCTACTCTATTTACAAGAACAAGGCTATTTTGTAGGATCTTTATAAAGTAATTACAATACTAGTTGAATCTTTATAAGTTGGGTAGTGTGTCCTAAAATTATATAGTTATTAAGCTACACTAATAATGTATAATTGAACGACACCGAAATATATGCTAGTATAAGAAGATGGTGTTTGCCATGACTGCAGAATCTTAGCGGTCTGAACCCTAATTATTCAACCATAGACTTAGACAAGAAGTTAGTATGACAATTGTGGAGACACAAACACCGGACGAGTCTTAGATTCCTGATGAATTTGAACTATTTGTATTTTCATTCATCATAATCTCAAGTACTTATATTTTGGACTTTCTTGATTTATACCGCTATTTGTACTTTCATTCATCAAAATTGGATGATATCGAAATATATTTTGAACGAGAAAGTTTTTGTAGACCCATTACTTTTTGCACATGTTACTACAAGTAATAGGTTCGAGACAAGCCCTGTCAGAGATGATATAGACGTGACAGTTTTTGTAAACTTAACACCGCTGGTATACCTTGGTGAGCAAGGGTGATAAGTGGGGATGAAAACCGATATCAGAGATAATATGGACATGATGATTGATAGCCAAGGCCTGGGAGATTTGCTTAGAGGTAATATGGACATGGCAAACTCAGCCGGGGAAAAATGTTAGTACAACAGTTCAGCGGTAATATGGACGTGAACCGATGTCCGAGAAACTCGCCAAGTGATTTGCTGAGTATAGTCTATTCGGTAGTATGGATAGACCTGAGGATTGCTCCGCTGGAGAGATTGGTGGGATGATAGCTCAGAGATAATATGAACATGGCTAGCGTCTAACGAGATTAGTTTTTAAGTGGTCACTGCGGGAGTGTGCTAGTGGACCTGAGGACTGCTACGCTGGAAAGACTTTGAGGATCCATCATCTATTGCATATCTAAGACTCATGAATACAGATAATGGCTTAATATAGAAGGAAAAATATTGTACATAGGCATTGCTAGGGATGAAGAACCAAGAGTGTAGAGGTGTACATCTTGATTGCACGGCTGGTGATAAAGGGAGTACAAGTCAAGTTTAGACATAGTACTTATTTAGGAACTTGTCGTTGATGGGCATCATGAGCAAGTCGTCGTTGGGTTTCGTGAGCCGATAGGCACCGTTGGAGAATACGGACTCCACGATGAACGGGTCCTCCCATTTATGCTGGAATTTGCCAACCGTCTGGTAGGTCATGACCATCGATCTTTTCATGGTCAGGACGAGGTCTCCCACTTGGAAAGTTCTCTCCTTGACCCATCTGTTGAAGGCTCCCGAGAGACGCGCTTGGTATAGCTCAATGTGCTGCTGAGCTAAGAGACATTTATGGTCGAGTACTTCTATAACTTATAGCCATCGACGATGATTGTCATCAACAGTTAATTGGTTGGAGAGAGATACTCAGAGTGAAGAAATTTGGATCTCGAGCGGGAGGACCGCTTCTTTTCAGAGAGAATATCTTATTTTCAGTAGATGTCCGGACCATTGTACGGTAGACCCAGAGACATTCATCCAGCTTCTCATTCCAGTCACGTTTGTTATATGACACAAACTTTTTGAGTAACTTTATGATGGTCGTGTTGAAGGCTTCTGCCAGACTATTTGCTGCCGGGTTATAAGCGGTTGTCACTATATTCTGAATCTGATTTTTATCGTAAAACTGGTAGAACACGTGACTCGCGAACTGTGGACTTTGTCATGGACTATCCTTCATGGCAAGCCGAAGTGGTATATGACGTGATTCTTGACAAAGCTAATCACGTTCGATGTTTCTACTTCAGCGAGTGGTACAGCTTTCGCCCACTTGGAGTAGTAATCGGTTATAGCCAGGATGAACCGATGCCCTTTAGAAGAAGGTGGGCTGATTGGTCCGATAATGTCCATCCCCCATACTTTAAATGGCCAAGATGTGACCGTTGGGTGCAGGAATTCTGAGGGCTGGTGGATGAAATCTGAGTAGATTTGGCACGTTTAGCATTTCCTCGCATACTCAATAGCCTCTTCTACCATCGTCGGCCAGTAATAACCCATTCTCTGAATATAATCTTGTTGCTTTGGGATGGGTTGGTGTGCACCGTACACGCCTTCATGAGCTTCGCGGAGGGCATGCTTTCCTTCTGTATTTAATAGGCATCATAATAGAAGGCCATCGTAGGACCGACGATACAATATTTTGGTAACTGTATCATAATAGAACCAGAGGGAACATCTTCTGATCGATGTGGCTTCCTTTGGGTTCTAGTGGAGAATTTTATAGACCACGTAGTCAATGAATGGAAGCCTCCATTCCTAGACATCAGTGTGTACTTCTGTCGCGTAGCTCAGACACAGGCAGAGGTTATTCTTCGGGCAAACCAACTCTCGACCGACCACTGTGTTTAGCTGACGGGTGTTGTCGGAAACTGCCAGGGAGGCAGCGAGGCCAGTCAGGGCATCAGCCTCGACGTTTCACAACCGAGGGGTGTGCTCAATGAAGAATCCCTCGAAGGTTGAGATGATGCCAAGTACAGCTTGGTGGTAAGGAATTAGATCTTTGTGCCCGACTTTGTACTCACCCCGGACCTGACTGATTATTAATTTGGAGTCGACGTAGGCCTCCAGATACTCCACCCCTACTTGTTTGGCAAGTTAGAGCCCAATAACCAAGGCATTGTACTTTGCCATATTGTTGGAGCACGGGTTTATGAGAGAATAGGCGCGGTTGATGACCAGACCATATGGGAAGATTAGCACTATCCCGACCCCCACAATGATATCGCCCTTGGGCCCTATTCTTGAAGCACCATCGAAGAACATTCGCCAAACATCCTCGCATGAAGTCAAGTTTGAGTCGGCCGCTTCGTCTGGAATCTCGTCCTAGAGTTTTGAGGTTTCTAACATCGGATGTGCTGCCAGGAAGTCGACCAGTACTTGACCCTTGACGGCTGTAGGACAAACACCATATCATATGGAGACAGTAGTATTGCCCAGGTATCTAGGCGGGAACTGAGCGCCCCCAGTTTGGTCATGATAACTCTGAGAGGATTGACTCATGAGATTACATGAATGGTCTGTCTAGTTATGTAATATCGAGTCTTCTCGATAACAAATACTAGAGCAAGGCATTCCTTCTCGACAGGGGCGTACCAATGCTCTGTGCCAATCATCATCTAACTAAGATAATAGATGACCTTATCGTGGCCTGCATCACTATTATGGGCCAATAAAGCACCAAGGGAGTGATCCATCATGCGTACATAAAGTAGGAAAGGCTTTTTCAAGACCGAGACTACTAGCACTGGAGGATTTGATAGGTATCCCTTGATGTCTTCGAATGCGTGTTGGCATTCTTCATTCTAGACAAAGGAGACACATTTTTTATGAGCTGGATAAACAGCCGACAATGCCCAGAGAGGTTTGATATGAACCTCCTGATGTATGTTAGTCTCCGTTGATGGCTACGGAGTTCCCGGAGGTTCCTTGGCGGGTTCATCTCAAGGATTGCTTTAGTTTTGTCGGGTCTATGTGAATACCCTGAGAATTAATGATAAAGCCCAGGAATTTGTCGCTAGAGACTCCTAAAAAAGATTTGGCTGGATTCATCTTGAGCTGGTGCGTATGCATGAGATCGAACATAGTCTTTAAGTCCCTGAGGTGATCACCTTTGGAGTAACTTTTGACGGAGATGTCATTGATATAACACTCGACCGTCTTGCGTAGATGCTCACGGAAGATGGTACTTATAGCTCTCTAGTATGTAGAACATGTGTTCTTCAGACCGAAGGTCATGACTATGTAGCAATATAATCCTATCGGCGTTAGGAATGATGTATGCTTATGATCGTCAGGGGACATCTTTATCTGATTGTAGCCTAAAAATTTGTCCATAAAGGATATGCGCTCGAAGCAACAAGTGTTGTCGATCATTATGTCTATGATCAAAAGAGGTAATTCGTCTTTGGAGCAGGTCGCGTTTAGATCACGGAAGTCAATGCATATCAGGATCTTCCCATTCTTTTTGACGACGGGCACGAAGTTGGCTACCCAGTCTGGATGTTGTTCTTCCCAGACGAAGCCACTAGCTATCAGTTTATTGACTTCAGCTTAGATGGCATTAATTATGTTTGGCCGGAGCCGCCGTTACTGCTGCTTGACATGCTTAGCATTCGGCAAGATATTGAGCTTGTAGACCGCAATTTGGGGGTCCAGTCCTGTCATGTCTTCGTAGCTCCAAGTAAAGATATTAATGTATTCCCTGATGGGCTGTAGCTGGGATTCTCGATCCTCATCGGTCAGACTTTTGCTAATGAAGATAGGTTTGGGGGAGGATTCATCGTCCAAATTGACTTGTACGACTTCGTCCTCGGTAGGAGGTTCTCGTTGTTCAAACCGCATATCCCATTGTGCGTCTAGAAGTTGGGCCTACGGTTCTACTTCAAAGATTTCTGTTAGATTCTCGTCGTCTTCCTCAGGGTCAACTTGACACCATGTTGGTAGACAATGCTTGCTTGAACATCTCAATATCGGAGAGATTGCGAAGAATGAGAGTGCACCTCATCTCCTTCATCTGAACCCTCGGGGGTTATGAGAGGTGTTACATACCCTAAGCCATGCTTGGTCTTATGGTAGTAGTCATCGGGTTTGCCTGCAAGAGCAGGTATACGCAGAGGCAGCCTTCGACATTTGCCTTAGTTTAAGCCCTTAATTGCCTTCAGATCATACCCCATCTTCTGGATAAGTTTCTTGGCTTGAGAGCTATACCGGTGGAGTAACATTTTGCCGGTATCGAGCTTTAGATCTAGTTCTTCCGGGATAAAGGATCGAAGGCATTCTACTATGCCGAAGATGATGAGTCTGTCTCTCCTCTTCCTAGCTGGGACTAGGAAGTGAGAGTTTTGGCAGGGGAGAATCTGATTTACAACATGGGTGGTAGTAACCTGTATCTGCAGGTGCAAGCTTATATCGTGCTCCATTGAGTACAGTACGCTTATGTGAGCAACTTCAGAGTCGTTCAAAGATAGCCCTTTATTCTTAAAATAAGGTATCTTTTCTTTAGGAATTACATCATCGCGAGAAGGGACGTCTTTCTAAGATGCTGTGTACTCCGCCAGCTCATCCTTCCCAAGATCTACCCCCAATGTGAGCGACAACTTTGGAGGTTTTCCGCACAGCTTTACTACCAGAGGTTCTGACATGGTAAGAGGTAACAGAGCATCCTTCGATGGTCGACATAGCCTATGAAGGAGAATGACCAGCGGTTCGGGTGTAGTGGATGGTGCCAAAACTTTTTTGGTGATCGACTTGGCCTATGAAGACAAACAACCAGAGGTTTGGGCGTGGTAGATGTCGCCGGGTCTTCCTTTGGTGATAGACCTGGCCTGTAAAGATGAACGAATAGAGGATCGGGTGCCTTCCTGTGTTGTTTTACGATGGGGTAAGAGATTGTGTCAGGAGCGCGTGCCTTTAGATGTACTCTCAAGGGTTGATCTGGTGTTGTCCCGGCCTCTGCCTCATCATCACCGTCATTGCCACCTTCCTCTTAGTAGACTTGCTTGTACAAGAATGCATCAGAGTAATAGGCCTCGATCCCTTTCAAAGGGTCGACATCCGCGAACTCTGTCTTGACCATACCATGCTTGTTCATATACTTTAGACATTGGGGTAGGGTTGATGGCATGATCACATATTCGTGTATCCACTAACGTCCTAGTAGGACATTGTAGGATACGTCAGCATCAATGACGTAGCAAGTGACCTCGATTTTTAAGTCACCAATTTAACATTTCAGATGGATCTTGCCCAGAGGGTAGCTCCTTCCTACGTTGAAGCCAGTGATGGAAGTATTGGTGCCGCCAGGCGATGCATCAGAATACCCAAAGTTTGAAGCAGACTCCGTGGGATAATTCTGATTGACAAATCGGGATCGATGTGCATCTGGTCCACCTTGATGGCACTAATGTACCCTGTATAATACAGGGGACGATCATGGTGGTTATTTTTTAGCAATATGTCTTGATGCAAAAACATGATGTTAGGTACCGCTTCTGCCATATTTTTATAGTGGGGTCATGTGGTAGGATCCTCTGCTGATGGCTTGACTTGCGCCAGGTAGGCGTCGACATTTTGTAATGCCTCACTTACAGCGTTCCGGGTGTCTCTGGAGAGTTGGAGAAGCTCCAGTGACAACTTTGTCGGGATATTGGCGAGTTAAGCCAAGACATCAAAGTTGTAGGGATTTTCCAGTCCATGAGCCATTTTTTTACGTAACGGCTTCTCGAAGCGACCCTCTTTATGTTTGACTTGTCCGCTGGTGGAGATTGAGATAGACCCAAATCAGACACGACAAGTGCAGTAGTTGGAGGTGCATTGATATCGGGGGCCTCGTAATCTCGCTAGTAGGTAAGGCCCGACCTGGTTGCCCCTGCCCAGGCCTCCTCAGCGGTAGAAGAAACTATATGGCAGGACTTCGTTTTTCATGATTTAGACTTGATGACGGAAGGCGCTGCTTGCTGCATCAAGTCTGGGACAAGATTCGGGTAGTCCCACATGACCTCATCCCGAGGTATAGTAAGGGGTAGCAGCCTGGCTGCTTGCTCGCGAGCTGGTGGAAGATTGACTACCTCCATTGATGCCTTCGGGATCGGGATAACTCCGTCTTCGGCTTCTATCGCGGAAAAGTTATCAAACTGGAGGGACACCATATTGGCGGCCACTATCTTATCGTCAAAGTCCAAGGTAAGGGCCTTGGTGTCAAGAAGGCGCTAGATGTACCGCTTGAGGGTGTAGCAGTCCTTTATCGTATGGTGGATGTAGTGATGGTAGTGGCAGTATTTTTGATTGTTCATCTCGGCTGCCTCTTCAGGGAGTTTGACGTCGGAGAGCCAAAGTTTACCACCCTTCATCAATACGTAGAAGATGGGCATGATGTCATCATCTTCGAAGGAGTAAGTCTCCTGGGGCTTTGGAACCTCAGTCGGCTTTTCCTCAAGCTTCTTGGTTAAGTTGGATACCAGGGACTGGCTCCCTTTTCCATCGCGGTTGTTGTTGTTGTCATTATTCGAACATTTTCCTCTATCATCGGTGACAGAGATATGTATTCCCCGGGGTCGGACGTCATTGACCTTCTTTTCAGTGCCAAAAGCATTGATGATGAACGATGTCCAGTCTTTAAATTGACTACCACCCATCCAGAGGCTGACTGCCTGAACTAGGTTCCTGCGGCACATGTCTATGAGTGTGGACTCAGGATTTCCTGGAGGCAACCTCAGTGCTACTTGGAAGAAACGCTCGATATAATTTTGGGCAAGTTCCCTTTCCCCTTGGGTGACATCCATTAGGGCAGACATCTTCATGTCGCTTACTCTGTCATAGAATCTTTTAAGGAAAAGACTCTTGAAGTCGTCAAACGATGAGATACAATTATCTTATAGGTTGTAAAACTAGTCGAATGCGACCCTAGATATTGCCCCAAAAAAAGCTTGGTGAGGAGTGAGTTACTACGAGGTAGGTGCCATATTGCAGTCTCAAAATAGCTCATGTATTGACAGGGAGAAGTCTTTCCGTCAAATGGGTTCAGGTTGAAGGGTTTGTACTTTGGCGGGGACGGAATATCCCTCTACTCGTGGGGGTACAGTTTTCGTATCCCGAGCTCGTACAGTAAATCCTGGCTGCCAATAGAATCTATGCGAGCCTGGATTTCCCTCATTGCTTCTTTGGCTTCGTCTCCCGCCTAAGGGGCAGATAAACCAGGCAGAGGGTGATTTTTAGTTTGCTTGTCCAGAAACCCTTGCTGGTTGGGAAGCCATATACACTTTAATATCTAGCATTGCCTGGGTCAGGACTTGCATTGATTCACTCATGGTCTGCATCATGGACTCGAGGACCTCGAGGCGCTGTTGGTCACTAGGTCCTTCATGCTCGTCCCCCGCCATGTATGTCGTTCTTATATGAGAAGAGATAGACGGGACAGTAGATGTGGCACTTTCCGCTTTGGACTCTTGAAACGAATAGTCATCAGGGAAGGTTGGCAGTATCTTGCCCTGTTCGGACTCAGTGGGAGTACTACCCCCAGCATATGAGGCAGCATCTTCTTTTCGAGGGTGGCTACCCCCAGGGATTTTAGCATCAGTTTCTTGGGAATCATCTTCTCCTCGGAACGTTGGATTGTCTTATAGGTCCGAGGGATTACTACCCCCATCTTGTGTAACCCTTAGGGGTTCTGAGGAGGAACTACCTCCAGCAGGTGGTAGCTTCTTCTTTGAGTGAGTACCCTAGAAAACTCCTTTCGCATGTCCTACTGCTGGTCCTCCTGGTAATCTCCTTCTCAATGTGCTGGTTGAGAGTGACGGACTGGAGTTGATGGACTCCCTTCCTCCTGTAGAGGAAGGGACCTTCTGAGCTGAGTAACATGAGGCAAAGGGAAGATCCTCCTCCTCTGGTATTTGCACCTGGTCTTTGGATTATTAGTGGATAAGTGCCTTCGGGTGTAGTCGTTGGAATGTCGACCGCCTGCTTGTAGGTATTGCCACTTTGCTGCAGCAGCAGTTGATGATGATCTTGCCACATTGATATCCTGGGGAGGATACTTCGTATGCCATAGCTGCCTCCCTCTTCTTGTGCTTGTGCTTGTGATTGATTATATTGCGCAATTCAGGTGAGGGCGTCCTCACCTTTGTACCCTTTTCATGAGCACGGGTAGACCGGTCGCACGGGTGCGTGGGCATTATTTTTGCTCCCAGATCTGGGGTTCGTACAAGAACTTTCTCTATATCGTCAGTGGAAGACTTTTGAAATGGACCCTGTCCATTTGCCATTGAGAACTTGACGTACGAGTCGGTCTTATATAGCTTTCCTTCAGGGGCCTGCATAATAGTTAGCAAAATCTTCCGACGGTCAGCCGAATGGATAGTTGCTTGAGCATGATGAGCTCTTACTGCCCTAAACTTCTTCGACTTGGCACCCGGAGGCACATAGTATGAAGAGTCCAAGTTTGGGTTTTACCATTGTCAGCATAGCGCATAGGGTCAGCACAGGGTGAGATTCGATCAAAAATAGAGGTTCGGCTGCTGTCTGAGTTACATACAGCCATCTGCCTGCGACCGTCAACTGATGCCGCATAGAGAGTCTTATGCAGCCTCCTCTTTGGTCGCATAGAGCTTACATCTGCACCCAAACATCTGAAATCGTAGTACTTTTTTTGCGAGAGTTTAGGTGCTGAGCATTTTTTGCATCAGGCGAGGATGTCGCATGGACAGCCTGGGTAGATGCCTGGCGAGCGACTTCAGTAACAGGAAGAGAGGCGAGGAGCGCAAGCTCCATAGTTGGGTGAGGTACGATAGTCTTTGCTACCCACGTTCGGCGGGTCTTCAAGTGGTGAGCACCCATCTAGTTGGAAGAGGCTGCCGCATAAGCAGTGGACGCATGATGTGCGATCCCTACGGCAGAGAGAGAGAGACGGGGGGCACTTGCTCCGCAGTTGGGTGAGGAGCGGAGGCCTTTGCTAAACGCGTCATGTGGGCCTTCTTGGGCTTTGCTTGCCTCGGAGAATGCCACTACCATATTTTCTAGGAAAGGGTATTGTGGTCGTTTCATAATTAATTAAATATTGTGCATGTTGTATATTTATTTATTGTATTAGTTATTTATTGTTAGATGTTATATTTGATTTTAGACTTGTATTAGTAGACATAACTAGATTAGACTTGACTCATGGACCAACATTAATTCTAGTTAGACTTGAGCCCAACAAACAAGCCCAATAGTTAGCCCATTCATTAAGAGAGACTTAATTAGTTAAACCAATTAGATTAGAACATTCCTTCCTTAATTAATTCTTTCATGACAAGCTCCAAGGGGTATTGTGGACTTTTTATGGTGACTTAGAGTAGGGGCTAGGCCGTCCATAGCAAGGGGGAGTATAGAGACTCTCTCTTTATTCATTCATTACAATTCTAGATCTAGAATTTCTCTCTTCCAAATTCCTTTATTCCTACACCAATTTCTACCCAAATTCTCTTCCAATTCTTTTTCTACTCACCCTTGGAGGCTATTGGAACAAGGAGGAGGCAAGGATCTACAAGGAGGAGGAAGGGGCACAAGTTGAAGGCTTTTGACACTCAATTGGAGACTTGTATTGTGAATCCATCTCTTAATAGGTATAATTCACTTTTCTCTCTCTAATTAGACTCTAAATCTATAATTTAATTATTATAAACCCTCCCATGTACTAATACTACCCATAGGAAGTGGAATTACGTTTATAGGAGGCCTATGGAGGAAGTTATATGGTATTTTGTGTCAATTTTGGAGGAATTTTGAGATTGGCATATCATGTATTTTTCAATAGGTCAATTGGACCAAATTGACATATGTTTGGTTGTGTGAGACTAGTGTTGTGTCCATAATTGGATACGTGTAGGCCGTATCACAACAATTTGGCGATACGGATTAATTTAGAGGTTTTTTTCCGACACAGGTTTGAACATGTCACATTTTGACACGGGCACATAGATGAGTAGCTAACACTTCGTGTTGCTTCTAATTATGATTTTAGACTTACTTGTATCCATCGGAATACGTTTAGTGGTGTGGTGGAGCAGAATCGCAAGCGTATCATAGATTGAGTGTGATACCGGGGCGGTGCACTCCACGTGTTTGATACTTTACCTTCTAATTAAATTTACCTTGGTTATAACTATTAGAGTATTATATTTATAGTTGTTATATATATATATATATATATATATATATATATATATATATATATATATATATATAGTTATGTTTCTAATTCATTCGAAGTGTTGGTGGTCATTGGAGAGTAAGAAAGTTCATGTGCACTATTAGTGTTAATATGTGTAGCATATATATATATATATATATATATATATATATATACAGGTGGGTGTATGTGTGCTAAGGGGTTCGGATAGCAGCATCAGCAATAAGCAGCAGCAGCAACAGTGTGAACAAGCAGTAAGCATTAGCAGCAGCAGCAGTGTGAATAAGCAATAAGCAGTAGCAGCAATAGTGTGTATCACAATAGTGCATTAAAGATTAGAATGTATGTGTGAACAAGCAGTAAGCAGCAGCAGAAATAGTGTGTAGCACAATAGTGCATTAAAGATTAGAATGTATGTATTAGTTAAAGTTAAGTTAGTTAATATTGTTAGTTATATATATATATATATATATATATATATATATATATATATATATATATATACCCACATATATATATACTAACTCATATATATATATATATATATATATATAATATATATATATATATATATATATATTATATATATATATATATATATATATATGAGTTAGTATATATATATGTGGGTATATATATATACTAACTCACATATATATATATACTAACTCATATATATATATATATATATATATATATATATATATATATACACACACACACACACACACGCACACACTAGTTAGCTTAAGTATTAGTATTAGTTAATATTATTTCTAGTTTACCTTGAGTTACACCAAGGTAATGAGAGTTGAGGTATCCTGGGGTATGGGTATTGAATACCAGATGGGTATATTAGTTATGTTAGTTTATAGTGAGATATGAATGGCTAGTTAGTTAACTATTAGATATTGGATTACCTTGTGATACCGAGGTAATTTTTAGGTAATTTGGTTCATCATCAGAATATTGGGTTTGTGTATCAAGAGGGGTATGTAGGTGGTGTGATACCGTATTTGTCTCAAAGCCAAGGTATCCATTTAGCATTAGTTTAGCTAGGTATACTATATATTTTCATCTTTTATATATATATTATTGTATTTTCATATCTAATAATTAACGTATCTTATGATACGGTATAGTGTTGGTATCATAGTATCCTAACATAGCTAGTATAGCCTAGTTACATAGTATATGGACCCAGTATCCTAGAGATGGACTCATACAACCTAGAAATAGTTAGGTTGACTAGTTTAACCTAAAGTTGACCTAGTTTGACTATATTGACTTTAAAATGGCTTTATGACCAATAATTTGACTAGTTTAACTTTTTTTTATTCCAAAATCTTGTATTGATGTAATATTCCATTTTAGGTCTCCGAGGCACCGTTCCGGACATTTTTGATACTATTTATCGGGTTTCAGGCAAGTATATTCTCTGATAATTTTCCATTTATGATATCCCCTATATTTTTTGTATTTAGTATAGATATCCTTGATTTCTTGATACAATGGTTACATGGATTAGTATATCTAGATTTCGTCATAAGATGTTACTTCTTGGTATTTATGGTGTATCTTGTGCAAGCCTTGTTCCTTGTTCTTCTTGTACATGCACAAACATTGATTCTTGGGGAGACTAGTTACCTTCCCAGTGAATCCCGTGTCATAATGTACCATGGTTGGATCCACTATACCAGTCAGGACTGGGAGTGTTAGTGTATATATGTGATCATATCCTGTCACATTTTCAATCAAGGGTAGTTTGGTAATTAATACGGGTATTTTTGTTTTAGGATTTATTGTATTTAAATATTGTGCATATGGATTAATTAATTATTATATTATTTATTCTTGTTAGATGCTAGATTATTTTGGACTTGTGTAGTAGACCTAACCAATTAAACTAGATGCATGGACCCAACATTTTAGTTTAGTTTAGACTGAGCCCATGAATTAGGCCCATAGATTAAGAGGATGGATTAATTAGTGAAACTATTAGACTAGAACCTTCCCCCTTAATTAATTTCTTCATGGGAGGTCCCAAGGGGTATTTTGGATATTTCACATAGCATGGAGAGGGGTATATGGCCGGCCACATGCTAGGAGGAGAGAGAAAATCATTCACTTCATAATTTTTATTCCCTTTAGATCTACATTTTCCCACTTTCCAAATTCCTTCATCTTCCAATCCTTCACCAATTTTTTCACAAATTTATTCCCTAAACTTCAATTGAGGCTACTACAACAAGAATCTATAAGAAGAAAGCAAAAATCCACAAGGAGGAGGCCAAGATCTACAAGGAGGAGCTACATTTCCATATTTAGGGATTTTTATTAGGAATCCATCTCCCAATAGGTACATTTTAATTTTTCTCTTCTAGTAGACTCTAAATATGAGATTTAACCATAAAAAATCATCCCACATGCATAGGCTACCCATAGGAATTGATTTTAGGTTCATAGGAGACCTATGGTGCAAGTTATGTATGTTTTTGTGTCAATTTTAGGAGAATTCCGAGATTGGAACATGTGATATTTGTCAATTGGTCAAATAGATCAATATGACATATGATTGCTTGTTTGTGACTAGTATCGTGTCCATAATTGGGTACAAGTAGGTCGTATCTCGTCAATTTGGGCGATACAATTTTTTTTAGGATTTTCCTCCGACACGGGGACTTGTACATATCATATCTTGACACGGACACGTAGTTAATCTAATTATTATACATATTATTCATATTTAGTGTATTAGACTTGCTCGTGTCCTTCGGGATGCGTTTGGCTGTGTGGTGGAGCAGTATCGCAAGCGTATCATAGAATAAGTGTGATACGGGTGTGGTGCACTCCACGTGTTTGATTTTTGGTCCTCATTCCTATATGTGCTTGTGTGTGTATATATATATATATATATATATATATATATATATATATATATATAAGTATGTTTTATGATTTTGTATATAGGTGCTAGCTAAGTGTACATAGATATGTATATATATCTATATATATTTATGTATGAATGTGTATATGTAAATACATATATGTGTATTGTGTATGTTATATATATTTATATGTTTATGTGTGAGTGTATATGTCACGCCCCTGTCCCAAAAATACGCGGGACTAGGCCACGTGGCAATAGCCAGCTGTCACATCTTCGAGAATATCCCAATTTAATAGATCCTAATGAAGAGTGCTACGCTGTCCTAAATACTAACATGTCCCATATCAATGAACAACAAATAAACTAATCTCATCCACAATATAAACAGCAAGAATGTACTAATAATAACTGCTGGAAGATAAATGCCAGTCTCAAAATATCATAGTACAACCAAGAATGTCTGGTGGGGACAAACCCACTACTATGACGAAATAAAAGTACTGCAATGATAGATGAAAGAGTTTGACTACGGCATTAGCTGACTAGATAATGATGCTCCCATTCCTAGGCAGAAGGCCTACTAAGTGATCACGAAAACTCTGATGGTAACACCTCTAGCTCCACTGCGGTAGCGAACCTTGTCTCCTGTCCTGGGTCGTACACTGTAGGGTAATATGCCTCGTCCAAATCTGGAAAGGTACCAGGTCCTCAGAGGGACGTAACAAGATACATAGAAGCATGCCATAAATAAATACTGAATAAATTAAATACTATAAAGGGTGTGCTAACAATCTAAGTGAATGCAATATGAGGACAATATTGGTACGTATGAGTAGGTGTAGGTATAACGTCCATACCGCTCCGAAGAACAGGGAATTTGCATAGAGGAAGTCATTGGATCCGTGGTTCCTTTGGATATGGATTCCAATGTGTGTATCCCATACGCCTACTAGTTGTCCTCCCCGCCCAATATAGATACACAAATCGAATACTCGACGTGCATACCACGTATCTATATGCCAAGTCTCTATAAATAAAATAATCCTGAGTTACATCCTAATCGTGATGCATGTCCCACGCACCGATAGCTAGTCGAGTACGCGAACCCGCATCCCAATATGTATTTGTCACAGTGATACGTGTAAGAGTGTCAGGTCTCGGAAGATATCAGAGTATCCTCCAAATGAGGTGAGTCTGCTAATGTCTAGGTCAAGTATACTAATCATCGACGTATCCGTCGACTGCACCCGAGTCAACCTCGGACGCACACAATCATATGAAATAAAGCAACAAGATATCATACAACATATGCAATATTTAATTTAAACAGTGAATATGGCAAGGTATCTTGCCTGGGTCCTCAAGTTGAGAATGCCAATAGCCTGTTCCTGCAGTGTCTCTTGGCTTATCCGATGACCCTAAACACACAATATAATATAGCAAATATTGTCATCAGACACAAAATAATGCATATATAACTACGACGTTGCTCTTAGGTACTGTCGTAAGATCACGGTTGGTCGACTACAGAGTCTCGTGTGCACGTAGCTAGGGTGCATGCGTGTCCTGTCTTCAGTTATCGTGTCTCTTACGACAATAAATACTATGTTATGGGTTTACGGAACCCTTTGTGTTTGCATAAATACATGTCCTTCTTCCTCATGTTACTGTGTGTTTGATCAAGGCCTAGGTTTTGGTGATTTACGAGTCTTTATAACAATTCACGTTATTAGGGTCATTTACTAGTTTGTTAATTACTAGCTCATTAATTATTATACTAATCTAATTACATCATACATATAACTACATGGTTCATCAATAATTAACTCGTGTCCATACTCGACACATAACATAACGATGAGAAAAGACAACACGATGGTTACCTAGACATGGTTGAACAGAAGAGGGCCTGTGCTCGTCGACTGCGTACTCCGGTGAGGGGACTGCTCCGACCGGGCGGTCAGTAAGGCAACAACGGCTGTGGCAGCAACTGTAGTAGATGTAGCAGCGGTAGCGGCGTCTGGAAGCGGTGGCAGCGGCGTCCTGGCGGCGGGATAGACGGTAAGGATCGTGGGAGAATCGGGATCGGCCTGGAAGTGGTGATTGGCGGTGCCAGAGGCGACAGGGGCGCTCGGGGCAGCGGTTAAGTGGTCGGGTTTAATGGAGGAAGTTGGTGATGGTGAAGGAGATATTGGTGGTGGCGTATGGGTATCGTGGTCAAGCGGCGGTGGTTTGGAATGGTGATGGTGGCCTGAAACGGTGGCGGTGGGTATCCGGCCGGTGATGGGGTAGGGGATGTCGGCTAGGGTTTCTTTGGAAGAGGTGAGGATAATGAGTTTTAGGGTTTTGATGTAAGGGAATATATATATTTATAAGAGGGGATTGATGGGCTGGCCTCAGGACTTGGGCCTGTCTGGACTCATTGGGGTAGGGCTGTTCCACGTGAAAGGGTGTACGTGGGCTTGGTTGGGTCATATTTTAGGGTAAACTTGGCCTCAATTTAATTAAATTAATAATGTGCAAGTCGTTCTTTGACACGAATATTGCGTAGTTAAAATGAGACACAATAACGAGTACCTAAAGTTACTCAAGGGTCAGAAGGATAGTCTGGCATGTCTAGGAGATGTTTGTGGCATTATATTGAAGGCAACTACTAGTGTGGCGCTCCAAACATTTAAGCAACGGTAAGGTGTATTAAGACATATAATTGCTGCACATTGATTCTAATTGTACCCAAATTAATCCTATGTTCTCAATTTAAATAAAATAAATCCTAAACTTGTCGAGGGGTTTTACAATCTACCCTCCTTAGAGCATTTTGTCCTCGAAATTAAAATATATATATGGTATAAACTACTGCCTGAAATAAGATGCTACTACATACCTAGTCCTGCGAAGAGATGGGGATAACGCTGACGAATATCCTCCTCATATTCCCAGGTCGACTCGCCTGGTGCATGATGCCTCCATGCGACACGGACTAGGGGGGTAGTCTGACCTCACAATACCCTCTCACTTCTGTCTAGAATCACGACAGGATCCTCTTGGTATGATAAGCTCAGGCCGACTGTGATTTTTGAATGGTCAAGCACATGATTCGGGTCTGGCATGTACCTTCTCAGCTGAGATACATGAAAGACCTTATGGACTCCTTCCAAAGTCTGTGGCAAGGCTAATCTGTAAGCAACCTCTCCGATGCGTTCTAACACATCGAATGGTCTAATGTACCTCGAACTCAGCTTTTCTCTACCTCCAAATCTGATAGTCCCTCGAGTAGGTGAGATCTTTAGAAATACGTGATCTCCAACCTGGAACTCTAGGGGTCGTCGGTGTGCATTTGCCCAATGTTTCTGTCTGTCCTGTGCTGCTCGTAGGTGTCCTTGGATCTTCTTCACCTTCTCCACTGTATGAACAACCAACTCTGGCCCTAGGATCTGCCTTTCGCCTATATCGCTCCAACATACTGGAAAACGACACTTTCTTCCATACAACGCTTTATAGGGAGCTATTTGGATGCTCGCTTGATAGTTGTTATTGTAGGAAAACTCGACTAAATGCAAATGGTCCTCCCATGATCCTCCGAAGTCAACCATGTACGCTCTTAACATGTCTTCCAAGGTCTGAATGGTACGCTCGGACTGGCCATCTGTCTACGGATGAAACGATGTGCTAAACTTCAGGAGAGTACCGAGACTCTCTTGCATACTCTGCCAGAAGTAAGATGTAAACCACGTATCCCTGTAAGATACGATGCTAACTGGCGCTCCGTGCAGTCGTACAATCTCCCTCATGTACATATCCGCTAAGATCTCTATCGATTGCCCAACTCTGAAGGGTAAAAAGTGTGCGGACTTGGTGAGTCTATCCACGATTACCCATACTGCATTGTGACCACTAGGACTCCTCGGAAAGCCCGTAATAAAGTCTATAGTGATATGCTCCCATTTCTACTCCGGTATAAGGAGCGGTTGAAGCAATCATGCAGATCTCTGATGCTCAGCCTTGACTTGCTGACACACCAGGCACTTCGCCACAAAATGAGCTATCTCTCTCTTTATTCCATGCCACCAGTAGTACTGTCTTAAGTCTCTATACATCTTCGTGCCTCCTGGATGAATAGAGTAGGTTGAACTGTATGCTTCTGACATCAACTCCTGTCGAAGTTCTTCATTTGGAATATAGAGACGATCTTCACATCTCAAGGTTCAATCTTCGTGTATACGCAATCATGTCTATATTCCAGCCTCTGTCCTCTGTCGAAGTCTCTGAAACCTGGCATTTGTCGACAAAGGAGCCTTGATCCTCTCCACTAATATCGATTGTAACTAAAAACTTGACAACTGTCCATCTACTCCGGGCATAATGACTTCTATGCACATCTGCTCTAGATCTCTCAACAGATGTTGTTGAGTAGTCAAGAAGAATGCCATAGGTCTTCTGCTCAACGCGTCAGCTACTACGTTGGCATTCCCCGGGTGGTACTGTAGCTCAATCTCAAAGTCTGTCATCACCTCGAGCCAATGTCTCTGTCTCTGGTTTAAGTCCTTCTGGGTGTAGACGTACTTTAAGCTTTTATGATCAGTGAATATCTCCACTCTTTCTCCGTATAGGTAGTACCTCTAGAGCTTCAAAGCAAAGATCACTGCGGCAAGCTCCAAGTCATGAGTGGGATAGTTCTTCTCATGGGTCCTCAATTGCCTAGAGGCATAGGCCACGACCTTTCCATGCTATATCAAGACGCATCCTAATCCTTTCCCGGAAGCATCATTATAGATCACGAATCCTCCGGGTCCAGAAGGTATGGTTAAGATAGGCGTTGTAGTCAAATGCTTCTTCAGCTCATCGAATGCCTTCTGACACTACCCTGTCCAAGTGAACTCTTTCTCCTTACGGGTCAAGCGGGTCATCGGCTCTGCAATCTTCATAAAGTTCTCCACGAACCTCCGGTAATACCCGACAAGTCCTAGGAAACTCCTCACCTCTAAGACATTGGTAGGGGTTGGCCATGTCTCTACCGATAAAATCTTCGCCGGATCTACTGAAATACCCTCTCCTGAGATAAAGTGTCCAAGAAAAGAGACACGATCTAGAAGGAACTCGCACTTGCTCAGCTTCGCATAAAGCCTCTCCCTCCTCAGCGTATCTAACACTAGTCTCAAATGCTTCTCATGCTCCTCGTGGCTCTTCGAATATACCAAGATGTCGTCGATGAAGACTACCATGAACTGGTCTAAGTATTGGTGGAAGACTCTATTCATCAAGTTCATAAATACAGCAGGTGCATTTGTCAGTCCAAAAGGCATCACTAAGAACTCGTAGTGACCATAACGAGTCCTGAATGTTGTCTTTTGAATGTCTTCTCTTCGTACCTTTACTTGATGATAACCTGATCTCAAAGTCGATCTTTGTGAACACTACTGCCCCTGTCAGCTGGTCGAATAAATCATCAATCTGCGGCAGGGGGTATTTGTTCTTGATAGTTAAAGCATTAAGGGCTCTGTAATCAATGCACAAACGTACTGTTCTATCCTTCTTAGGTACAAACAACACTGGTGCTCTCCAGGGTGATGCACTAGGACAGATAAATCCCTTGCTCTGCAACTCCTCCAATTATAGCTTCAGCTCATCTAACTCTTTCTTCGCTAATCGGTATAGATTAGAAGATACCGGTGCTGCTCCTGGTACTAGCTCAATGGTGAACTCCACATCTCTATCTGGCGGTAAGCCTGGCAATTCTTCAGGAAATACATCCTCGAATTCTGCAACTATCGATGAGGGTACCATCTCCATAGCCATGTAATCTCCAGCTATCTGTCCTACTCCTTGTTCGACGGTCCCTTGCATGTACTCGAATTCCGATTGATCTGGCGGTTTAAAAGTGACGCTACCCTTCCGGCAGTCCAGTACGGTATTATACTGGCTTAACTAGTCCACGCCTAGCACAACATCAAAGTACGACATGGGTAATACCAAGAATTGCGATCTCATCTTTTTGCCACATATGACTATCGAGCACGTTCTAATAGTGCTAGTAACCGGCACAATGCCTCCTCCGATAAGAATCTTCCAACTCTTAGGTAAGAGGGAAGTCGCTACTCTCTGTATTGCTACAAATCTACTAGATATAAATGATAGTGTAGCACCAGAATCAAATAATGGAGTCGCAGGTAATGATGCAACTAAAATGGTACCTGTAATAGCTTCCCCTTCTGTTTCCTCTTCAGTAGCTGCTAAAGCAAAGTCCCGTCCATGCCTCTGTCCTCCAGTTTGTTGTCAGGTTCGATCAAACTGTGCCTGCTGTGGGGCCAAGGGTGGTCCCCTCTGGAATCCTCTGGGTGCTGGTGGACGTTGTTCTCCTGGCGGGGGTAGTATCCTTGGAACTGGTGCTGCTGGCCTCTGTCCCATCTGCAGTGCTATATCTCTGCGCTGTGGGCAGTCTCGAGCCTAGTGCTGGCTCGCTCCACAAATCATGCATATTCCTAGTCTCTTTCGGCAGTCCTCTGGTAATGTCCTCTCTTACCACAGTAGTTGCAAGACGGAAGCTCATTTTGCTAGTATGGTGCTATCCTCTGCTGCATCTGTATTCCGGGACGACGGATTGGTCCTCCTGCTCTGGGCTGGATTCTGGCTGGTATGGTCGTACTGGAACGTCTTTCTTCTCTGTCAATGGCCTCCTAGATCCTCGCCTCTGCAAGAACCTCCTCATCAGAAATCCTTGCATGTGTAGTGGTATACCTTTGTAGCTTGAAAGTGAGGCCATGATGGAATCTCTGGGCTTTCTCTGGATCATTGGGTATCAGGAAAGCACCAAATCTACTGAGGCAGCTAAACTCTGCGTCATATGCCTCAACAGTCATATTCTCTTG
Source organism: Iris macrosiphon (assembly GCA_036927795.1). Lineage (NCBI taxonomy): Eukaryota > Viridiplantae > Streptophyta > Magnoliopsida > Asparagales > Iridaceae > Iris > Iris macrosiphon. The sequence continues at coordinate 29,736,662 of JAYESA010000006.1, forward strand.
TTCTAGATGTAGAAACTGGGAGTACAGGACATTTCTGACTGTAGCCGAGAAATACTTCGTATTGAAGTATTCTAAGAACTGTTCCTAAATTTGGTTCTTACCTACACTGCGCTCAATAGAATCCCACCAGTGATGGGCGTTGCCTTTTAGTTGGGCTCTCACTGCGGTCATCCAGAGGTTTGGATGCAGTTGTGAAGCCTCTAGTAGCATCTCCGTATTGGCGACCCAATCAAAGATCTGCTCTACAGTCTCATTGCCCGAAAAAGTATCTGGTCCCATCTGTCGGAACCATCTTACAGTGCCACCTATCTGAGATGGTGGAGGTGATGGTACTGGTGCTGTGACAGGTGTCCTCTCTAGTAATACCATCAAACTCTGTCTCAACATCTCGGTCTGATACCACTGTGCTTGCATCATAGTCTGGAAGAATTGAAGCATCTGTGGCTGTCCATCTGATTGTGGCATCTGGGGTGGATAGGGTGGAGGTGGTGGTAATGGAACCTCTGGCTGTGCGGTAGGTGTCTCCTCTGATGTCTGCCTCTCAGTCTGTGGCATCGGTGTAGCTCCTGAAGTCTGGCCCTCAAAATGCTGCATGGGGATCGTCTGGGAAGTCTGTCCCTCGGGTTGCTGGGTAGGATCGCCCTAAGAAGTCTCGTGCCAATGTACCAGCGGGGCCTGTAGAGGTTGTTGCCCTCCAGGTAGTCCCTGGGTACCTCCTCTCTTTGGGTGGTATCGGCTGGCACTGCAGCACTGGGTGCTCCTCGTCCACTACGCAAGTCCATCTTACTGCAAGAGATAGGACTTCATTAAAAGAGTACAGAATCAAACAAATAGGATGCATATATTTAGAAGTAACACGAAGGAAGTTCAAAGACGTAATCAAGTGGATAAGACCTTGTAATTTTCTATCCTATTGTAGGCTCACTGGGCATGTTACCATACCACAAGCGATAAAGTCGACCTGCATGGGCCACTACTAAAACCATGTCATGCCCCTGTCCCAAAAATACACGAAAGTAGGCCACGTGGCAAAAGCCAGCTGTCACATCTCCGAGGATATCCTAATTTAATGGATCCTAACGAAGAGTGCTACGCTGTCATAAATACTAACATGTCCTATATCAATGAACAACAGGTAAACTAATCTTATCCACAATATAAACAGCAAGAATATACTAATAATAACTGCTGGAAGATAAATGTCAGTCTCAAAATATTATAGTACAACCAAGAATGTCTGGGAGGGACAAACTCACTACTATGACGAAATAAAAGTACTGCAATGATAGATAAAAGAGTATAACTAGGGCATCAGCTGACTAGATAATGATGCTCCCAATCATAGACAGAAGGCCTACTAAGTGATCACGAAAACTCTGATGGTAACACCTCTAACTCCTCTGCGGTAGCGAACCTCGTCTCCTGTCCTGGGCAGTATACTGTAGGGTAATATGCCTCGTCCAAATCTGGAAAGGTACCAGGTCCTCAGAGGGACGTAACAAGATATAAAGAAGCATGCCATAAATAAATACTGAATAAATAGAATACAATAAAGGGTGTGCTAGCTATCTTAGTGAATGCAATGTGAGGACAACATTGGTACGTATGAGTAGGTGTAGGTATAACGTCCATACCGCTCCGAAGAATGAAGAATCTGTATAGTATATAACGTCCATACCGCTCCGAAGAACGGAGAATCTACATAGAGGAAGTCATTGGATCCGTGGCTCCTCTGGATACTACGAATTCCAATGTGTGTATCCTATACGCCTACTAGTTGTCCTCTCCGCCCAATGTAGATACACAAATCGAATACTCGACGTGCATACCACGTATCTATATGCCAAGTATCTATAAATAAAATAATCCTGAGTTACGTCCTAACCGTGATGCATGTCCCACGCACTGATAGCTAGTCGAGTACGCGAACCCGCATCCCAATATAAATTTGTCACACTGATACATGTAAGAGTGTCAGGTCTCGGAAGATATCAGAGTATCCTCCCAATGAGGTGAGTCTGCTAGTGTCTAGGTCAAGTATACTAATCATCGACGTATCCGTCACCCGAGTCAATATCGGAAGTGTACAGTCATATGAAATAAAGCAACAAGATATCATACATTATATGCAATATTTAATTTAAACAGTGAATATGGCAAGGTATCTTTCCTGGGTCCTCAAGCTGGGAATGCCAATAGCCTGTTCCTGCAGTGTCTTCTGGATGATTCGATGACCCTAAATACACAATATAATATAGCAAATATTGACATCAGACACAAAATAATGCATACATAACTACGACGTTGCTCTTAGGTACTGTCGTAAGATTACGGTTGGTCGACTACAGAGTCTCGTGTACACGTACCTAGGGTGCACGCGTGTCCTGTTTTCAGTTACCGTGTCTCTCGCGACAATAAAATACTAAGTTATGGGTTTACGGAACTCTTTGTGTTTGCATAAATACATGTCCTTCTTCCCCATGTTACTGTGTGTTTGATCAAGGCCTAGGTTTTGGTGATTTACTAGTCTTTATAACAATTCACGTTATTAGGATCATTTACTAGTTTGTTAATTACTAGCTCATTAATTATTATACTAATCTAATTACATCCTACATATAACTACATGGTTCATCAATAATTAACTCGTATCCATACTCGACACACGACATAACGACGAGAAGAGACAACACGATGGTTACCTAGACGTGGTTGAACGAAAGAGGGCATGTGCTCGTCGATTGTGCACTCCGGCGAGGGGACTGCTCCGACCGGGCGGTCAGCAAGGCAACAACGGCTGTGGCAGCAACTACAGTAGATGTAGCAGCGGTAGCGGCTTTTGGAAGCGGTGGCAGCGGAGTCCTGGCGGCGGAGGAGGTGGTAAGGATCGTGGGGGAATCGAGATCGGCCTGGAAGTTGTGATTGGCGGTGCCAGAGGCGGCAGGGGCGCTCGGGGCAGCGGCTAAGGGGTCAAATTTAATGGAGGAAGTTGGTGATGGTGAAGGAGATGGTGGTGGTGGCGGATGGGTCATGGTCAGGCGGCGGTGGTTTGGAGTGGTGATGGTGGCCTGAGACGGTGGCGGTGGGCGTCCGACCGGTGAGAGGGCAGGGGATGTTCGGTTAAGGTGAAGGGGTCGGCTAGGGTTTCTTTGAAAGAGGTGAGGATAATGAGTTTTAGGGTTTTGATGTAAGGGAATATGTATATTTATAAGGGGGGATTGATGAGCTGGCCTCAGGACTTGGGCCTGTCTGGACTCATTGGGGTGGGGCTGGTCCAAGTGAAAGGGTGCACGTGGGCTTGGTTGGGTCCTGTTTTAGGGTAAACTCGGCCTCAATTTAATTAAATTAATAATACGCAAGTCGTTCTTTTACACGAATATTGCGTAGTTAAAATGAGATGCAATAACAAGTACCTAGAGTTACTCAAGGGTCAGATGGATAGTCTGGCATGTCTAGGAGATGTTTGTGGCATTGGGTTGAAGGTAACTACTAGTGTGGCGCTCCAAACATTTAAGCAACGGTAAGGTATATTAAGACATATAATTGCTGCACATTGATTCTAATTGTACCCAAATTAATCCTATATTCTCAATTTAAATAAAATAAATCCTAAATTGGTCGAGGGGATTTACAGTATATATATCTATCTATAGGTAACTGAGTGATTGTATATATATATATATATATATATATAGTAGTGAGAGGGTACATATATAGAAAGAAAGAGATGGTTATACATAGATTGATATATATGCATGTATGTGAGCTTAGTATTGTGTTTGTGTTTGTGTTTGTGTTTGTGTTTGGTGTTTGCGTTTGTATGAGAGGGGAGCAGTCCACTACAACAAAGATGTGCAGTCCTCAACACCAATGTGCAGCAGGGAGTATCAGTCACTAAGAGGGGAGCAATCCACTACAGCAGTGCATTTTCTGTGTTCTGGATCTGATGGGGAGGTACCTGTAGTAGGATCCAGCAGGCAGTTTCAGTCTGCACCATTGAGGTGCCACTGCTCGAGCAGTAATCCAACAGGGAGCCATCAACACTGGCCATAGTAAGTAGCAGGATTACCTCGAGCAAGGAGGCTCGGGCACAAGAGTGTTCAGCAGTAGCAGTAGCAGCTTCAGCAGGGACTAGAAGTGAACAACAACTGAAGGGTGTGAGCGCACTACAGTGTGTAGTGCAGGAGGGGCTCGGGCCTGCAGTATCTGCAGCAATGTCGAGCAGTTGCTATGCAACTAAAATACAACAAGAGGGAAGCCATCAGTGAGGTTCAGTATCTGCAAGGTATTGGTGTCAGTGAGGTATTTGGTTAGTTTAGTGGGTAAGTATATTAGTTAGTTTAGTAGCTAATTAGTATGAAAGATAGTTAGTTATGTATACTATTATATATATATATATATATATATATATATATATATATATATATGGATTGGGTAATGGCTAGTGTAGTATATATATACTAATAGGTAATGTGTATTAATAGTTAGCTATATGAGCTATATGTTGTCACGCCCCAGTACCAAATATCGTGGGACCGGACGCGTGATAATGGCCAGCAGCACGCACCGATGGACAAACCCAATTCAATGGATCCATCAGGGCATACTTAAGCTTTAAAATCAAGTCTACGACAATCATGGCACAACTAATCTCATCCACACAAGATATAAAATATGATCCACAGAATAAATAAGGAATGTAAATCATCAGCTAGTCTCATCAAAGTACTTCGGGGAACAACCCGATAAGTATCTAGTACAATGGTTCAACAGACCAAAAAGTAAATGACTGAAATAAATAATAATACTGAGCAGGGAACATGGATGCTCAGAAAAAGTCTTCGGCTAATACCTCGTCCTCGGATGGCGGTACAGCTCCTGGATCAGCTCCTGCTGCGGTCCCGTATACCTCGGGATAGATCTCGTCCTCAAATCATGGGGACATAATCCGGATCCAGGTCCTCAGGTGACATAGCAAGGTACAAGAAAGCTCATGCCAAAATAAATGCAGTGCAGAAAATAAATGGAATAAATAGGGCAAGTAAGTAACCATCTAAGTGAAAATATAAGTGAGAGCAGCACGAGTACTCAGGCTGAGCCACTACAAGCTCTGTGTCGGGGAGCCGGTAGCGGTAATAACCGGTAGTGGGTCTAGCTCTGCTCCGAGAGTCTACGACCTCTCAATAATAGAAGATATATATATATATAAAATAGCCTGTAGCATGTGTGTCTCTCCCCACCCAATGTAACCACGCATATCATGACCACAACGTCTCATGTCCATGTCAAGCGGGATCATAGCTAATGCAACAAGTCATAATATATCTATGAATATAGTATCTCTGTCAAGTCCTGTATCCTATACAGAATCACCACGAATATCTCGGGAAGATCCTATCTCATGAGTAGTGTCAAGTGTCCTGGGTCAAAGTGTACTTGGTAAGACAAGTACGAGAATATAAAGTGTCACGAATGTCCATCTCTAGATGACCGTACCCAACACCGCGTACGATGTTGGCACCCGACTAATAATCGGACGCTAAGTACGTCACACAGTCCTAGGTTAAGCATACACAGCAATATAAATAAAGCAAGAAAAATATATAACAATACTGCAGAGTTTGGCAAGGTACACTTGCCTGGTGTTTGAATATCAACAATCGTCCTGGTATCAGCGGATCCTGTAGGTACTACTCCAAAAGCTGTAATAAACATCACCAGCCATCTCAGAAGATATCAAACTGCTAGAAATGCCTGTCCTTACGTCCAATTTGGACACAGGGGCAAAAAGGTACTTTCCGGGCCAAAGCGGGGTCCACATGTGGGCCACTTTGCACCGAAAAGCGTGCCAGGGTCAAAGATCTCCAAATTCTTTAAACTCAGTGTCTACAAGTTAGGAACGTTGATACGAACCCAACGGAACTTCCAGAATTGGATTCCGATGAGCCGATCACAAAATCACCCGTCAAGTGGAGCCTGTGGGGCCCACGATACACGATTTTGTCAACGTTCTCAGAATCGGATCAAACTTGGGTCACAGGACCAGCGTATTGCTACGAGTCCGATGACGCAAGTTTGGTCTCGATCTGACGTGTGTACACAAAGTTACAGCGTGTTCCAGAAAGGACAGATACGGGGCGTCATCGGCGGATACGCGTTGATTCCGGTGTGCACGCACATCCGAATCGACTTCCACGAAATCCCACACGACCGCATCAACGTCGCGCACATTTCGGTAAAGACCGCGTGCGACCAAGTCGTCCCGTTTGGTGGAGCGTACTCAGTTCCGGGGTGAAACTCAGATTCACGGACCACAGGTCGCGATGCGCCAAGCGGGTTGAACGGACATCGAAAGGGTCATATCGTCTACACGTAGCAACTGACGGAAACTAAAATGGATTTACGAGGCGAGAGAAAATGATACCTGAACAGGGCTCCGTGAATCTGAGTTTTCACGCGTCCGAGCGTCAACTCCTTGTCCTGCGACCGAGTTCCTGTGTCCAGACTAGGTTCAGGATTCCGTCGATGATCCGTCGGATAGGGGCTGCTCTAGTCGGCGAGGGGAGGCTCGCCAGGCGGAGCAGAGGGAACGACGGCTGGTCGGGGGCGGGGTCGGCCTGGAGGGGGTTGCACCGAGCGTCGGGGTCGCACGCCGCTGGTCGGGGCTGTTCAGCCACGCGGGGAGGAAGTCCAGGCCAGAGCGGCGCTAGGGTGTCTCCCAGATCAGTTGGTCGGCAGCGGCCGGATGGGGGCTGCTCCGTCGCTGAGGGGAATAAGTCCAGGCCGGAGCTGCGCTGGGGTCAGCCGCTGGATCGGCCGGATGGGTCGGGAAACACAGCGGGCGGTCGGTAAGCACGGGTTGCCGATCGACGGGGCTGTAGCCGGAGCGGGTTGTTGCTCAGGCCACGCGGGAGACGGTCCACCGCCGGTCGGCTGCTGAAGTCGGGTGATGGTAAGGTCGGCTGGGTTTCTATTTGGGTTTTAGGAATAGAAAATAGGGAAGAGGAAAAATGTATATATATGTGAACATGGTGCTGGGTTGACCTAGAATAGTTTTGACTGGTTAACCCCTCTTAGGTTGGGCCTAGGATTGGGCTGGGTCAACGCTCCTTGGGCTTGGCCTCGGCTCTCATGGGGATGTTGGGCATTTGGCACGAGTTTAATTCGGTTTAACTATTTAATGGCTTCTAGGGCTTTAAAAAGATTCCGGAGTCCAATAAATTCATCGAAAAATATCACATGTCCGGATTTCTATTTTACACCACATAATATTATTTCCATAATATTTTAACACCAATAAATTGTATTTAAAAATCCTTAAATACCTTGGTTCTTTTCCAGAAATTACCAAAAATCCGGGAATATTATTTCAAAATTTTATTCTGAAAATCAGGGTGTTTACAATCTTCCCTCCTTAAGAGGATTGCGTCCTTGCAATCAAAGAGTAAGCTATAAAGAAAGAGATATGGAAATACAAGGTTGCTCAGTTTACAACTGTCTCCTCAAACAAGTGGGGGTATCGCTGGCGCATACTATCTTCTCGTTCCCAAGTCGATTCTCCAGGAGAATGATATTTCCAAGCTACACGAACCAGTCTGATTGTCTGTCCCCGTAATGTCTTCTCACTGACGTCAATGATGCCAACTGGTTGTTCTTTATATCTTAAGCTTGGGCCCACTGCGATTTCTGAATGATCGACTACGTGACTTGGGTCGGTCACGTACCTTCGCAGCTGGGAGACGTGAAATACGTCATGCACTCCCTCTAAGGATGGAGGTAATGCAAGACGATAAGCCACCTCACCAACGCGCTCTAGAATATCAAATGGCCCAATATACCTTGGGCTCAGCTTGCCTCTGCTCCCGAATCTGATAGTACCACGGGTGGGCGAAATCCTCAAGAACACGTGTTCTCCTTCCTTGAACTCTAGGGGACGTCTATGCGTATCTGCCCAATGCTTCTGTCTGTCCTGGGCTGCTCGTAGATGATTTTGAATCTGTTTCACCTTTTCTACTGTCTGCGTTACCAATTCTGGACCCAGTATTTGACGTTCACCAACATCACTCCAACATATAGGCAATCTGCACCTCCTTCCGTATAATGCCTCGAATGGTGCCATCTGAATGCTGGCCTGATAACTGTTATTGTAGGAGAACTCCACTAGGTACAAATGATCTTCCCAAGATCCTCCGAAGTCTAGCATACATGATCGCAATATGTCCTCCAAGATCTGAATGGTACGCTCCGATTGGACATCTGTCTGTGGGTGGTAAGCCGTGCTGAATTTGAGTCTGGTGCCCAGACTCTCTTGCATGCTTCTCCAGAAATGAGATATAAATCTCGAATCTCGATCCGATATAATACTAACAGGTACTCCATATAATTTGACGATTTGTCGCATATACATGTCGGCTAGTACCTCTGTAGACTGTCCAACTCTAAATGGCAAGAAGTGTGCCGATTTAGTGAGTCGATCCACAATAACCCAAACTGCATCTCTTCCGCTGGGGCTCCTTGGAAATCCTGTGACAAAATCCATCATGATATGCTCTCATTTCCATTCTGGTATAGGAAGCGGCTGTAACATACCTGCAGTCCTCTGATGCTCGGCCTTTACTTGCTGGCAGACTAAGCATTTGGCCACAAATCTTACAATCTCTCTTTTCATTCCATGCCACCAGTAATACTGTCTCAAGTCTCGATACATCTTGGTTCCTCCTGGGTGAACGGAGTACATAGAGCTATGTGCTTCAGTTATAAACTCTTGTCTCAATTCTCCATTTGGAACATACAGGCGATTTCCAAACCTCAATGTCCCGTCTTCGTGTATGTGAAGTCCTGTCTGTATGCCTGCTTTCGTCCTTTCTTTCAACCTTCTAAATCTAGCATCTGTGGGCAATGCCTCCTTAATCTTCTCCACGAGTGATGACTTAATTTCAAGATTAGCTATCAAGCCATTCTGTCCTGGTAAGACAACCTCTATCTGAAGCTCCTGTAGATCTCTCAATAACTCGGGCTGCATCGTCAAGAAATAAGCCGTAGGCTTCCTGCTTAGTGCATCTGCGACGACGTTCGCCTTTCCCGGATGATACTGCAGATCGATGTCAAAATCTACCATCAATTCAAGCCAACGCCTCTGCCTCATGTTAAGCTCCTTCTGAGTATATACATACTTCAGACTTTTGTGATCTGTGAAGATGTCCACTTTCTCCCCATAAAGGTAGTGCCTCCAAATCTTCAATGCAAATATAACTGCTGCTAACTCCAGATCGTGTGTTAGGTAGTTCTTCTCGTGGACCTTCAACTGTCTCGATGCATAAGCAATAACTTTGCCATGTTGCATCAAAACACATCCCAGTCCACTACCCGATGCATCACTGTAAACAACGAAACCTCCTGACCCTGAAGGAAGAGTCAAGACAGGTGCTGTTGTTAATCTTCTCTTCAATTTTTCGAAGGCCTTCTGGCAGTCTTCTGTCCATATAAACTCCTGGTCTTTACGTGTCAGCTTCGTCATCGGTTCTGCAATCCTTGAAAAAATTTCTACAAACCTTCGGTAATATCCCGCAAGTCCGAGAAAACTTCTCACCTCCGCAACTGATGTGGGTGTAGGCCAAGTCTCTATTGCCGCAACTTTCTCTGGATCCACTGAAGGTCCTTCTCCTGAGATGATATGTCCCAAGAAAGATACTTTGTCCATACAGAACTCACACTTACTGAGTTTGGCATATAACTTTTCCTGTCTCAATGTCTCTAACACGATTCTGAGATGCTCCAAGTGCTCTTCGTGGCTCTTAGAATATATGAGAATGTCGTCAATGAACACCACCATGAATTTATCTAAGAACTGATGGAAGACTCTGTTCATTAAGCTCATAAACACTGCTGGCGTTGGTTAAGCCAAACGGCATCACCAAAAACTCATAATGTTCATACTTAGTCCTGAAAGCTGTCTTCGAGATGTCTTCCTTCCTTACTTTGATCTGATGGTAGCCGGATCTAAGGTCAATCTTCGAGAATACCCTTGCACCACTCAATTGATCGAATAGATCATCAATGCATGGTAAGGGATACCTGTTCTTGATGGTTACAACGTTCAGTGCCCTGTAGTCAATGCATAACCGTACTGTTCCATCCTTCTTTGGCACAAATAATATGGGTGCTCTCCAAGGTGAAACACTGGGTCGAATGAAACCTTTATCCAGAAGGTCGTCAACCTGTTCTTTCAACTCCACTAACTCCTTAGGTGCTAGCCGATAAACTGATGAAGTGATAGGCTCTACTCCTGGAGTTAAGTCTATTGTGAATTCTATTTCCTGATCAGGTGATAAACCTAGAAGATTATCAGGAAATACGTCCACAAATTCTGATATGACTCTTGGGTAACCTGTCTCCACTTCTATAGTTAGTACCCTAAGAGTAGACTGACCTCCTTGTTCTACTGCTCCTCGAAGAAACTCAAATTCTGGATGTCCAGGCGGTCTGAATATAACCCGCCCAAGTCGGCAATCAAGAGTCGCATGGTACTGACTTAACCAGTCCATACCAAGTACGACATCATAATCCGACATGGAAAAGATCAGGAATTGAGCTCGCATTTTTCTTCCACAAACTACTATAGAACATGATCTACAGACGTCACTAACCGGAACCTCCCGTAAGAATTCTCTTCATCTTCGGAAGGGGTGCGGTAGCTACTCTATGGGTGGCTACAAAGCTAGCTGCTATAAATGAATGCGATGCTCCAGAATCAAATAATGCTACAGCTGGTAATGAAGCTACTAAAATAGTACCTGCGATGACCTCGCCCGCAGTAGCTTCCTGCTCAACAACTAATGTGAATGCCTGGCCTCGACCCTGAGCTGGACCTCTCTGCTGCTGCTGCTAAAATAGGGCCGCCTGTGGTGCCAGTGGTGGTCTCTGCTGGTAGCCTCCTGTAGCTGGTGGTCTGACTCCTCCAGCTCCTGTCTGCTGTGCTCCTACTGCTCCTGTAGCTGGTCGTGGTGCAGGTAAATCTAGTCTCGGTGCTCCGTCTCTGCGTTCAGAACAGTCCCTGGAAAAATGCTGGTTGGATCCGCAGCTCAGACATTGTCCCAACTTACGTCTGCATTCTTTCTCAATGTGCCCTACCTTGCCGCAGTGGTGACAAATAGGAAGAGGTCTGTCCCTATTTGCTGGTCTCTCCGAAATACTCCTCTGGAATCTTTTCGCAGAATCTCCTGGTGCTATCTTGGATGGTGCAGAGGTGTTTGGCCTCTTCAAATTTGATTCCCTTCTAGTGACGCGCTCCATGCGTCGTGCTGCTGCAAGGACATCGGTATAAGTTGTAGGTGCAACTAAGACAATCAATCTCTGAAGCTCGAATTTTAGTCCGTCAAAGAACTTTTCAGCTTTCTCCTCCTCTGTCGAGATCAATGTTGGAGCGAAGTGACTTAGGCGTATAAATTCTGCGTTGTATTCCTCCACTGTCATACTGCCTTGGATGAGGTGGTTGAACTTGTCTCTGAGCTCTGATCGTGCAACTGCCGGAATGTACATCTCTTGGAAGAGTCTGGAGAACTCTTCCCATGTGACTCGGTCCTGTCCGAGCCTCCTTTCTTCTGCTAGCCACCAGTGATGCGCATTATCAGTTAACTGCATTCTGACTGCAGTCATCCACTTCTCTCTCGGAAGTTCAGCGGCTTCCAACTGATGCTGAACGTTAGTGAGCCATTCATGAACTTCGGTTGGCCCTTCTTTACCAGAAAATGTGCGAGGCTTGAGATGACAAAAATTGGTGATAGATCACATCGCTGTTCGCCTTGTTGGTGGATTTGCCTGCTCCAATGCGGATACCAGGCTGGTCCTCAGATACTCTGCCTCCTGGCGATGGGTCTCTTGCTGAATCTGCTGCTGGGCCTGCATTATGGCATACATCGTCTGGAACATCTGTTGCCCGTCCATGGCTTGTCCGGGCGGGAAAACTGGCATCTGGGGAGTGAACTGTGGTGGAGGTGGGATGTCATCTCTCCGGAACCTTGGATTAGGCTGACCGGTTTGATTGTTCTGCGATGCTTGTCCTCCATTCCCTGGAGTCACTCCGTCTATATCAGTAACCTCAGCATCGTGTGGCGTGTCCAAAGGAATCTCATCTCCGTTCCTGGAATCTATTTCTCTGCAACCAAAATATAAACTGTAAGAACGCTCAGAGGAATCAATACAGGATGCAGTTCAAGTAACAATTTCGAGTTCGATATAGAGTTCAATAATGGTTTAAATAATGGATGAGATCCTACAATCTATCCTATCCTTAAGGCAGGCTGGTTCGGTCCCTAAGTTGAAACTGAACAATTTAGTCGTAGACCTGCATGGGCCACCACAAAAACCATGTCACGCCCCAGTCCCAAATACCGTGGGACCGGACGCGTGATAATGGCCAGCAGCACGCACCGATGGACAAACCCAATTCAATGGATCCATCAGGGCATACTTAAGCTGTAAAATCAAGTCTACGACAATCATGGCACAACTAATATCATCCACACAAGATATAAAATATGATCCACAGAATAAATAAGGAATGTAAATCATCAGCTAGTCTCATCAAAGTACTTCGGGGAACAACCCGATAAGTATCTAGTACAATAGTTCAACAGACCAGAAAGTAAATGACTGAAATAAATAATAATACTGAGCAGGGAACATGGATGCTCAGGAAAAGTCTTCGGCTAACACCTCGTCCTCGGATGGCGGTACAGCTCCTGGATCAGCTCCTGCTGCGGTCCCGTATACCTCGGGATAGATCTCGTCCTCAAATCCTGGGGACATAATCCGGATCCAGGTCCTCAGGGGACATAGCAAGGTACAAGAAAGCTTATGCCAAAATAAATGCAGTGCAGAAAATAAATGGAATAAATAGGGCAAGTAAGTAACCATCTAAGTGAAAATGCAAGTGAGAGCTGCACGAGTACTCAGGCTGAGCCACTTCAAGCTCTGTGTCGGGGAGCCGGTAGCGGTAATAACCGGTAGTGGGTCTAGCTCTGCTCCGAGAGTCTACGACCTCTCAATAATAGAAGATATATATAAAATAGCCTGTAGCCTGTGTGTCTCTCCCCACCCAATGTAACCACGCATATCATGACCACAATGTCTCATGTCCATGTCAAGCGGGATCATAGCTAATACAACAAGTCATAATATATCTATGAATATAGTATCTCTGTCAAGTCCTATATCCTATACAGAATCACCATGAATATCTCGAAAATATCCTGTCTCATGAGTAGAAGTGTACTTGGTAAGACAAGTACGAGAATATAAAGTGTCACGAATGTTCATCTCTAGATGACCGTACCCAACACCGCGTACGGTATTGGCACCCGACTAATAATCGGACGCTAAGTATGTCACACGATCCTAGGTTAAGCATGCAGAGCAATATAAATGAAGCAAGGAAAATATATAACAATACTGCAGAGTTTGGCAAGGTACACTTGCCTGGTGTTTGAATATCAACAGTCGTCCTGGTATCAGCGGATCCTGTAGGTACTACTCCAAAAGCTGTAATAAATATCACCAGCCGTCTCAGAAGATATCAAACTGCTAGAAATGCCTGTCCTTACGTCCAATTTGGACACAGGGGCAAAAAGGTCCTTTCCGGGCAAAAGCGGGTCCACATGTGGGCCACTTTGCACCAAAAAGCGTACCAGGGTCAAAGGTCTCCAAATTCTTCAAACTCAGTGTCTACAAGTCAGGAACGTCGATACGAATCCAGCGGAACTTCCAGAATTGGATTCCGATGAGCCGATCATAAAATCATCCGTCAAGTGGAGCTTGTGGGGCCCACGATACACGATTTTGTCAACGTTCTCAGAATCGGATCAAACTTGGATCACATGACCAGCGTATTGCTACGAGTCTGATAGCACAAGTTTTGTCTCGATCCGACGTGTGTACACAAAGTTACAGCGTGTTCCAGAAAGGACGGATACGGGGCGTCGTCGGCGGATACGCGTTGATTCCGGTGTGCACGCACATCCGAATCGACTTCCGCGAAATCCCACACGACCGCATCAATGTCGCGCACATTTCGGTAAAGACCGCGTACGACCAAGTCATCCCGTTTGGCGGGGCGTACTCAGTTCCGGGGTAAAACGGGGCATTATTTTTCCTGTTTTTGGATCGCGGTGTGCGATCACCACAGGACGCGATGCGCCGAGCGGGTTGCACGTGCACCGAAAGGGTCATATCGTCTACGCGTAGCAACTGACGGAAACTAAAACGGATTTACGAGGCGAGAGAAAACGATACCTGAACAGGGCTCCGTGAATCTGAGTTTTCACGCGTCCGAGCGTCAACTCCTTGTCCTGCGACCGAGTTGCTGTATCCAGACTAGGTTCAGGATTCCGTCGATGATCCGGTGGATAGGGGCTGCTCTGGTCGACGGGGGAGGCTCTCCAAGCGGAGCAGAGGGAACGCCGGCCGGTCGGGGGCGGGGTCGGCCTGGAGGGGGTTGCACCGATCGGGGTCGCACACTGCTGGTCGGGGCTGTTCAGCCACGCAAGGAGGAAGTCCAGGCTAGAGCGGCACTGGGGTGTCGCCCAGATCAGTTGGTCAGTAGCGGCCGGATGGGAGCTGCTCCGCCGCTGAGGGGAAGAAGTCCAGGCCGGAGCGGCGCTGGGGTCAGCCGCTGGATCGGCCGGATGGGTCGGGAAACACAGCGGGCGGTCGGGAAGCACGGGTTGCCGGTCGGCGGGGCTGTAGCCGGAGCGGGCTGGTGCTCAGGCCACGCGGGAGAGGGTCCACCGCCGGTCGGCTGCTGAAGTCGGGTGATGGTAAGGTCGGCTGGGTTTCTATTTGGGTTTTAGGAATAGAAAATAGGGAAGAGGAAAAATGTATATATATGTGAACATGGTGTTGGGTTGACCTAGAATAGTTTTGACTGGTCAACCCCTCTTGGGTTGGGCCTAAGATTGGGCTGGGTCAAAATTCCTTGGGCTTGCCCTCGGCTCTCATGGGGATGTTGGGCATTTGGCACGAGTTTAATTCGGTTTAACTATTTAATGGCTTCTAGGACTTTAAAAAGATTCCGGAGTCCAATAAATTTACCGAAAAATACCACATGTCCGATTTTCCATTTTACACCACATAATATTATTTCCATAATATTTTAACACCAATAAACTACATTTAAAAATTCTTAAATACCTTGGTTCTTTTCCAGAAATTACCAAAAATCTGGGAATATTATTTCAAAATTTTATTCTGAAAATCAGGGTGTTTACATATGTAGATATGTATATATGGTATTAAAGATAGCTCTATATTTGTATTGATATATATTTATGTAATTGGTATATACTAGCATATAGAGTATTGGGGGTTTATATGTGTATTAGTTATATGAAGGGTTTTGAATTACCATAGGATACTGAGGTAATATCAAGGTATTGGGCTGATACTCAAGGTATTGGATTTGAGTATCGGGATAGGTGTGAGGTGGTGCGATACGCATTGGTGCAAGGCCAAGGTATCATATTTTCATTTGATTAGTTAAGTATTATGTGTATTAACTTATATATATATCTAAACTATTATTTTCATATATTAAAACTTGCGTATCTTAGGATACGGCTTTTTGAGTGTCTCTTAGTATCTTAGATTAGTTAGTATAGTTTAGTTTCATAGTGCATTAACTTAGTATCTTAATGTTAGACTCTTACAACCTAGAATTAGCTGGTTTGACTTAGAAATAGATTTATGACTTAGCATTGCATTAGTTTAACTTATTTTTATTCCAGAACCTTGTATTGATGCAAAATACCATATATAGGTCTGTGTGACACCAGCTTGGGCATCGAGAGACACACATTGCTCAGGACTTCAGGCGAGTACATTTATTTGTTAGTTTTCAATTCATAATAGTGTATATATGCATGTTCTAGAATTGTATACTTGATTCTGACACAGTGATTTCACGGACTTGTACTACATGGATCCCGTCATGAGATGTTATCCCCTACCGTATTCAGCGGGTACTCATGTACATGTATTTTAGCGTGTATATTGGGTATTATTTTATATTTTGTGTTCATATACTGCTCGTATTTAGTGTGCTTATTCATGTATACCAACTGATCGTGTTTAGTAGTTATTATATTCGTGTACATCCACTGCTCGGGTTCAGTGGTTATATTCGTGTTCGTAGCGTGTCATGATTGGATCCATTGGTATTAGTTGGGGATGGAAGAGTAGGAGTTGATTATGTGATCAAAGCCCCACTGTTCATCGTGTATATTCTGATTACATTCCTCACTTGTAATCATCTTACATTATTTATCATGTTCACCCAAACCGTTCACATAATAAACTTATATTCTAAGGCACATTAGTTAGATAGCAGTCATTTCATCATATTGCATATATTCATATTGTTGTTCTATATTCTCGTATATTACCTGTATACCTATTATTCATTCATTCATATGTTTAGTGATCTTATATTTTATTTCTATTATCTATTTTAAATGCTCGATTATGTTATTAAAACTACTTTCATAGGTATGTACTTCGCTCCAAACCTGACTGAATATTTTTTTTTAGATGATTAGCTTATAGAGCAGTGTCCGATATTCGATGGACCGCAGGACGGTGTACCTTTAGAGGATACTCCTATAGACCAGGAGGACTTAGTTGCAGAGCCCGGGGAGGTCTAGTTATTTGTGTTGGCTTGTATTAGACTATTTTGTGGAGATTCACAATTTGTATATTATTTTAGATTGTGGATTGTATCTTATTTTCCTTCATTATTCCATTCATGCTTTATCTTCCTTAGTTATTTTGTGATTGAGTTTAGTCATTACTTGTGATATACCATATTGCTCCTCCGTTTGGAGTTGAGATGATTGACAGGTACCATATTATATTGTTAAGATGTTAGATAGTTAGAAATGACCTAGAGACCGTTCTACCATCGATGTTGCGGCGCAGAGTGGATGTAACCACGTACTCGTGCCCGAATATCCGGGTGTGGGTCGTGACACATTTTTAGTAGTAGCCCATGCAGGTCTAGATTCGCAAGTAGTTTGATTTGTAGTGATGCTCACTTAGAGTATTGCTACAAGCCTGCTTTAGAAAGTAGGATTTAGGTTGAGAGTTTACTTAATCACACATAGAAAAATTTCAAAATCTGTTTTACAATCCTTATTTATTGAATATTGTCTTTTACTTTGAATAAAATTATGTCCTTCTTTGATGATATCGTATCATATTCAATATTGATTCCTTATTTCAATCTATCTTCGGGATGCCGCCGAAGACGCGTTCCCAATGCTCAGGTGCCGTGACAGCACGCTCAGTCACATCATCACCCTTGAGGGCAGCACCCTCAAACGATGGTGCAGCACCTAGCTTCCAGAGGTCAGCTTCACCGATTCAGGTGGGCGTATCAGCAGCAGCTTTCAGAGGTGCTCCACCTCCGGTACCGAGGACAGGGCAGACAGTTTCCAAGGATCTTTCACCCCCACCACCTGCAGTTGATCAGACGCAAATATTTGCACTCTTCCAGCAGATGATGGAGGTGCAGCAGCGTCAGTCAGAGGTACTACGACAGACCATAGAGAATTCTCACCAGATCGCGCTTGCAGCAGTTGAGATAGCTACTACAGTCCAGCCATAGATGGCACCACCTCAGTTTATTCCTTAACATCCGGGGCCAGGGACCATCATAGACTTCAAGAGGATGGGACCGAAGGACTTTAGAGGCACAAAGGGTATCCTTTATGCGGATGATTGGATCAAGGACATCAAGCGAAACTTATGGCTGGCGCAGATTCTAGAGATGTTACAGATAGAGGCAGCGGGGTATATGATATTCGATTTTACTTTGACATGGTTCAGGACAGACCCCAGGATTATATACCAGGACTCACTTGGGAAGCATTCAAACAGATTTTTAAGAAGATGTTCTTCCCCGATGTGGCTCTGACATCTTTAGAGAGCTAGTTCCAGTACCTCATCTAGGGAGGTATGTCAGTGGACGAGTATGCGTTGGAGTATTATCGACTAGGTTGCTTCGTGGAAGGGCAGAACCCTAGAGGTAGAGCCAAGAAGTTCAGGAAGGCCTGAACCGGGGGGTCAAATCCTATACAGAGACCCTACCGCCACCTTCGAGGAGATTCTCAGCCAAGCGCAACGGGCGAAGGATGACTTAGAGCTTGGCTCTAAGAGGCTGAGGAACACAGGAGGATCTAGTACCAACATGGGTCCATTGAAGAGGCCTTATTTCCAGCAGCAGCACCAGAGGTACCACCAACATCAGCGACAGCAGTATCACGGGCCAGCTAGAGTGCCGGCATAACATATGCACTAGATCTAGAGGGCAGCTGTTCCTTACACTTTCTGTAAGAAGCAAGGACACGGATGGGATGCATGCATGATGAGACTAGGCCAATACTTATTCTACGGATCGAGAGATCATCTGTTGAGGGCTTCGCCTAAAGTCCTAACTCATCCAGTTCAGGGCAGAGGTCAAGCACATAGAGCACCTGCTAGACCACCAGCGGGACAGCAGAGAGGACCTCTACCACCGCAACAGCAGTTTTCTCAGCATCAGCAGCAGAGAGGTGCTCAGCATCAGCAGCAGAGAGGTGCTCAGCAACAGGGGCGAGCTTTTGCCTTAACTGTTGAGGAGAAGGAGCCAGTTGGCGATGTTATCTCAGGTTCAGTTTATCTCGATTCTTTTCCAACTCATGCTTTATTCAATTTTGGTGCTTCTCATAGTTTTGTATTTGTATCTTTCGCTTTGAGGCATCATCTTAAGTCTGAACCATTGGCGATGACTTGCAAGATCACGACCGGGGGTGGCATTATCCTGGTCAGAGATGTTTGTAAGAACCAGAGAGTTTATTTAGTAGGCCGAGAGTTGAGCGTATGTTTACTTGTAATGCCACTTCCGAGTTATGATATAGTACTCGGGATAGATTGGTTGAGTATGCATCACGCTAGTATCAATTGTCATGGAGGCAGAGTTTTATTTCAGACGTCAGGAGAGCCAGAGTTTGATTTCGTCAAGGGAGTAGAAGGGCAGAGCGAAGACAATTTCTGTAGAGCTTTGGTAGAAGAGCAGGAGCCGCCATATCCTTTGATTATAAAGTTCATGGATGTATTTCCAGAGGAGTTGTCGGGGTTACCACCGGACAGCGATGTAGAATTCTCTATAGATTTGGTACCAGGCGCAGAGCCAATATCTCAACACGTCTATAGAGTGAACAACAGCGAACTGGCAGAGTTGAAAAAGCAGGTGGATGAGTTGCAAGACAAGGACTTCATCCATTCCAGTTCATCACCATGGGGTGCTCCGATACTTTTTGTACCAAAGAAGGATGGGTCGCTACGTATGTGTATCGACTACAGGGTACTTAACAACCTCACTATCAAAAAAAATACCCGTTACCGTAGATTGATAATTTGTTTGACCAGTTGAGTGGAGCGAAGGTATTCTTAAAGATAGACTTGAGGTCAGGGTACCAGCAGGTAAAAGTGAAGAAGGAAGACATACCGAAGACAGCTTTCAGAACTCGGTATGGGCTGTTCGAGTTCTTGGTGATGCCATTTGGGTTGACCAATGCCCCGGCAGTATTCATGAACTTGATGAACAAGGTATTTTATCAGTACCTGGATTAGTTTGTTGTAGTCTTCATAGATAATATTATGATATATTCGAAGACCCCAGAGGAGCATGAGCAGCACTTGAGGATAGTTCTAGAGACCCTCAGGAATGAGAAGTTGTATGGCAAGCTATCAAGTGTGAGTTCTTCCTTGATAAGGTTAAATTTCTCAGGCATGTTATTACAGAAGATGGAATCTCAGTGGATCCGAAGAAGATTTCAACAGTTGAATCGTGGTCTACCCCGAGTTAACTAGAAGAGATCAGGAGCTTCCTTGGATTGGCAGGCTACTATCGGAGGTTTGATCTGGACTTTTCTAGACTTGTAGAGCCGATGACTAGACTAACCAGGAAGGACGTAGAGTTCGTCTGGACTGAGGATTGTCAGTCAGCATTTGAAGAGATGAAGAAGAGGTTGACTACAGCTCCAATCTTGACATTGCCATCAGGAGTAGGAGAATTTTCTATATATAGTAATGCATCAGGTAAGGGTTTAGGTTGTGTGTTGCAGCAGCACAGAAAGGTGATTGCCTATGCTTCCAGACAATTATGCCCGCATGAGAAGAACTACCTTACCTATGACTTGGAGTTGGCTGTAGTTATCTTTGCTCTCAAATTATGGAAATACTACTTGTATGGAGAGAGAGTGGAGATCTTCACAGACCACAAGAGCTTGAAGTATGTGTTTACACAAAAAGAGCTCAATATGAGGCAGCGGCGATGGTTGGAGTTGATAAAAGACTTCAATATTTTCTTGTAGTACTATCCAGGGAAGGCTAACGTAGTCGCAAGCCTTTAGCAGGTATCTTGTGGCTATGTATTTGACGAAAGACGGACATTATTAGCCGATCTTGACAGTTTGGACATTGAGGTATTAGTTCCTGGAGTCACAATACATATATGGGGACTTCAGGTACAGTCAGAGCTGATGGACCGGGTTAGAGCTGGACAATATGAGGATGAGTCTCTGAGGAGCATCATAGCACAGGTCTATATCGGGTTGGCAGAAGATTTCAATATCACAGATGATGGATCATTGTGGCACAGTACCAGATTATGTATACCGAGTGGGGCATTGCGCGAGGAGATTCTGCAGGAGGCGCATCAATCTCAGTACTCTATGCATCTAGGTGCCAACAAGATGTATAGAGACATGAGAGAGCACGTATGGTGGTATGGTATGAAGTGGGAGGTAGCTAGCTTCGTATCCAGATGCTTGGTTTGCAAGCAGGTAAAGGCGGAGAGACGGAGGCCAGGTGGATTGCTTCAGCCTTTACTCATTCTGGAGTGAAAATGGAAGCATGTAACCATAGATTTTATTTTAGGACTTTCGCATTCTCCAGGAGGTAAAGATACGATTTGGGTCATCGTGGACAGGTTGACCAAATCAGCCCACTTCCAGCCATTTAAAGTGGATATATCTACGAAGAAGCTCGCGGAGATTTTTGTGCACTAGATAGTCAGATTATACGGTATTCCAGTGAGCATAGTCTCGGATCGGGATAGTCGCTTTACGTCCCACTTCTGGAGGAGTTTGCAGGCTAGCTTGGGCACTCAGCTCAAGTTTAGTACCGCATATCACCCTCAGACTGACGGACCGTCGGAGAGGACTATTCGGACTCTCGAGGACATGCTACGCACCTGTGTTTTGGATCGTAAAGGTTCTTAGGAGGATCACCTGTGGTGCCCCATTCCCCCTATTCGGGGAGAGCGGCTAAGAAATACAAGACGGTATCGTTCGATCGGGATAGATTGAAACAAGAACCCAACCTCTTTATGGATTTGCTTCTTCAGAATCGATTCCTATATTCAGTGGATCGTGCCCCTAGGATCGACTTAGCGGCAGAGTCAGGAGGAACCTCTCCGCTGTATCTTTTGTTGCCTAGTTTTTGATGTCGCTTGTTGCTTTCGTGCCTTGAGTTAGTTTTCAGATTTGCTTGTGTTTACTTAAACAGTTTTGATGGATTTTATTATTTTTGTTCATTGAACTGTACTTCAATTTCGATAATGGAAAGAGTGGAATAGGTATTGATCAGCTGTTCATAGCAATATAGGTGAACAAGCAGTAGACAAAGCCCGAGCGGGCGCCTGAAGCCCCTCTTTCCTTCTTCCTTCCAACAAACTTGTGAGTGGCTTATATTCGATTCACTTGGCCCTTCTTCCAAGTCTTCACATCTAAAAATTTTGTATTCTTGCTTTTCCTGATCAAACGATACCAAGTAATAACTAAAAGATGTCAAGATAAAAAGGAATAGACTTGGATTATTATGCTTGTCAATCAAACTTGTAAACGGTTACTTAATTGCATGCTTGTTTGTTTGGAATGTTCATCATATGCATAAATACAAGTTAGAATGTATACTTCTTCTTTAAATTAAGCCATGTATAGAACTCATCCTGAATGCAATAAACTGAAAAGGAAGACTATGCAAAAGTAGATCTTGTCATGTTAGTATCCTATGCCAGATATTGCACTGAATTACCTCAACTGCTAACTTAGTATATTACGTTGATCACGGACAACTTGTGCACAAGGTCTTAGTTCCTGCGGACGATCGTTGAGGCACTAGCACCGATCCGATCTGGACGAAACTCCTGATAGTCGCCTGCTTTAGATGGAGTGGCTTGTGGCACCTCCTGTTCTCCGCGTCGCATGTCATTCCGTCCCGAGACTAGCTCGTCCATTATGGCAACGTTCTAGTGATCCTCTCGTATATTTAAATCTATTACAAGCTAACTTGTGTCTTCGTGGCAGGGAAGGATATGGTAAGTGTTGTGCATATGGTTCAGACGGGCAAGTAAAAGTCACCAAACGGTGGCAAGTTCATTTCAATAGTTTTATTATATATTGCTACTTGTAAAATGAACTAAGGAAAGATAGAAAGACCACAAATAATATGCATGTTTTATATAAACAACGTGTTGATTGGTATAGTTGGGTTAGCTTGCCTTCACTAGTATATTTTGATGTACTGACCCTCGTTGAAACAGGTTTTCCGCACTAAGTAGAGGCGAGCGAGGAGCAGAAGTCATCCCCCAATCCAGTCCAGCTGTAGGCGCATCTTGATCATGCCACCCTTTTGAAGTATATTTTCAGCAAGGAGCTAGCGATCCAATATCATAGCAACTCCGTGGAAAGGCCATTATTCCACCAGAAGGTCCTTATATTTTGAAGTTTTAGTAAATGGATGTAATGTACAGGACAACTATCTCATTTTGTGTCAATATTCTGTAAGCCCGTGCGGCAACCCTTATAACTCATTCAAGAGTTTGTAATAGATGTTCATTAATAAAAAAATAGAACTTTTTCAAGCATTCAACTTGTATTTTCAATTTATCTGCGTACTCTGAATATGTGCTCGCTAGGCAAAACAAAATATCTTAGCCTTGTGCGGTGCGCAATCTAGGCCTGCACGGCATTACGCCCGGGGAACGACAATCGATTCTTCAAAATCGGGACATGACATGTTAGTATCAGAGCGCAGCTTTATGTTCCTTTGACACTCGTACTGGAAAAGTTCCTTTTAAGATCAAATTTATGTGCGAACTCTTGAACTCGTTAGGCCAAAATAAGATACTTTCATGCAATAAGTCCATAATACATTATGATCATGATGTAATTTACCTTCTTTTGAAGGAATGGCTCAAGTGCAATCCTCAGCGCTAGCACTGGGCGAGACGCAAGCCCAAGAGAGCAGTTACGGCACTTCAGGAAGCTCTCGAAGCCAGCGAGCCATGTCTCGAGCCGATCCGCTTCAGCAAATGATGCGGATGTTAGAAGCTAACCAACAAAGAGAGGAGGCTCATTATGAACGGGCTGAGAAGCGAGCAGATAAGAGACTGCTCAAGTTTCAAGACAATATAGAGGCACGATTCTTATTCCAACAAAAGCAGGTAGATACCCTACAGTGCAGCAGATTGTTCAGTCTTTGACCTCCAACCAGTACGCGGCAACAGCAGCGACCCCGATGGAGCAACCAGTACTTGAAGTTGAGATACCTCAAACTCCAAGGAAGAGGGAAGTGACTGCCTTTGACGTTGGCGACTTCAAGAAAGTCTGCAACACAGCATTCAAGGGGACTGAGGATCCGATAGTGGCTCTAGATTGGTTGGCCAAACTTGAGGATCATTTCTCACTGCTGGAAGTACCTAAAGAAAAGTACGTCACATGTGCTCAACTGCAGCTCCGTCTTAACGTACACGATTGGTAGGACGGACATCGACGATCTCTTCCAGTTGATGATGGAGGAAAGGCGATAGTATGGGCCACTTTCTGTGGCGTATTTGAGGAGGAGTTCATACCCCCACCTATATGTCGACAGAAGGAAAATGAGTTTGTACAACTACGGTAGGGCAGCATGACAGTTAAACATTATTCTGTCGAGTTTAACAGGCTAGCCAAGTTTGCAAGCTCCTATCTATCCGATGCAGCGAGTCGTACCAGACGATTCGAGGATGGCCTATGTCCATCCATCCACACGCATGTAGTTATTCCACAGTACCAGACATTATGGGATTTCCTAAACCATGCCCTTTCTCTTAAACCGCAGTATCCTTACGTTCCTACCGGCGCTGTGCATACCTCCAATCACAAACGCCAAAGCAACGAAAGAGGAAATAATGCTGCAAAGCGTCCAAACAAAGATGGGCATCAAAGAGAAAATCAGGGGCAACGTTGTAGTTTCTGCAACAAAAGGGGGCACACCAAAAATGATTGTCGTAAGAAGCTTGGCACATGCCTCCGTTGTGGTGATCCAACCTATCAGATTAGCAACTATCCGCACCTTCCCCCTCAACATCCAAATCAGGTTGTTGTAACCCTGGCCAACTGAGCTGCGTCTCAGCAAGGGCGTTGCCAAGCTCAAGGTCGAATCTACACAATGACATGAGAGGAAGCTCTGGCTTCAGACACCATTGTGTCAGGTATATTGCTTTTTAATAACATACATGCACGTGTGCTATTTGATTCTGGTGCAACGCAAAGTTTCATATCCACCAATTTTGTCATGGAAAATAATATAGAAATGACTCTGTTTTATCTAGACCTAAGTGTTAGCACCCCCTCCGGCACGAAAATACCTGTCCGTTCAGTATGTCGTTAGATGTTTTAGTTCTAGATGTACGACACTATGATATCATTTTGGGAATGGATTGGCTCGGCGCCTGCTCGACAACTATCGAGTGTGCAGAGAAATGAGTCATCTTTCGCCTACCTGGAGAAGCCAAATTCTGCTACACGAGTAGTCCAGCAACTGATGCGTCCAGGGCCTGCATGGTAATTTCTGTAATATCTGCTCGGCAAATGCTATACTCAGGCTACGAGGGATACCTAGTATAGAAGCATAAAAAATACGTTGAATAGTATACGCAGCATTTTTAATGCGGGGCAGCATAAAATATGGCTTCGGAGCCATCAGCGTACAAAAGAGCTTTTTTCGCTAAGAACAACGTAAGGTATAAGCTCGAGGACTATCCGCGTAAAGCAGTATGTCCAGGCCACTTCAGCGTAAAAAGGGTGCTACATCGCCTTTATGGCGTAAAACTCATCCGCTCTTAATGCAGCATTGAAGTGTACGAGGAACGCTTCGTATTCCCCAAAATGAACCTGTCAAATCATGTAGTGAACCTGACGTCTGACTCCTGACAAAGAGTACTGCACGAGTACCCAGACGACGGCTATAATGATGGCAGATCTTCAAGACACGTCTCTGCATTTAATGCGCAGGATGATGGCAGATCTCTGCATATAATACAAGGGATTTGATTAAAAACTGTCGTTTAGCGACATCTCCTCGGCGTAAACCGCTTTTACGCATACAAGGGAATATGCTACCTAGTTTTACACAGGCAGATGTGAGCTGCTTACGCTCCACAAAAGACAAACCGACTGCCACGTCAAAAGCTGCTCTTCGTACAGGGCTCGAGGCACGTCTCTGCATTTAATGCGCAGAATGATGGTAGATCCTCGAGACACGTCTGTGCATTTAATGCGCAGGATGGGGGCAGATCTCCGCATTTAATGCAAGAGATTTGATTAGATCTCCAAAAGACGTAATTTCGGCTAAAAACGTCTGCATCATCACTTTTGCACGTTACGCCATCAGGCTATTTTCAGCTAAGGAGCATGTTGTACGCTACGCCAACTCAGGCTACATTTGCACTTGTGCATATTAGAGCTATTCGGTCCAGAATTTGCTCAAAGCCTCAGTCAAGGGAGGAGGATCAGCTATCTTCTACACCCACTCGGCTTCTAGGCCCACTCGGCTTCTACGCCCCCTCGGCTTCTATGCCTACTCGGCCTCTACGCCGGTTTGATAACTCTTTGGCCTCTATGCCATGGTGACAGTTATTGGCTTCTACGCCAACCTTTTCTACGCGAGGGATAACTACCTATGTGGCTTTTATGCCGTGATCTTCGCAGCAGTTATACGCATCGTCTCTTGATGGGACACGCGTCACACTCACATACAGAAGATCATTTATACGTAGGTAATGGTTATTGTAACCTTCAGCATAAAAAGGTGCCACACTCTCCACTGTACGGCTTCTACGCCGATTGGACGTGTACTGTCACCAAAACTCTATAAATAGAGACCTCTGTCCACAGAGGTCAAGGTCGAAAAAATGATCCAAGATCAAAAAATAGATCCAAGGTCGAAGATTTTAAAATTGGAGAAAGGAGGTCGAAGACTTGGAGCTGAAGAACCGAGAGTCGAAGAATCTCTGAGAGAGAAGAATCCAGAGCCCAGACAAGGAGTAGTGATCGACGACTTTGGTATCGAACATCCACTCTCCTTTGCAACCTTCGAAGCACTCTCTTCTGTCTTCTACGGCACTTCTTCGTCATCGTGTGGTCCAAGTGACAAAGTGATCGACTGTAGATCAGACTCCTATAGCAATATTTACCTAGATTAAAAAATTGTACTCGACATCCTCGTATAGGACTAATTGTACTGCTTATTTGTAAACCAAAGAGCGGGTTTTCGTATAAAACCTCGTCTTATATCTTCTTTCGTTTATCACCATAAACAAGATGGCGAATCTGATGGGGACATCTTTCTCTTCTGATAAGAAAGCAATTGCTCAACACGATGCGGTATCCGTAGGATCCGTAAAGAAGACCCAAGTCGTCCAGTTCGACCAGTCTGCCTACGAAGAGATGCTTCGAACAGGGGATAACTCTCACTCTCTCTCTGTCCAAGACAACAGGAAGCTGCGTAAGTTCTGGATGCCCAAGATATCCCCTACCATTCCTGCAGACTCTCCGATCTCTCCGACCAACGAGGTTGTAGCATCGCTCCCTCCGTGCCTCGCACGTAAAACTCAGTCTCCCGTCACTGACGGAACAGACAAAACTTCTGGCAATGCCTCAGCGCTAGTCCAGAAGTTTGATCCGCGTCTTGCGTGTAAAACTCAGTCTCCTGCCACTGGTAGAATAGACAAAACTTCTGGCAATGCCTCAGCGCTAGTCCAGAAGTCTAATCCGCGCTCTGCGCGTAAAATCTAGTCTCCCGTCGATGACGTGGCAGACAGAATTTCTGACAATGCCTTAGCGCCAAAACAGAAATTCCAAACGCGCTCCGTACGTAAAAATGTATCTGCCCTCCGCGGAGAAGCAGATGATCCCTGCAATCTACGCAGAGGAAAGCAAGTGGCAGACTGCTCAACTTCTCGGCCTTTACGCCCGCAAGGGAAGAATCTCCCCGCCCTCCGGATTACGCGAGAAGCTGACGGCCGATTGACGACCTCCTCAGCTTTACGCCAACCTGAGCAGAGCTCTAAACTATGCCAGGTAAAGCCCCTCAGCGTAAAGAAGGCTCGGTTTGCGGAAAGACACGCTCCTCGAGGATCATCCGCTACCCAGATGGCCAACCTGTTGTACACGGGTGGCACAGGGAGAACTATGGTTCCCAACATTCGCATGCCCACTGAGGTGAACAGAAGGAAGAAGTGATGTTCTTCTTCTTCTTCTGTAAATCCTCCTGACCTGCGTGAGTATCTGATCCAGAAACGCGAGGATAGGGGATCTTCCGGCATGTTTATTACGCCTCCTAGCGAGCACTATTATAATAGTCATAGGATTGTAGTTAATTGTTGCTGTTTAGAGGCAAAATTGTCGGTTTTCGACCGGTTAAGCTACTCTCCGACTTTCCAGGAAGAAGAGCCCACACATGCATCAGTGAACATGGCCTCATACATACCTAGAGGAAGGTCGAGCTCAAGACGTCATCCCTCTAGAACTCCAAGCCGAAGGAGATTCAACGAGCTCCTTAGAAACACTGAAGCTGGGGTGTTCCAAAATACCCGTTCGAGGTCACGATAACCGGCTTCGTACTCTTCTAATTCCGATGCTGGGGGTCGCCAGTCCCCCAAATCAGATGTTGAAAGTATAGAGTCAACTTCTACAGAGACCTATACTAACCCTTCAATGACACCCAGGGAGATGGGAGTCTATGCCATTGGAGATAAACGCGAGGAAGCTTCCCCGTCGGGGAGCGCTGAGCAACGCATTACTGTACTGGAGACATCTCTGAAAGAGATGCAATCCATGATGGAGAGCATGCACCAGATGATGCTGAATCAATACACAGCAGCTATGGCTCAAGCATCGGTCCCTCCAACTCAGATACGTGTGGGGGTGGACTTACCACCATCCAACGCAATCCAAGAGCCTGCTCTAGATCAGGAGTCAGCAGTTCCTCCGCTTCCTCACTCGGAGAATGGATTACCTCCCGTTGGAGTCACGATGCAGCCGATTCCCCACCACTCTGTGGTCCCGCTACCGGCTGAAAATCCGATGCAGGTAGTACGGGAGTTGAAAGCCCAATTTGATGCCTTGAAGTACAAAGATCAGCTCAAGAAATTGGGAATCAACCAGCCTTACCCAGCTATCTGGGAAGAGGTCCCTTTCCCTCTTAGATATAAACCACAGACTATGGCTTTGTTCGAGAGAAAAACATCACCGAGTCAGAACATGAACTACTTCAGTATGATGACGGTGTTATTACAGGGGAATGACGCCCTCCTCACTCGGGTGTTCAATGGCTGTCTCTCAGGAGTGGCCTATCAGTGGTACAATAGTCTGGCGGACAACTGCATTACTTCCTTTGAAGATATCATGACCCGCACCTGGTAAGGGGCACGAGAGCGTGGGTACGTCCAGCCTACGCCGCAGCATCGGCGGTAGAACGCTGTCTAGGTCACAATACTATCTAAACAATCTCTCACGAATATCCAACTCAATAAGGAGACACAGATATCATAATATAATATAGAATATACTCAATCATATAAGCTAAAGCACGATGAGATATCGAAGCAAGCAATAAAATACAAGACAAGTTTAACAACAATAATAGTCTAACCTGCAGTCAATAAAATCCAAGTCTCCAAGTATGCCGAAACAAGCCCTCTATGTCACAGTCTGGAAAAAATATCCAGTCAGGATTGGAACGAAATACACCTCTAACAGCAGTTCCACATATATTGGCAAAAACTATAACACAGTGTAAAGAAATACAAGACAGATAGGAATACTGGCAATAAGAAATACTGACGAGCATGGATGTACTGGAAATAGAAATACTGGAATAAATGGAATACTGGAGCATGTCACCATCAATGTACATCTAGCAATGAAATAGAAATACAAGTACACGCAAGAACAATGAACTGGTATATAAGTGTGTACAAGAACAATAACTAGAACATGTAGAGATGCTAGATCAATATACTAGAGATGCATGTCAAGAATCATCTAACTAAGTGTGTGAAACATCAGTATATCATGTGATCAGCTTGGGACTATATGACTCATTACATTGATTAGCGATCATCCCCAACAAGTCCGGCTAACCATATGTAACAGCGATGAGGCATCTAAGGGTAAGGCTGCACCGACGTGAGATGTGGGTGAGCTATGATGCATGTAAATTTGGGTATGATCACATATGCTACTAATATTTCCCCATTTTCCCCAGCTAGCACGATGGATTCCAATCACGACTCCTCGTGACAGGTCTCAATGATGCCAACTCGTGTAAAGAACAGTGTCAGGGTCATGTACGCTATATAACAAGAATTATAGAGATAATCAACATAATGGAAACTGTCAGAGAATGTACTCGCCTGGGGTCCTGCTACTGGCAATACCAATAACCTAATTTCCGAAGTCTTGTCTGAATAATCCAACGGTCCTAGACTTCGTCCTTCAGAATGTATTTATTGTTGATCCCGTATCGTATTATCCATGATACCCACAGTTTATGGTGTAACAGAATCCCATAGTGTCAACCCAGAAGTTTCAAACAAGAATAATAAATTAAAATATATACTTGGTAGGTTGATTTATAATTAATTTGAATTAAGGCTAGCTATATATTGAAATTATTTAATCTATAAGGGACTTGGAAGAAAATACCTTTTAATGAAGTCCACAGACTTCATCCTCTCTCAAATTCGAGGGACCCACCTCCCTAATCAACTCTTGCTTTCAACTCTTGGCTACAGGGCCATGCTTTATTCATCATCCTTCTCTAATAGAGGAAACAATGCTAGTTGCTTACACATTTCCTGGGCGAAAACATATGTCCGACTAGGCTTCGGCTAGCACAAAGGAGTACCGACCTAGTCTGTATCGCCCGCACGCACGCAGATATCGCGGGTTTGACAAGTTGACTGGGAGCGGTCGGGTTTGGATGCTCGTCGGAAAGTCGCTGCTCGACGGGGGATGATGATGGCTATGGGTTCGTGATCGGCGATGGGAGCGGAGATGGTCGTTCAATGGTGGGGGTAAGAACGGTGGGAAGATGTGGACGTTTTCGGTCGCTCACGGGGCCGAGCTCACTGCGTCACACGACAGGAAGACGCAGAGCTGAAGTAGCGCTGCTGGACGCGGCACATCACTGCTGGAGCACTCCGGTCTGACGGGGCTCGGCAATGCAAGGCCTGCAGAGTCGTCGAGCGGTTGAGCGCGGTTCTGAGAAATACGCGGTGCCGGTGCGACTGCAGTGCACCGATATGCAACTGCAGGCAACTGCCTTAACCGCGGGTTTGACTTGGTCGTGCGTGCGGAGGCTGCCTGACGACGCCGACGGGTAGGGTGGTGGCTAGGTCAGGCGATGACTGAGGAGGCTTCTCCGGCAAGGATGCTGGCGGTAATTGCAGGCCGAGGAAGGGGGCTGTCGGTTCCGGCGGGTCGGGAGATTGGAGGTGACCGGAGGAATAGGAGGAAGAAGAAGAATAGGAGATGGCCTATGTCGGCTGGAAGAATTTTAGGTTTTTAGGTATAGGAAAATAAAGGAAAAGAGGAAAGGAAAAGAAAAGGAAAAAAAAGATTATTTATATACATGTAGGGGTTTGATTTGACCTAAAATTGGTTTGAATGGTCAACCCCTCTTGGAATTGGGCTCCTCATGTAGGATTTCAAGGGCCATGATTCAAATGGGTTCAAAATGAAGGGCTAGGGTTCAATTGGTTCAAGGTGTGGAGGTCCATGGTCTTAAGGAGGTTGATGTTAAATTATACACTCCCATAAATCATGGAAAAATACACATGAAGGAGGAATGGTTTTATTCACGTGTCGTGTCCAACGGGATGGAAACCTAATGCACTTTTGCATAAAAGTGCCCAACAATTGAAAAATTGTACAAAGTTGAATTTACGGTTCAATTAAATTAAAATAAATGTAGCTGGTGTTCTAATATAAATTAGAGGTACAAGGGGCTGAATTGACGTGGGACACAAGCATCAATTAACGGTCTGGCGTGCCTAGGATAAGGTGTAAATCTGTTGGAAGACAAAGCTAGCGTAGCGTCCTAGTTATCGAATAACGATAAAGTGCAACAATCAATTAAGGTCACCGTAAATTAAATAAAATTGATTATCATGCAATCATTTACTCATTAATTACGAAAAGACGAAAATACCCCTAATCCAAAAAGTGGGGGTGACAAGTCTACCCTCCTTAAAAGAATTTCGTCCTCGAAATTTAAGATCCTCAACAGTCGTATTTATTTATTTATTTTCCATCAAAACTTAATTTTATCGAACCCCATAATCATGAAGTAATCCCACATTATTATTTCTGTCATATTAAATCCTCAACTCTCTTTATTTAAATAATATTTATCTCGAAATTTAAGGTACATTGTCTCTCTTTCTCTCTGTCCAATCATAACCTCTTCTTTAATCTTCACTACGGTCAATCCTCAACAAACAAAGTCTAAGAGTATCCTACCTATAGTCATACAACACGCAATACAACACGCAATCTAGATAAAATATGCAATCTAGATGAAACACGCATGGTCATAGTCTCTTTTGTCATGGTATTACAGTCTCTGTCGGGGTTTACTACTAACTATATCCTAGCAAGAAGATCTTTGATACAAGCTACGGTACTAAAGAATAAATCAATCAATCAACAGACGAAAAGGAACAGAAGGAAAGAAAAGAATACAGTCTTCTAACCCATTACTTGGACACTACAACCTCTATCATACACTTAAATCTGGCACATTCACTCACTAATTCCTATCTCTATATACTGATATCCATACCGACTAATCCTTAGTCTACAACATCTATGAGTACATCCTCATTGCATACACCTGTCTATTGATACCTATATAAGATACCAAGAATCTCTAACACAACCATAGTTTAATAATGCATCCAAAGTTTGATACCTATATCCCTTTAGGTACAACTGTTTCTACTATAAGCACACCCACTGCTAGTTATCTTACCTACTACAACTGTTTATACTATCTGTTCTTATCACTCAAGTGCACGCCAAGTGCAACACAGCATACGAAGTATTGCTCCTTCTAATACAACTCTAAATGGACACCCAAGTCAGTTTGCAGTGCCATCTAAATCATGCTCAAGTCAACAGATCCTTACACATGCATATCATCCACTAATATACATTTCTTACCTATCGTAAATCTTATCCTCAAAATTTAACTCTCGAACAATTTAAAATAAAATGCATATACTTTCCTCAAAAGTCAAATGCTCAAATATCGAAATAAAATTTTTAATCACTTCTAAAATCCTTATAGCTTTGACTATGTTTATTGAATTGAATTTTAATCCCCAAAATTTCAATAACATAAAATCTCAGCTCCTCAAAAATTCTTTAAAAATTGAAATTCATTTCCACTCTTCAAATTATAAATTTAAATCCACAAGTATACATATAAATACTCACAGTCTCTAATACTAAAGGTGCACTCAAATACACCCATTGTCTATAACTCTCAACTGTGTACTAAAATTTGTACTGCCCGAATTACTTGCACTATTACTTCCAAGTGATCAAAGTTATCATCACACATATTTTCTCTAATAATTTTCTATTTATATTAACTGATACACCAATCTAATTATTATCACACGAAGTACTTACTGTTATTAGCACCTTGCTCAACAAATTCTTGATATAGAATCACTAGCACTATTGGTATGGTAACACTAGCTTCATTATTAGATTATCTCATCACTTATTAGAACTCACAATCATTCGCACTAGTTATAACTTATATAATACACATGTTTCACTTCGCTCTCATGGGCGGCATATGGTTCCATATCTCGATTGATGTATAAGCATATCTTTTAAACCTTTTACAAACTGTTAAACTAATCTGTGAT
The DNA here is from genome assembly GCA_036927795.1 of Iris macrosiphon. Classification (NCBI taxonomy): domain Eukaryota; kingdom Viridiplantae; phylum Streptophyta; class Magnoliopsida; order Asparagales; family Iridaceae; genus Iris; species Iris macrosiphon. The sequence goes on from JAYESA010000006.1 coordinate 29,769,966, forward strand.
ATATTTCACAACTTTCATTACCAATCTTGATATTTCTCTACTTATGACATCTCATTAAAACCCTTTATGCATATATATTTCTTCACTCTTGATACACCCAGTATCAATTATCAAATTGAACATTATGCTCCATTAATCTTTAATGCAATTCCTTGATGCTTAATTATTTACATAGATCATCCAATTAGATAAATTCATAACTATCCAGGACGGGTATGCTGACTCTGATACTAACTCTTGGAACCATCACTGATACTCTTTACTCCTTCTACCTATAATACCAATACTAATAATAATGACACATATCATGGAACTATTGCTACAAGGCACTACGCTATGGGTTAACTCTAGATTAATGCCTACTTCTCATATGTCCAACTAAGAAACACTTACGACTAATAAGTCACACTCAGTCAAAACTAATACAAGACATAGACATAATTGCAAGTCACTAATTATCATACTAACAAGAAATCCTCAAAGAAAATAAGCTCAAAAAAGAAACTGGATCAAGGACTGAAGGTATCTTTACTGCTAGTAAAGAAAAGAAGCGATGAAACAAAGTCATGTAATAACGGAAATAGATAAGTCTTGAGATGATACTTTAAGGACCATTTTAAGATGCAACCTGATAATCATACACGTCTATCAGAAATCATGACACTCAGAATCCTCGCCACGCCAGTAAGCATAGATGCGATAAACGACAGGTTTCGCAACTAAGGTATGTAACTCTATAATCATGTCATCTAGAATCTTCGCCACGCCAACCGGTATGGCTGCGAGAGACTTTAAGTTTTATAACTACAGTATGTACATCCAAGTCAGGTTCCTACGTTCTCGTCATGACAGCTAATATGGCTGCGATAAACTCTAGGTTCCATAACCAAAGTAGACGTTTTACCTTTCTCACTGTCCTCGTCAACATATGTCATCAGATAATACCATAAAGTTCAGTCCGTAAAATTTATCTCGATAAGAAATTAACTCAACAACGATACCAAGAATTAAATTTAACAACTGGTCAGCAAGAATCAAACTCAACAATGATACCAAGATTTAAATTTAATAACTGATCAACAAGAATCAAGTTCAATAACAACAAGCGAGAGCGGACGGAAACAAGAAAAAAGATTTAAATTGGAAATTATAATAAGATTCTCAAGGGTCGTCCCAGGAATCTCTCAAGAATTTTTGTGATTGAGTATCCTCTCTCATCCTAGTATCCTATGTCCTATATTCTATAGCAGGCACGCAGTAGTACTACTAAGACATCGCACTACCATGACATCGCACAAGTTACGAAGTCAGACCTGCATGGGCCACCACTAAAAAATGTGTCACGACCCGCACCCGGTATAGGGGCACGAGAGCGTGGGTACGTCCAGCCTACGCCGCAGCATCGGCGGTAGAACGCTGTCTAGGTCACAATACTATCTAAACAATCTCTCACGAATATCCAACTCCATAAGGAGACACAGATATCATAATATAATATGGAATATACTCAATCACATAAGCTAAAGCACGATGAGATATCGAAGCAAGCAATAAAATACAAGACAAGTCTAACAACAATAATAGTCTAACCTGCAGTCAATAACATCCAAGTCTTCAAGTATGCCGAAATAAGCCCTCTATGTCACAGTCTGGAAAAAATATCCAGTCAGGATTGGAACAAAATATACCTCTAACAGCAGTTCCACATATATTGACAAAAACTATAACACAGTGTAAAGAAATACAAGACAGATAGGAATACTGGCAATAAGAAATACTGACGAGCATGGATGTACTGGAAATAGAAATACTAGAATAAATGGAATACTGGAGTTGTCATCATCAATGTACATCTAGCAATGAAATAGAAATACAAGTACACACAAGAACAATGAATTGGTATATAAGTGTGTACAAGAACAATAACTAGAACATGTAGAGATGCTAGATCAATATACTAGAGATGCATGTCAAGAATCATCTAACTAAGTGTGTGAAATATCAGTATATCATGTGATCGGCTTGGGACTATATGACTCATTACATTGATTAGCGATCATCCCCAACAAGTCTGGCTAACCATATGTAACAGCGATGAGGCATGTAAGGGTAAGGCTGTACCGACGTGAGATGTGGGTGAGCTATGATGCATGTAAATTTGGATATGATCACATAAGCTACTAATATTTTCCCATTTTCCCCAGCTAGCACGATGGATTCCAATCACGACTCCTCGTGACAGGTCTCAATGATGCCAACTCGTGTAAAGAACAGTGTCAGGGTCATGTACGCTATACAACAAGAATTATAGATATAATCAACATAATGGAAACTGTCAGAGAATGTACTCGCCTGGGGTCCTGCTGCTGGCAATACCAATAACCTGATTTCTGAAGTCTTGTCTAAACAATCCAACTGTCCTAGACTTCGTCCTTCAGAATGTATTTATTGTTGATCCCGTATCGTATGATCCATGATACCCACAGTTTATAGTATAACAGAATCCCATAGTGTCAACCCAGAAGGTTTCAAACAAGAATAATAAATTAAAATATATACTTGGTAGGTTGATTTATAATTAATTTGAATTAAGGCTAGCTATATATTGAAATTATTTAATCTATAAGGAACTTGGAAGAAAATACCTTTTAATGAAGTCCACAGACTTCATCCTCTCTCAAATTCGAGGGACCCACCTCCCTAATCAACTCTTGCTTTCAACTCTTGGCTACAAGGCCATGCTTTATTCATCATCCTTCTCTAATAGAGGAAACAATGCTAGTTGCTTACACATTTTCGGGGCGGAAACATCTGGCCGACTAGGCTTCAGCTAGCACAAAGGAGTACCGGCCTAGTCTGCATCGTCCGCACGCACGCAGATATCGCGGGTTTGACAAGTTGACTGGGAGCGGTCGGGTTTGGATGCTCATCGGGAAGTCGCTGCTCGACGGGGGATGATGATGGCTATGGGTTCGTGACCGGCGATGGGAGCGGAGATGGTTGTTCAATGGTGGGGGTGAGAACGGTGGGAAGATGTGGACGTTTCTGGTTGCTCACGGGGCCGAGCTCATGGCGTCGCACGACGGGAAGACGCAGAGCTGAAGGAGCGCTACTGGATGCGGCACATCAGTGCTGGAGCACTCCGGTCCGACGGGGCTCGGCAATGCAAGGCCTGCAGAGTCGTCGAGTGGTTGAGCGCGGTTCTGAGAAATACGCGGTGCCGGTGCGACTGCAGTGCACCGATATGCAACTGCACGCAACTGCCTTGACCGCGGGTTTGACTTGGTCGCGCGTGCGGAGGCTGCCTGACGACGCCGACGGGTAGGGTGGTGGCTAGGTCAGGCGATGACTGAGGAGGCTTCTACGGCGAGGATGCTGGCGTTGATTGCAGGCCGGGGAATGGTGCTGTCGGTTCCGGCGGGTCGGGAGGTTGGAGGTGACCGGAGGAATAGGAGGAAGAAGAAGAAGAATAGGAGATGGCCTATGTCGACTGGAAGAATTTTAGGTTTTTAGGTATAGGAAAATAAAGGAAAAGAGGAAAGGAAAAGAAAAGGAAAAAAAAGATTATTTATATACATGTAGGGGTTTGATTTGACCTAAAATTGGTTTGAATGGTCAATCCCTCTTGGAATTGGGCTCCTCATGTAGGATTTCAAGGGCCATGATTCAAATGGGTTCAAAATGAAGGGCTAGGGTTCAATTGGTTCAAGGTGTGGAGGTCCATGGTCTTAAGGAGGTTGATGTTAAATTATACACTCCCATAAATCATGGAAAAATACACATGAAGGAGGAATGGGTTTATTCACGTGTCGTGTCCAACGGGATGGAAACCTAATACACTTTTGCATAAAAGTGCCCAATAATTGAAAAATTACACAAAGTTGAATTTACGGTTTAATTAAATTAAAATAAATGCAGCTGGTGTTCTAATATAAATTAGAGGTACAAGGGGCTGAATTTACGTGGGACACAAGCATCAATTAACGGTCTGGCGTATTTAGGACAAGGTGTGAATCTGTTGGAAGACAAAGCTAGCGTAGCGTCCTAGTTAACGATAAAGTGCAATAATCAAGTAAGGTCACCGTAAATTAAATAAAATTGATTATCATGCAATCATTTACTCATTAATTATGAAAAGACGAAAATACCCCTAATCCAAAAAGTGGGGATGACAGAAGACTTCAAAGCTTTATTCTTCACACGATTCTACGAGAGAGGGATGGACATGTCTATGTCCTCTCTCATCGAAGTGAAGCAGAAGGAAAGAGAGGACGTTCACAACTTCATCGAATGCTTTCGTCAGGCCACTTTGTAAATGCCTCCCGGAGTTCTAGACTCGGTATTGGTGGACATTTGCAGGGAGAACCTACTTCCCGTGATCTCGGTGTTCACAGGACCATATCAGTTCCATGATTGGCCCTAGTTCATCATCTCAGAGGTAGCCGTCGAGGACAACAGTCGGAAGGCGCGTGATAATGGCATCATGATCTCTGCCTCCGATAGAGGCAAGAGGTCATCCCCCAACAGCGACCATCCTCGTAGTTCCAGGAGAAAAGAAGCTCTGACAATCAAAACGTCCAGGCAAAAGACTGCGGCAACCACGCAGACGAAAACTGGGACTTCCAGGCCCATTGAAGTATACTCTTTCGACGACGATGATATTCCGAGCATATTCGAGTATCTCGTCAAAAGCGGCAAGATTACCCTTCCTGAGGAGAAGCGGCCTAATGAAGTCGGCAGTACTAATAACCCCAAGTACCGCATCTTCCATAGATACATACACCACCCTACAAAAGCGTGTTATGTACTGAAGAGAAAGATCCAGGAGCTGATCGATGCTAAGGCCATCACTCTGCGCAACAGCGAGAAGACGGTCACAGCCAATATGATCTCTCTGCAATTTGGCAATCTGCCTCCCCGAGAAATTCCGGACGGTGTTACACCTATTTCCCGGACAACGATGAACATCGTTAATCTTCCTCCAACTAGGGGTCAAAATCATGACCTAGTACCCCAAACTACCCAGCGAGGCGAGATCATGTGGGTTCATCCTGATCTGGTGTCAGAGATCGAGAAAGAGACTCAAGATGCTAAGGCTAAGTCTAAGAAGAACTCGAAGCGTAAACCGTGTCACATGATTACGGCACACTTGGCATCAGAAGACGAGATTTTGGCTACTGCAACCCGTTCAGGGAAAGCCTACCTCAAGGACTATGGAGCAAGTCAAGAAGATGCACCGGCAGACACTTCAGCTGCCAAGCCTTCAGAACCAGAAACCGCCATACCAGAGGCCGGTCCTTCGAGACCAACTTCGGCGGACAAAGGGAAGCAAAAAGAAGTGCGCTTCGATAAACCTTTGAAAAACATTCAAAACAAAGGTTTAGAAAAGCCATACAACTTCGACATCCTGGCCCAATTGGCCAATATACCAGCCAGGTTGTCCATCTTCGAACTACCCAGACTCTCTCAAGACACTCGTCAAGCCCTGAGTGAAGCATTAATGTAGGCTAAAGCATACTTGACTCGGCAACTATTCTTCGATGGCGCCTCCAGGACTGGTCCCAGGGGAAACATAGTTTCAGGAGTAGGAATTGTCCTGGTTACTCCTGACAAACTCGTCATCAATCGAGCATATTCTCTTAGCGACCCCTGTTCTAATAATGTCGCGGAGTATAACGCTCTGCTAATCGGGCTTACGCCGAATCTCTGGAAGCTTTCGGTGATTCTCTGCTAATCATCAATCAAGTCAGAGGAATATATGAAGTCCGAAATCCAGACCTCATCCCCTATCACCGAGCAATGGTCGAGATAGCCATGACATTCAAAGGATTCTTCCTAGAACATGTGCCTCGATCTCAAAATCTGGAAGCTGATGCCCTAGCCAGTCTAGCTGCAGATTTAGCTATTCCTATAAGAAGGCAGAATTCGATGATCCTTTTAACAGAGACTTGTTCTGTGTGAAGAACAACTTCCACATCGAACGCAGCTACGCTGTGAACACCGATCCTCCCCAGAGAGACTGGAGAAGTCCCTTTATAGATTTTGTGGCATACGGAATCTTGCCAGAGGACCCTAAAGAAGCAGTATCCGTCAAAAGACGATCATTACGCTTCTACTTTGACACGTCTTCACAGTGTCTATTTTGTCGGACCTACGACGGACTTCTATTGAGATGCCTCTCCGATGACGAGGCACAGCGGATTATCCGTGAAGCTCACGATGGTGTATGCGGAGCGCATCAACCCGGTCCTAAACTATAGGATCGTATCAGGAGGATGGGCTATTACTGGCCTACTATGGTCGCAGACGCAATAAAGTATGCAAGGCAATGCAGAGCCTGTCAGGTTCATACAGATTTCATATATCAACCTTCTGAACATTTGCATCCTATGATTTCTTCCTTGCCTTTCGAAGTATGGGATATGGATATCATTGGTCCTATTCACCCGTCTTCTTCAAGAGGTCACCGGTTTATACTGGCCATCACGGATTACTTCTCCAAATAGGCAGAGGCGATTCCTCTTGCTAAAGTGAAGACATCTAATGTGATCAGCTTCCTCAAGCATCATGTCATCTATCGTTTTGGGATTCCTCGAAGGATAATTCATGACAACGGGCCTCAATTCATCAGCCACGCGTTTCATCGATTTTGCGATAAAAATCGAATACAAAATATGGCCTCTACGGCATATAATCCTGCTACTAATGGTTAGGCGGAAGCCTTCAACAAAACCATTATCAAACTCTTGAAGAAGTTTGTTTCTTCGAACAAGAGAGATTGGAATAAGAAGCTAGGTGAATGTCTCTGGGCATACCGCACAACGGTACGAGCACCGACGGATTGTACCCCATTCTTATTGGTCTACGGGAGTGAAGCAGTTCTCCCCTTTGAAATCCAAATTCCGTCACTCAGGATAGCAGTGGCTAATGAGTTGACACAGGAAAAGAATGACCTTTTAAGGCTTCAAGAGCTAGAAGTATTAGACGAGAAACGCCTCCAAGCTCAACAGCGTATTGCGTTCTACCAGGCATGCATTTCTAGAGCTTTTAACCAAAAAGTAAAGGAAAGAGTGTTCAAAGTTGGTGAGCTAGTGTTAGCTGTAAGAAGGCCAATGATCATTACTCACAAGAGTATGGGCAAATTCCAACCCAAATGGGAAGGCCCTTATGTGATCGAGACGACGTTCTCAAACGGCACTTACAGGTTAGCCCAGCCTAATAGAGACTTGTTGATGGCTCCTATCAACGGCAAATTCCTGAAAAGGTACTATGCTTAACCTCCTTTGCTCGAATAAAGTATGGTGAAGATCTTATTCTGACAATACTACTTCCAAAATGAAACAAGTTGGAGCATATTCTATCACATCCATATAACCTCTGAATAGAAATGTTCGACTAATTTGGAACTGCAAGACCAATCACGTCCATATTACCTCTGATAGTGTTTTGCTTACAAAGTTTAGTCGGAGCATATTCTATCACGTCCATATAACCTCTGAATAGATATGTCCTGCTGAAACTTACCGAGAGTATATCACGTCCATATTACCTCTGATATCACTTTCACCCAAACCTGTCATTTATATTCCAAAATGATGGGTCCACAAAGTCAGATAAGAGCCTCTTTACTATTCCCAGAAAGAGGAAAATTACATCGAAAAGCAAAAAAAAAGTACATCATTTGGGGGGAGCGGTTAGGTCGCGAATCTGCTGCGCCAAAGCAACCATCCTCTCATCCCGGGATTTCAAGACGTCGGCACGAGCCCGCTCCAACCTTGCTGCATCATTGTTCAAGGCAGATAGCTCAGACCGAGTATGTACAAAATCTGCGTGGACGACACCCACGTGTATCAGGTTCTGCTGAACAGTCTCTCGTCGCTCCTTCAGCACATCTCAGGCTGCCGATAAAGAGAGTGCCTTCGCCTCTGCTCGAACGAGCTCATCTTTCAATATGCGGACCCTCACTGCTTCTTCCTCATATTCAACTTCGTACCGGGTCAACTCAGGAACGACATACTCCAATTGGGCACGCTCATGATCCATCTTCTGCTGCTGAGCCTCGATGGACTTATTCAGAGACTCCATTTGCCCAACAAGCTCTGCAGTCAGGGAGTCATACCTAGCTTGAACGAGACCGTCAATGCTGCCTCGAGCTAGCTGCAAGTATTCGTTAATGGGTTGCTCCAAACCATTAACTATCTCCTCCAGCGTGTCAGCTATCCCAGTGTCGTTGAATTCTCTGATCGGCACTATCGCAAACTGGGAGGAGCTTCTTAGAGCCTCGAAGCTTAGATTCTTCTCCAACACCATTGATATTAACATTTTCAAGGTGGTATAAAAGATACTAGTGTACTGCTCGGTCAGCGCGGCTAGATCCGAATGGATGCTGGGAGTGGCCGCGATATTGGCAAACCTCCCACCAAGAACGACAGCAGACGATGTTGCCACAGCCGTCGCCTCCACAGATGGTACAATAAAAGAAGATGCGCCAGTAACGGATAAAGTGACCGGCGTACCCAAAAGAGGCATTGTCGTAGTGACAGGCTCATCCTCCTCTCGAGATACCAGAACCATTTCGGGTGAGCCAGCACCCAAAAACGTTTCTCCCTCAAAGTCAGGCACCTCCGTGCCATAGACAAGAGCGGAAGCAAAGTCGAAAGTCGCATCGACGTTGTCCTCCCCGAAGATGTCTTCCCCTGAAAAGAAGACAAGAAAGTTAATATCGACATGATATTAATTTTTCTAAAAAAAAGAGGCGTAAGAACGACATTTACCCATGGCTGATGGTATATATGTCGCGTCTGCAGCCAGTACAGCTAAATCATTTCTTAATGACGCTAAGCGAGCTGTCATACCTAGAGAAGGGGGTGTGCCAACCGACAGCGACAGGTCTTCTTCCAAATCTTCACCCAGATCCAATCGAGGTTCACCAGGTGGAATCTTTCTGGGTATACTTACAGACACGACAGGGGTCTCTCCCGTTACCGGTCTGGATAAAGATATCCTTACTGGGCTCGGCCCGGTAGGCGATCTCATACCACTACCCGAAGCGGTAGCAGCGACAGCAGCCTCGAGCAGGAATTCTCCGGCGCCGCCCGTCGGAACTGTGGAAGGTCCCTCTCCAAAAAACGAGGAACCTCCAATCAAAGAATCGTCCCCGACAGGGGAAGAGACAGGCTCACTTCTAGGAGCCTCATGGTCGGGAATCCTTAGAGGACGACTAACCACCTTCTTCTTCTTACAAGGGAAAGCCGCCTTCGGAACAGGAGCCCTTCGCTTGCCAGAGATGACCAAAGCCCCTGTAGGCGGAGGTATGTCACCCCTCGGTACCGCCAACAGAGGCTCATCTGGATTGACAAAATCTTCACCCTCGTCAGAGAAGACCGAGGGGATTTCGTCTATTCCTGCGGACTTGGAGGAAGGCATCCTAAAACTTCCATGCATATCGAAGTCGCAGTGGAAGGTATTGGTTGCCACATAGAACTGGGCATACGAGTGGAGGATGCGCAGCTCCGTGGAGAGTGAAAGGACGGGCACAGTAAAAATTGCTCCATTGTAACCCATGATGAAGTAGCGCCATCCTCTCGCTCCATCGATAAGTCCACCCCTGGACCGGAAGCTGGTGACAACATTGCCCACGTGCAACTGATCATACCCAAACTGCCTGGCAAACCGGCTAGGCAGGTAGGGTTCCAAGAAGCATTGGTCTTTACTTCTGTACAGTAAATGGGAAGGTCTAATGCAGACTAACCAATTAAAAGCCTTAGGAGAAAGAACGGTCTTTCCGTCGCCTATATCCTGAAGCCTGATCCCCTGTTGATTGAGATGTACAGAGGGGACAGTGCATAAAAGCTTCCAGCTATGACTGAAATTCAGCACCCGCCGACAGTCTAAAACTGTGGTCACATTCCAGGAGGATTTCTTGTAATTCAGCAAGAAACTACCTCCCGAGCTACTGCCAGAGCCGGGAGACATCACCCAGGGGTTATGGAGAATTAACCATCCCATCAAATACAGGTATAGTAATTCTACCCGGAGAAAACTATTACGCCGAGTTTTATCGGCAAGCAGCCCATCAGTCATGGCCCTCAGGCCAGCTTGTATGCGGCACACCATGGCAGGGAGCAAACCCAATCTTTTCCTGAAAACCAGATACACTGCAGGCCATAAGGTGTTCCGGTGAATGCGGTCCGCAGATGCAATGCCGGGCACTACTACTCGACGCAGCCATATGGAGAGGAAGCCAGCCAGTTGAGCTTCCTTGGACAGAGGCCTGTGGCAATGCCTCAAATAACTGTAGGTCTTAGTGCTTGCAGGATATTTCCCTATCCTTTCGTCGAGAATCTGATCGGGAGCCTCAGCGTCCTCCATAAGATCATCGACGACCTGAGCACTCAGCACGCTCAGAAAGCTCAGAGGCTGATCCTTGCTATCCAAGACTTTCTCTGGCTTAGCAGCCCTGGCCCGGTGAAAGAAGAGGTAGGACGCCCACTTATTGGTATGAGCCAAATCTGAAGGCTCGCCATAAAAGGCGGTGCACGCCTGGTAGTGACACATCAGCTACTGGTATACTGCCACTGCCCGAGGGTCTGAATCCCCCAGCTCCCGGTTTGTGGGAACATACTCTTCATAGGGAGTATCCCCCATTGGCAGTCTCGAAATCTCTGCCATCTCGTGGAGGGCCAATCCCAACTCCCCCAGTGGAGTGGCAAAAGTCCCGGTGAGCGAGATATATCGCTCTATCAAAGCCAGAAACAGGTTGGGATTAAGAGATAACCCAACACTGGTGGCACTCACAGCTTCGTACAGACCAATGTTCCACAGCTCGGTCTAAAAATGCTTCAGGGCCCAGTCAGCTAAATGAGCCCATCGAAGGTTTGTTGGGGTGATCCACCCATTGCACCGAGGATTAACCTTGGGGTATACTCCTCCATGCCCCATGAAATCATTGCAAAAAGTCGGTAATTGGACCGGCTGAAGCAGTAAACTGTCTTCACTCGGGACACTACCCGGATATATTCCCCTGAACGGCATCACAAAGTCGGAAGGGCGGCTGAAAAATGACCCTTGGTCAGATCCTTTCTGATAGAATATCTTCCCTGGACGGCCGTGAAGATTGGGAGTCAGTGTCCACGATATCCTCCTGGGATGTGTGGCATGGAAGAATGCCGAGATAGGGTAGTCTCTCAGCATCTTGGGCAGATACAGAACCAAGCCCCCGACAGGGAAAACCCAGAGTTCTTTCTTGGGCTTCATCTGGGACTGCTTATCGATCATGTCCCCGAAGATAAAAGCCGGTTTTATATATTGGACCCCGTCTATGGACGCCAGGGGCTCCCCGTTAATCATATTCAAAAGCATCAGCTCTCATTGGGACGATATCAGGATTTCCCTTCCTTCAGGATACTGGGGTCCGGAGATAGGAAATGTCACATGGGACAAATCCTCCAAGTAGTTGGAATGCAGCATCCCGGCAGCAGAACCCATCACCTCGGCCAGAGAAGACATATGTAAGTTAACTGCAAAGAGCAAGAAAAATACGTCAGTTTCTATACTAAGACATTACAATCTTGCAGCATATGCCAAAAGTCAACAGTCTGTGCTTTACGCCAAGACTGTAAAAACTTGATCTTTTACGCTGGAATCTTATTCCGAGGCGTAAAATTCAAGATTGGCAGTATACACAAAAAATTTGACAGTCTGTGTTTTACGCCAGACTGCCAAAGTTTGAGTTATTATGCCGTAATTTTCATCCAGAGCGCAACACTCAAAATTTGTAGTATACGCCAAATTTTGACAGTCACAGCTTTTACGCTCGACTGCAAAAATATGGAGTTTTTACGCTGACACATTAAAAATGTGGGCATAAAAGATGAAACATCTCTGTGCATCATCTTCCTCGAAGAGGCTATCAGCACAGAAGACAACCTAGCGCGTTCACGTACAACGTGTGCGAAGGATTTTCTTCGTTCGTTTCGTCCCAAAAGCTCTACCTTTAACTCCGGGTGCACAGCTCGTCGGCTGGACACTTCGTTCAGAATGGGGCTCGCCTTGCCCGACAGGAGTCGCCCTCGCTTGGGCAGAAGATCGAGAAGAAGAGTCGGCCTTCTTTTCCTTAGGAAGAGAGATTGGTTTCGGGGCCATTGCTGAAAACTCAGAAAGCTCGGAGAGGAAATGAAGGAGAGAACTCAAAGAGTCGAAAGCTTTCTTTGCAAGGAGACAGATAAAAAAGTTTTTTCTCTGAAAGCCGCGGGATATATATAGAGTTCGGATGGACTCCTCGATTCCTGAACCAAATCCGACATTTAATATTCAGTCATGATTGGGTACTACGTCAGCCTATTACTTAGGGAAGGCGGACAGTCAGCGAATTCGAAAAGTTTTCGTGCAGAAAAGATGCGTGGTTCTACGCTAAGGAGCTTCTTACGCTCGACAGCTACAAATCTACAGTTTTACGCTCAGGGACTATAAGTCTATAGTTTTACGCCTGGATGCTTTTATGCTCGGTAGCTTTTACGCTCAAGAGGCTACAAACCTACGACTTCACGCTCAGGAGCTACAGATCTATGATTTCACGCTTGGTGCTTTTACGCTCAGAGGCAACAGATCCGCAACTTCACGCTCGGAAGATTTCCTTTTCAACAGACTACGAATCTACAGGTTCTACTCTAAGGAGCTTCTTACGCTCGACAGCTACAAATCTACGATTTTACGCTCAGAGACTATAAGTCTATGGTTTTACGCCCAGATGCTTTTATGCTCGGTAGCTTTTACGCTCGAGAGGCTACAAACCTACGACTTCACGCTCAGGAGCTACAGATCTATGATTTCGTGCTCGGTGGCTTTTACGCTCAGAGGCTACGAATCTACAGTTTCTACGCCCGGATGCTTTTATGCTCAGCAGCTTTTACGCTTGAAAGGCTATGAACTCAGGATTTTACGTCCCTCCAGATTTACAAACCCATACGCAGGCCAAAGCATGCATATATATATGAGCAAATCCTAAGGCAGTCGATTGCAAGGATTCACGCAGAGGATACTCCTTCTCGGCCCTAAAATATCCCAAGTACCCGAAGCATACAGAGTTCAAACATTGAAAATTACTCTTCTTCTTGGGTCGATTGGAAGTTCATCCAGAATCCAGTGTGAAAAGTTCCTCTACAGTTCAAGCTAGCGACTCAGTTTGACAGCCGTTTCTCGCCCTATTTCAAGGGATTTTCGGGAAATCATTCTTGAAGATGATGATCTGAACGAAAGTTCTTCTTATCAGAAGTGACGGTTCAGAATTCTACGCAGCTCCCCATTCTTAATAGTAGGACAGTTCGAATACTCAACTTAAATGCTAAGCAGCTTTCTGCGCATCTTTAGTTATGCGTAAAAGACAGGACTGGACCTAATGCTCTTTCTATCAGAGTCGGCGTAACATTACCAAACGTATTGAAGCTACACATATTCAGACTTTATCACAGCAAAGTATATGGCAAGATAATCATATGCACAGAAGAAGACGATTTTTATTTAAATTAAAATCATGATTACATGTGAGGGAAATCCAGTCTACAAAGGATTTTTCTATATTTTCATGATTACATATGAGGGAAATCCCGTCTATAAAGGATTTCCTCATTGTCATCGGAAGGCCACCCCCAGAATCTGTTCTGCCAGGTTCTCGTATTAGTGGAGATGCTCTTCCGTCTTCTTCAGCAGTTAGTCGGTTTCCGCAACCAATTAACAAGGAAATGATTAATGGCGGAAGGATACAGAAATAGACCTAGACCCATCCTCCAATACAGGAAAGCAGGGTCAATCTGCTTTCCTGCGTCCAGCGCCATGACAGATTGAGTTGAGGTATTTAACCCAACTTAATCCTGGACAGAGCTAGTTTGTCTGCTCTCGTGCACGAAAGTACCAGGAGAAGATACAACTTACAAGCTGTGTGGTCAAATACGACCCTTCCTCTCTCCTGAAGAACCGCAATACAAAGTTGCTGATTATCCCGAGCAAAGAAGGCTATGATATCCTTCCATGATCCATCGTTGCAGATGATATTTGCTCGAAGATGCCTTCTTTTTCGACTCCTTACATGCTGGAAGAACATGGTCTTCTTCTTCCTCAAGTCGACCCGACGAACTTCGGCGATTATCTCTGTGTGGTGAAGAAAATATGGAAAGAACAGGTTAACTCCTCAGCCTTTTTATAGGCAAAAGAGAACACACCAAATCCCAACAAATTTCCAAATAAATCTGCCATGAAGTCAGCCTTGAAGAACGAGTCAGACTTGACCGTTTCATGCTTCATTCAAAGTGTTTCAAATTACAAAGAATTTAAAAGCTAGTGTAGAAGCATGAAAAATACGCTGAATAGCTGTACGCAGCATTTTTATTGCGGGGCAGCGTAAAATATGGCTTCGGAGCCATCAGCGTACAAAAGAGTTTTTTCTGCTAAGAACAGCGTAAGGTATAAGCTCGAGGACTATCCGCGTAAAGCAGTACGTCCAGGCCACTTCAGCGTAAAAAGGGTGCTACATCGCCTTTATGGCGTAAAACTCATCCGCTCTTAATGCAGTATTAAAGTGTACGAGGAACGCTTCATATTCCCTGAAATAAATCTGTCAAATCATGCAGTGATCCTGATGTCTGACTCCTGACAAAGAGTACTGCACGACTACCCAGACGACGGCTATAATGATGGCAGATCTTCGAGACACGCCTATGCATTTAATGCGCAGGATGATGGCAGATCTATGCATTTAATGCAAGGAATTTGATTAAAAACTGTCGTTTAACGATATCTCCTCGGCGTAAACCGCTTTTACGCATACAAGGGATACGCTGCCAAGTTTTACACAGGCAGATGTGAGCTGTTTACGCTCCACAAAAGACAAACCGACTGCCACGTCAAAAGCTGCTCTTCGTACAGGGCTCGAGGCACATCTCTGCATTTAATGCACAGAATGATGACAGATTCTCGAGACACGTCTCTGCATTTAATGCACAGGATGGGGGCAGATCTCTGTATTTAATGCAAAAGATTTGATTAGATCTCCAAAAGACGTAATTTCGGCTAAAAACGTCCGCATCATCACTTTTGCACGTTACGCCATCAGGCTATTTTCAGCTAAGGAGCACGATGTACGCTACGCCAACTCAGGCTACGTTTGCAATGGTGCGTATTAGAGCTATCCGGTCCAGAATTTGCTCAAAGCCTCAGTCAAGGGAGGAGGATCAGCTATCTTCTACGCCCACTCAGCTTCTACGCCCCCTCGGCTTCTATGCCTACTCGGCCTCTACGCCGGTTCGATAACTCTTTGGCTTCTATGCCATGGTGACAGTTATTGGCTTCTACGCCAACCTTTTCTACGGGAGGGATAACTACCTATGTGGCTTTTATGTCGTGATCTTCGCAGCAGTTATACGCATCATCTCTTGATGGGACACGCATCACACTCATACATAGAAGATCATTTATATGTAGGTAACAGTTATTGTAACCTTCAGCGTAAAAAGGTGCCACACTCTCCACTGTACGGCTTCTACGCCGATTGGACGTGTACTGTCACCAAAACTCTATAAATAGAGACCTCTGTCCACAGAGGTCAAGGTCGAAAAATAGATCCAAGATCGAAAAATAGATCCAAGGTCGAAGATTTTAAAATTGGAGAAAGGAGGTCGAAGACTTGGAGCTGAAGAACCGAGAGTCGAAGAATCTCTGAGAGAGAAGAATCCAGAGCCCAGACAAGGAGTAGTGATCGACGACTTTGGCATCGAACATCCACTCTCCTTTGCAACCTTCGAAGCGCTCTCTTCTGTCTTCTACGGCACTTCTTCGTCATCGTATGGTCCAAGGGACGAAGTGATCGATTGTAGATCAGACTCCTATAGCAATATTTACCCAGATTAAAAAATTGTACTCGACATCCTCGTATAGGATTAATTGTACTGCTTGTTTGTAAACCAAAGAGCGAGTTTTCGTATAAAACCTCGTCTTATATCTTCTTTCATTTATCACCATAAACACCTAGCCTCAGTTTGAGACACACAGCAGGACTACGCAAACGTTGAGTCTTCTTTTGTTGAGGCAGAGTTCCCTGATATGTTTTCGAGCGAACTACCCAGCATGCCACCAAACCGAGAGATAGAATTCACCATAGACACCTTCCCGAATACACAGCCAATTTCTAAGCCTCCGTACAGAATGGCCCCTGCTGAATTAAAAGAGTTAAAGTGCCAAATGCAAGAGTTACTGGATCATGGGTTCATCCGTCTGAGCGTGTCTCCTTGGGACGCGCATATCCTCTTCGTGAAGAAGAAAGACGGGACGCTACGCCTCTACATCGATTATCGGGAGCTAAATAAAGTCAATATTAGAAACAAGTATCCTCTGCCAAGGATAGATGACATGTTTGATCAACTGCAAGGGGGCAATGGTGTTTTCAAAAATCGATCTTTGCTCGGGCTACCACCAGCTAAAGATTAAGCCAGAAGACATGCCCAAGACTGCCTTTCGAACCCGTTACGGACATTACGAGTTTTTTGTGATGTCGTTTGGACTCATGAATGCACCTGTTGCATTCATGGATTTGATGAATCGATTGTTCCAACCATTCCTCGATAAATTTGTAGTCATTTTTATAGACGACATCTTAGTGTACTCGAAGAATAGGGATGAGCAAGCAGGATACCTGCGGATGGTGCTTCAAACCCTTCGAGATAATAAGTTGTATGCCAAGTAAAGTAAATACAATTTTTGGCTGGAAAGCATATCATTTTTAGGACATATTATTACTGCACAAGGCATCTCAGTTGACCCAAGGAAAGTAGAAGCCATTATGCAGTAGAAACGGCCAGAGTCAGCTAGCGATATTCGGAGTTTCCTGGGTTTGGTGGGTTACTATCATAGATATATACAAAATTTTGTAAAGATTGTGTTGCCCCTGACTCAGCTCACACGAAAAGGAGTAAAGTTCATTTGGACGGACGTCTGTGAAGCTTCGTTTACGGAGTTAAAGCAGTGCCTAGTCTCAGCCCCAATTCTTACCCTTTCGGACGGACCTGATGACTTCAAAATATATAGTGATGCCTCAGGTAAGGGATTAGGATGTGTCCTTATGCAAAGGGACAAAGTGATAGCCTTTACGTCGAGGTAGCTAAAGCCTCACGAGAAGAACTACCCAACGCATGATCTTGGACTTGCCGCAGTAGTGTTTGCATTAAAGCTGTGGTGCCACTTCCTTTACGGTGTACCGTACGAGATATACATAGACCATAAGAGTTTGAAATACCTTTATATGCAAAAGAATTTGAATCTTCGACAGCGGCATTGGCTTGAGCTTCTTAGCGACTTTGACCTCATGATCAGATACACGTCTGGCAAGAAAAATATTATAGATGATGCACTGAGTTGAGTGTTCGTCGGAAGTTTGGCTATTGATGACAGGCTGCGTCAAGATATAGAAGCTCTGGGCATTACACTACTAATCAGATATAAAAAAAAGGGTAGAAGTGGCTCAACTGTGCCTCGAGCCTGACTTGTTACAAAAAGTCAAGTCCGCTCAAAAGGATGACCTATTCCTGCAAAAGATGCAAGGTCTTATTTCAGCAGGAAAGGTAACCAACTTTATGGTAGGCACGGACGGGATGATCCAAGTAAAGGAAAGACCGTGCATTCTAGACGATGCGGCCCTCAGAAAGGAGATACTCACTGAAGCTCATTATGCTAGTTATACTTCTCATCCGGGTAGCACAAAGATGTATCGAGATCTCCGAATGATGTTTTGGTGGCACAGCTTGAAACGAGATGTGGCGCTCTTCGTGTCGCATTGTATGGCTTTTTAAAGGGTGAAGGTGAGCACCAGAAGCCGGGTAGAGAGATGCAGAATCTCGCTATTCCGGAGTGAAAATGGGAACACATAACAATGGAGTTCATTGTTGGCTTGCCAAAGATGCAATAGGGGAATAATACCGTTTGGGTCATTGTTGATCGCCTCACCAAGTCTGCTCACTTTCTGCCTATCAATTCTACTTGGAGTGCCGACTGCTTGGCTCAGATCTACCTCAAGGAAATTATTCGGCTCCATGGCGTGCCCGTATCCATAGTCTCCGATAGAGATGGTCGATTCATATTTTGTTTCTGGAAAAGCCTGCAGTTAGCAATGGGGAAGAAGTTAAAGTTCAGCTCTGCCTACCATCCACAGACAGACGACCAAAAAGAACATGTTAATCAGATCCTCGAAGATATGCTATGACTTTGTGCCTTGGACTTGAAGACGAGTTGGGACTTACACCTGCCGTTAGCTGAATTTGCATACAACAATAGCTTCCAATCCAGCATTCAGATGGCGTCGTATGAGGCATTGTATGGGCGGAAGTACAGATCCCCGATCTATTAGGACGAAGTTGGAGAACGGCAGATCCTTGGCCCTGAATTTGTAGAGCAGACTATCCAAAAGATTCGCTTGATCCAGAAAAGGCTAAAGGTAGCTCAGAGTCGCCAAAAGAGCTACGCTGATACGCATCGACGGCCACTTGAGTTTCTAGAAGGAGACCGTATATTTCTCAAGGTTTTGCCCATGCGAAGAGTCACCAGATTTGGAGCAAAGGAAAAGCTAAGTCTAAGATTTGTTGGTCCGTTCGAGATACTAAATCGAGTTGCCTCAATTGTATATTAGATTGCTCTACTGCCATCCCTATCCGAAGTGCACGATATTTTCCAAGTTTTCCAACTTAGGAAGTATGTGTACGAACCAAGTCACGTGGTGGATCTGGATTAACTGAATCTTAAGGCAGACTTGACATATGTCGAATGACCTGTGCAAATTTTGGATCGTAAAGAAAAGCTGCTTCGAAGTTGCTCGGTTCCTCTCATGTGCATGCTTTGGCAAAATTACGCGATCGAAGAATCCACTTGGGAGCTTGAATCTGAGATGAGGCCTTCATTGTTTCCTAGTGGTAGGTTCTATTCCTAAGTTTCGGGATAAAACTTCCAATTAGTTGGGTAGGAGGTGGTGCCCCGTTCCCCCTATTCGGGGAGCGCGGCTAAGAAATACAAGACGGTATCGTTTGATCAGGATAGATTGAAACAAGAGCCCATCCTCTTTATGGATTTGCTTCTTCGAAATTGATTTACATATTCAGTGGATCGTGCCCCCGGGATCGACTTAGCGGCAGAGTTAGGAGGGACCTCTCCGATGTATGTTTTGTTGCCTAGTTTTTACTGTTGCTTGTTCCTTTCGTGCATTCAGTTGGTTTTCGGATTTGCTTGCATTTTCTTGAATGGTTTTGATGAATTTTATTATTTTCTTTCGTTGAAATGTACTTCAATTCCGACAATGGAAAGAGTGGAAGAGGTATTGATCAGTTGTTCGTGGCAATGCAGGTGAACAAGTAGTAGGCAACGCCCGAGCGGACGCCTGAAGAACCTCTTTCCTTTTTTCTTCCAATAAACTTGTGAGTGGCTTATATTCGATTCAGTTGGCCCTTCTTTCAAGTCTTTACACCTAAAAATCTTGTATTCTTGCTTGTCCCGATCAAACGATACCAAGTAATAATTAAAAGATATCAAGATAAAAAGGAATAGACTTGGATTATTATGCTTGTCAATCAAACTTATGAACTGTTACTTAATTGCATGCTTATTTATTTGGAATGTTCATCATATGCATAAATACAAGTTAGAATGTATACTTCTACTTTAAATTGTGCCATGTGTAGAACTCATCCTGAATGCAATGAACTAAACAAGAAGATAATGCAAAAGTAGATCTTGCCCTGTTATTGTCCTGTGTCTGATATTGCCCTGAATTGCCTCAACTGCTAACTTAGTATATTACGTTGATCACGAACAACTTGTTCCCAAGGTCTAAGTTCCTACGGACGGTCGCTGGGGCACTGGCATCGATCCGATCCAGACGGAACTCCTGATAGTCGCCTGCTTCAGATGGAGTGGCTTCTGGTGCCTCCTGTTCTCCGTGTCGCATGTTATTCCGTCCCGAGACTAGCTTGTCCATTATGGCAACGTGCCAGTGATCCCCTCATATATTTAAACCTATTGTAAGCTAACTTGTGTCTTCATGGTAGGGGAGGATATAGTTAGTGTTGTGCAGGTGGTTTAGACGGGTAGGTAAAAGTCACCAAACGGTGGCAAGTTCATTTCAGTAGTTTTATTATATATTACTGCTTGTAAAATGAACTAAGGCAAGATAGAAAGACCACAAATAATATGTATGCTGCATATAAACAACGTAATGATTGGTATAGTTGGGTTAGCTTGCCTTCACCAGTAAATTTTGATGTACTAACCCTCGTTGAAACAGGTTCCCCGCACTAAAGAAAGCCAAGCGAGGAGCAGAAGTCATCCCCCAATCCAGTCCAGTAGTAGGCGCATCTTGATCGTACCACCTTTTTGAAGTATATTTTCAGCAAGGAGCTAGCGACCCAAACTCAATGCAGCTCCGTGGAAAGGCCATTATTCCACCAGGAGGTCTTTACATTTTAAAGTTTTAGTAAAGAGATGTAATGTACAGGACAACTATTTTATTTTGTGTCAACATTCTATAAGCACGTACGGCAACCCTTATAACTCTTTCAAGAGTTTATAATAAATGTTCATTATTAATAAAGAGAACTTTTCCATGCATTCAACTTGTGTTTTCAATTTATCTGCGTACTCTGAATATGTACTCGCTATACAAAACGAAATACTTTAGCCTTGTGCGGTACACAATCTAGGCCCGCACGGCATCACGCCCGGGGGACGACTATCGATTTCTCAGAATCGGGGTGTGACATCTGTCACGACCCGATTCGGTAGAATCGTTGGGGCGTCCCCCGAATCGTGATGCCGTGCGGGCCTGGGGTTGCGCCCGCACAAGGCTAAAGTATTTTGCATAACAAGCACATATTCAGAGTACGCAGATAAATTGAAACTCGGATTTGAAACATGGAAAAGTTCTCTTTATTGATAATGAACATCTATTACAAACTCTTGAACGAGTCAGCTAATATGCCGCACGGGCTTACAAAAGTGTTGACTCAAAATGAGATACCAGTCCTGTACATTATATCCCTTTACTAAACTTCAAAAGATATAGACCTCCTGGCTGGAGGATAGCTTTGCCACGGAGCTGCATTTGTGTATGAAGAGTTGCAAGCTCCTGACTTCAAAAGGCTTCAAGGGGCACGGTGAAGATGCGCCAACAGCTGGACTAGATCGGAAAGACGACTTCGGCTCCTCGCTCGGTTCGCCTTGGTGCGGAGAACCTGTTTCAACGAGGGTCAGCATGTCAAAACATACTGGTGAAGGCGAGCTATCCTGACTATACCAATCAACACATTTTTTAATGAAGCATACATATTTGTGGGTTTCTATCTTGCCTTAGTTCATTTACAAGTAAGCAGCATATAGAATTTACTGAAATGAATGTGCCACCGTTCGGTGGATTTTTACCTGATCGTCTGAATTACCTGCGCAATACTTACCATGCCTTCCCTGCCACGAAGAGACAAGTTAGTTTGTAACAGGTTTAAATATACAATAGATCACTGGCGTTGCCATAAAGGACACTAGTCATAGACGAGAATGGTTTACAGCGAAAGTACAGTGGGTGCTACAAGCCATTCCGTCCAGTACAGTTGACTATACAGTAGAGTTCCGTCCGGACCGGATCGGTGCCAGTGCCCCAGCGATCGTCCGCAGGAACCAGTTACCTTGTGCACAAGTTGTCCGTGATCGAACAGTACATTTTTTAAGTTAACAGTTCATGCAGTTGAGGCAAACAGTAGTACAAGACAGTCGGTATTGCATGATTCATTTAACATTGTCTCTTTGAACAGTTTAGCGCATACAAGGTGTTCCATACTTAGCACGATTCATAGAACAGTTATAAACGAATAAGCATGCAGTTCAGTATCCGTTCAGGAAGTTATATTGACAAGCATACGGAACCAAGTCTATTCTCTTTTATCTTGGTTTCTTTTATTATTACTTGGTATCGTTTGATCGGGGCAAAGAAGAGTGCAAGATTTTAGGTTGTGAATCTTGGAAGCAGGGCTAGCTAATCGGATTGGTAGCCACTCACTTAGATTTTGGAAGGGAGAAGGAAAGAGGTGCTTCACGACTCCGCTCGCAAGCCGCCTACCGCTCGTTCACCTGCACACGAACAGCTCGATTAATACTTCTTCCTCTCTTTCCAATCTCAGAACAGAAGTGCAAGTCAATGAACGAAAACAATGAAGATCATCGAAACCGTTCAAGGAAAACAAGCAAATCCTAAAACCAACTCAAAGCACGAAAGCAACAAGCGACATCGAAAACCGAGGCAATAAAAGATAGCAGCGGAGAGGTCCCTCCTGACTCTGCCGCTAAGCCGATCCTTGGGGTGCGGTCCACTGAATATGGAAATCGATTCCGAAGAAACAAATCCATAACGAGGACGAGTTCTTAATTAAATCTATCCCGATCGAACGATACCGTCTTGTGTTTCTTAGCCGCGATCTCCGTACCGAGAGAACGGGGCGCTACAA